>CM064572.1:28024084-28161584 GCA_032716605.1 Paralithodes platypus | reverse complement strand
GGTGATGGGTGTGGTGGTAATTGGTGTGGTGGTAGTGATGGTGAAGGATGTGGTGGTAGTGGTGGTGATGGGTGTGGTGGTAGTGGTGGTGGTGGATGTGGTGGTAGTAATGGTGATGGAAGTAGTGGTGGTGATGGGTGTGGTGGTACAAAGGAGTACACAGGAAATCAAGCAACAACAGTCTAGTGACCCTTCTAGGCTGCTTGACCTCCAAAACACTGAGCATCAAGTGTCCAAACAGTGGTTTAGAGTGGGTAAGGGAACATTGGAAAGGGAACTACTGCCCTGAAACTAATGTCCGTGGCAGGACTAGGAAGTTAGTAGGGGACATATGGGTTAGTAACTGAGGGGAGGATAAAATAAAGTTATTCATTTACAAACGCAGTCAGTCGCGAGTTTGATACGAGATATTTGTCTAGGCGGAGTTTAAATGAATCAACGGTGCTGCAGTCTATAACGTCTCGGGGAAGCCCATTCCACAAGTTGACAACTCGATTGAAGAAGAAATTCTTAGATTCGTGTGAGTTAAAAGATTTACCAATAATTTTGCAACCGTTTCCCCGTGTGTAATTAGATTGGTCGATAGTGAAGTACTTACTACAGTTCATATTGTTGATGCCTTTGATGATTTTGAACACTTGAATTAAATCACCTCTTAATCTGCGCTGGGTTAAAGGAAATAGATTTAATTCTCTAAGATGCTCTTCGTATGGTTTGTTCTTTAGGCTAGGTATCATTTTGGTAACTCTACGTTGAACTCATTCTAGCTTGTTTATGTCTTTTTGGTAATAAGGGCACCAGCATTAAACGCAGTATTCCAGAAGAGGGCGGACTAAGGAATTGTAAAGGATTAGGATAACGTCTTTCTGCCTATAAAGCCAATTATTTTGTTTTCCTTCTTAACAACTTCTGCACATTGTTGACTCGGTTTTAGGTTACTCGATATTGTTACTCCCAGATCGGTTTCTCTGTTTACATTCTTAAGCTGAGTGCCATTCATCAAATAGTTTGCTTTCTCATTTAGGTATCCGATATGCAGTACTTCACATTTATCCGCATTGAAACTCATTTGCCAAATTTGGGCCCAATGTGACAATTTATCTAGATTGTGTTGCATATCGTCAACTTGTTCCTTTGAGAGTACGCTATTTGCAATTTTTGTATCGTCAGCAAATTTTGAGATTGTACAGGTGAGACCCTCATCTATGTCGTTGATGTAAATTAGAAAGAGAATTGGTCCTAGTACCGATCCCTGGGGTACCCCGCTACTTACATTGGTCCATTTAGATGCCTTACCTTTTATGACTACTCTTTGCTTTCTGTCTCTGAGCCAATTTTCTATCCATTTCAACACACCGTCTTGTATTCCATGCGCTTTTAGTTTTAGCAGTAAACGTTTGTGGGGAACTTTGTCAAAGGCCTTTTGAAAATCAAGGTATATAATATCTACAGCTTTACTCGCATCGTAGAGGTTGAGGATATCGTGGAAGAAGTCTAAGAGGTTTGTTAAACAGGAACGTTTTTTACGAAAGCCGTGTTGAGTATCTTTAAGTATGTTATTTTCCTCTAAGTGATTTACGAGTCTGTCTCTTATGACCGTTTCTAGCATTTTACATACAACTGAGGTTAAGCTAATTGGACGATAGTTACTGGGTAGGGATTTGCTGCCTTTTTTGAATATCGGTGTTACGTTGGCTATCTTCCACTGATCAGGCATTGTTCCAGACTGCAAGGATTTATTGAATAGTAATGTCAGTGGTTTGGAGAGCTCATCCTTAGCTTCCTTTAGAACTCTAGGCGAGATTGTATCAGGTCCAGGCGTTTTATTTACCTTGAGTTTATCTAAACAATTCAATACTTCTCTCTCTGTAACGGTGATATTGCTTAGAACATCTGAATTATCAATCTGAATCGGCGATGGTGTAGGGATATCACTGAGGTCTTCTGTTGTAAAATCTGATGCAAAGAAGGTATTGAGGGCATTACTCATTTGTACTTCGTCTTTGGTGTATTCTCCATTTTCATCGACCAACGGTCCAACAGTTGAAGTAACTACTTTTTTCTTTCTGATATAACTATAGAATTCTTTCTGGTTTGTTTTACTTTGATTCGCAATATGTAACTCTAGGGTCTTTTTACTTTGTTTAATTAACTTTTTGGCTTTGCGTCGTAGCTCTACAAATTTCACCCCTTCGTCATTTTGTGAGGATTTTAATCTATCATTAGCAAAATGTTTAGCAAGCAGGCAGTTTGAAATATCTTTATTCCACCATTTGGGCTTATTATTATGGCCTGGACGTGGTGATGGATGTGGTGGTGGTGGTGGTGATGGGTGTCGTGGTAGTGGTGGTGATGGGTGTGGTGGTAGTCAATTCAATTCAATTCAATTCCTTTATTTCGCAATACATATGTACAGTACACAGTACAAAACACACACATTACATAATCCAATAAAAATTATAGTAAAGTTAAATCAAAATGTATTAAACATTCAAAATTATTCATATATACAAACTATTTACAATATTAGCTTCTGATAGTCAGGATAAAATCATCAAATAAAATATTATAAAAAATATATGCATTCAAAACTCAATTATGAGGATGGAAGTTATGCGATAATGAAATTATCGAATTCAATTAAAATGCAATTTCTAAAACGTATTTGTTGCACATAACCGCTGTTAAAAAATAATAGTTACGCCCTTCAAGAGCTAAAACCCATAATAGAAACATGGACCTCGCCTGTCCTCATGCCCTTGTACCCACTCAATCCTGGCTCTCAAAACATCTAGATTTTCTCCTAGTACATCTACATTATAAGTTTTTCGAAACAAATTTACCACATTTTGAACCATGAACCTTCTTTAATAATAGGAATATTATGCCTAATTATAGGATTTTGAGACCTTAATACTCTTTTGCAGTATCGTGCTTGAACTAATGCTGTATGATGATTGAGTAGCAATTGTTTGCATCGAGCTGCCGTGATATGGCTGCTGGCGTAGGGAGGTACGCCACAAATACGCTTAAGGGATTTATTAAATGCAACTGAAAATGCTTTAAAACCATTAGAATTAAAAGAACTGTCGTGATTCCATAGGGGAAGTCCATAATCTGGTAGACAGTAAGAATTAAAAAGAAATAACATTGTATCTTTGTTCACTTGTTTGTAATTTCTAAAAATACTATTAAAAGATCCATAAAAATTATTTATTCTAAAAGTTATGTCATCTGAGTCTTTAAAATTAAACAAAATATTGTGGCCCAGATATTTGAATCCCTTCACCACCTCCAAGGTATCTCCGTTCAGCTCAATGCTCTGCGTCTGCTGATTATTATTGGTAGTAAATATCATGCATTTAGATTTATCTCTGTTAATTTTAAGTAAATGTTGATCAATACAAGAACATAATTTGCTATATAATATATCCATATCTTGAAAAGAATCAGCCAGGAGGACTATATCATCAGCGTAGGCTAATATGTTGCATCTCACATCTCCATATTTACATCCTGCATTAGTACCAGCCACTTCATTTATAATTTTGTCCATGTATAAATTGTATAGAAAGGGTGAGAGTATTCCACCTTGCCTCACACCTTGCCTCACACCTTGCCTCACACCTTGCCTCACACCTTGCCTCACACCTTTCTCAACATAAACATAGTTGCTATAAGAGTCTTGCCATCTTACATTCGCTTTCTGATTCCTTAGGTAATGCATTAAAATTAATATTACATCTACTGGTAGTGACAATTCTAATAATTTGTTCCCTAAAATAAAATGGTCTACCCTATCAAAAGCTTTACTTAGGTCAATAAATGTAGCTACTGCATTGTTCTTACAATTCGAGTATTTTTTCATAATGTCTTTAAGAATAAAACAAGTATCTGTGGTTGAAGACCCTGATTTAAACCCGAATTGTCTAAAGTTGAGAACCACTTTTTCAGATAAAATATCTAAAATAAATAATTCAAATAGTTTAAAAAGGCATGAGGACTGCATAATGGGTCTGAAATTATCTGACTCTGTAATATTTTTCCTACTGTCTTTTATAATAGGTGTAATAGTACCCTTCAGCAAGTCACCAGGGAGATAGCAGTGGATAAAACAAGTATTTAAAAAATGAGCAATATTTTCCAAAAAAGACCAAGAGGCATTCTTTAAAAAAATTGTGTGAATAAAATCATGACCTTCACCAGAGTTAAGACGCATTAACAATTGTTTTATAGTGTGACTAGAGATCTTGAAACGCATATTTCTACCTTCAGGCCACGCTTGCTTAATATCATTTAAGAAGTCTCGCTCAGCGTTAGGATTATTTGGAGGTTGACTTAAAAGATTTTTTTCTTTAAATACTTTAGTTATATTAGAATTGCCACTCTGGCCATTTATAACACTTGATACCTTTTTACACCCTTTCTAGTGGTGGTGATGGATGTGGTAGTGGTGATGGATGTGGTGGTAGTGTTGGTGATGGATGTGGTGGTAGTGGTGGTGAAGGATGTGGTGGTAGTGGAGGTAATGGATGTGGTGGTACTGGTGGAGAAGGATGTGGTAGTGATTTATGTGATGGTAGTGGTGGTGATTGGTGTGGTGGTAATATTGGTAGTGAGTTATGTGATGGTAGTGGTGGTGATTGGTGTGGTGGTGATGGGTGTTGTAGTACTGGTGGTGAAAAATGTGGTGGTAGTGGTTGTGATGGGTGTGGTGGTAGTGGTGGTGATTGGATGTGGTGGTAGTGGTGGTGATGGATGTGGTGGTGATGGATGTGGTGGTACCGTTGGTGAAGGATGTGGTGGTGATTGGTGTGGTGGTGATGGGTGTGGTGGTAGTGGTGGTGATGGATGTGGTGGTAGTGATAGTGATGGATGTGGTGGTTGTGGTGGTGATGGATGTGGTGGTAGTGGTGGTGATGGATGTGGTGGTAGTGATAATGATTGATGTGGTGGTAGTGGTGGTGATGGATGTGGTGGTAGTGGTGGTGATGGATGTGGGGATGGTGGTGGTGATGGATGTGGGGATGGTGGTGGTGATAGATGTGGTAGTGATGGATTTGGTTGTAGTGGTGGTGATGGGTGTGGTGGTAGTGGTGGTGAAGGATGTGGTGGTATTAGTGATGATGGTTGTGGTGGTGATGGATGTGGTCGTAGTGATGGTGATGGGTGTGGTGGCAGTGGTGGTGATGGGTGTCGTGGTAGTGGTGGTAGTGGTGAAGGATGTGGTGGTGATGGATGTGGTGGTGGTGGTGGTGATGGATGTGGTGGTGATGGGTGTCGTGGTAGTGGTGGTGATGTATGTGGGGATTGTGGTGGTGAAAGATGTGGTAGTGATGGATTAGGTTGTAGTGGTGGTGGTGGTAGTGGTGGTGATGGGTGTGGTGGTATTAGTGGTGATGGGTGTGGTGGTGATGGATGTGGTGGTAGTGATGGTGATGGATATGGTGGTAGTGATGGTGATGGATGTGGTGGCAGTGGTGGTGATGGGTGTCGTGGTAGTGATGGTGATGGGTGTGGTGGCAGTGGTGGTGATGGGTGTCGTGGTAGTGGTGGTGGTGGTGAAGGATGTGGTGGTAGTGGTGGTGATGGATGTGGTGGTGGTGGTGGTGATGGATGTGGTGGTGATGGGTGTCGTGGTAGTGGTGGTGATGTATGTGGGGATTGTGGTGTTGAAAGATGTGGTAGTGATGGATTAGGTTGTAGTGGTAGTGGTGGTGATGGGTGTGGTGGTATTAGTGGTGATGGGTGTGGTGGTAGTGATGGTGATGGATATGGTGGTAGTGGTGGTAGTGATGGTGATGGATGTGGTGGCAGTGGTGGTGATGGGTGTGGTGGTAGTGATTGTGATGGATGTGGTGGTAGTGATGGTGAAGGATATGGTGGTAGTGGTTGTGGTGGTGATGGATTTGGTGGTAGTGATGGTGATGGATGTGGTGGTAGTGGTGGTGAAGGATGTGGTGGTAGTGATGGTGATGGAAGTTGTGGTATTGATGGTGATGGATCTGGTGGTAGTGATGGTGATGGTGAAGGATGTGGTGGTAGTGGTGGTGATGGGTGTGGTGGTAGTTGTGGTGATGGATGTGGTGGTAGTGGTGGTGGTGGTAGTGGTGGTGATGGGTGTGGTGGTAAAAAGGAAATCAAGCAACAACTGAGCTAGTGACCCTTCTAGGCCGCTAGTCCTCCAAAACACTGAGGATCAAGTGTCCAAACAGTGATTTAGAGTGGGTCAGGAAACATTGGAAAGGAAACTACGGCCCTGGAACTGATGTCCGTGGTAGGATTTGGATTTTAGTGGTAGGGGACAGATGGGTCAGTAACTGAGGGGGGGGGGGGAGGAATAAAATAAAGTTATTCATTTACAAACGCAGTCAGTCAGGTTTGATGCGAGGTATTTGTCTAGGCGGAGTTTAAATGAATCAACGGTGGTAGTGGTGGTGAAGGATGTGGTGGTAGTGGTGGTGATGGATGGGGTGGTAGTGGTGGTGATGGATGTGGTGGTAGTGGTGGTGATGGATGTGGTGGTAGTGGTGGTGAAGGATGTGGTGGTAGTGGTGGTGATGGATGTAGTGGTGGTGATGGATGTGATGATAGTGGTGGTGATGGATGTGGGGGTGATAGATTTGGTGGTAGTGGTGGTGATGGATGTGGTGGTAGTGGTGGTGAAGGATGTGGTGGTAGTGTTGGTGATGGATGTGGTGGTAGTGGTGGTAAAGGATGTGGTGGTAGTGGTGGTGATGGATGTGGTGGTAGTAGTGGTGATGGATGTGGTGGTGATGGGTTTGGTGGTAGTGGTGGTGATGGATGTGGTTGTAGTGGTGGTGATGTATGTAGTGGTAGTGGTGGTGATGGATATGGTGGTAGTGGTGGTGATGGGCGTGGTGGTAGTGGTGGTGATGTGTGTGGTGGTAGTGGTGGTGATGGATGTGGTGGTAGTAGTGGTGATGGATGTGGTGGTGATGGGTTTGGTGGTAGTGGTGGTGATGGATGTGGTTGTAGTGGTGGTGATGTATGTGGTGGTAGTGGTGGTGATGGATGTGGTGGTAGTGGTGGTGATGGGCGTGGTGGTAGTGGTGGTGATGGATGTGGTGGTAGTGGTGGTGATGTATGTGGTGCTAGTGGTGGTGATGGGTTTGGTGGTAGTGGTGGTGATGGATGTGGTTGTAGTGGTGGTGATGCATGTGGTGGTAGTGGTGGTGATGGATGTGGTGGTAGTGGTGGTGATGGGCGTGGTGGTAGTGGTGGTGATGTGTGTGGTGGTAGTGGTGGTGATGTATGTGGTGGTAGTGGTGGTGATGTATGTGGTGGTAGTGGTGGTGATGGGCGTGGTGGTAGTGGTGGTGATGTGTGTGGTGGTAGTGGTGGTGATGTGTGTGGTGGTAGTGGTGGTGATGTGTGTGGTGGTAGTGGTGGTGATGTGTGTGGTGGTAGTGGTGGTGATGTGTGTGGTGGTAGTGGTGGTGATGTGTGTGGTGGTAGTGGTGGTGATGTGTGTGGTGGTAGTGGTGGTGATGTGTGTGGTGGTAGTGGTGGTGATGTGTGTGGTGGTAGTGGTGGTGATGTGTGTGGTGGTAGTGGTGGTGATGTGTGTGGTGGTAGTGGTGGTGATGTGTGTGGTGGTAGTGGTGGTGATGTGTGTGGTGGTAGTGGTGGTGATGTGTGTGGTGGTAGTGGTGGTGATGTGTGTGGTGGTAGTGGTGGTGATGTGTGTGGTGGTAGTGGTGGTGATGTATGTGGTGGTAGTGGTGGTGATGTATGTGGTGGTAGTGGTGGTGATGGGCGTGGTGGTAGTGGTGGTGATGGGCGTGGTGGTAGTGGTGGTGATGTGTGTGGTGGTAGTGGTGGTGATGTGCGTGGTGGTAGTGGTGGTGATGTGTGTGGTGGTAGTGGTGGTGATGGATGTGGTGGTAGTGGTGGTGATGGGCGTGGTGGTAGTGGTGGTGATGGATGTGGTGGTAGTGGTGGTGATGTATGTGGTGGTAGTGGTGGTGATGGATGTGGTGGTAGTGGTGGTGATGGGCGTGGTGGTAGTGGTGGTGATGGGCGTGGTGGTAGTGGTGGTGATGGATGTGGTGGTAGTGGTGGTGATGTATGTGGTGGTAGTGGTGGTGATGGATGTGGTGGTAGTGGTGGTGATGGGCGTGGTGGTAGTGGTGGTGATGGGCGTGGTGGTAGTGGTGGTGATGGATGTGGTGGTAGTGGTGGTGATGTATGTGGTGGTAGTGGTGGTGATGGATGTGGTGGTAGTGGTGGTGATGGATGTGGTGGTAGTGGTGGTGATGGATGTGGTGGTAGTGGTGGTGATGGGCGTGGTGGTAGTGGTGGTGATGGGCGTGGTGGTAGTGGTGGTGATGGATGTGGTGGTAGTGGTGGTGATGTATGTGGTGGTAGTGGTGGTGATGGATGTGGTGGTAGTGGTGGTGATGGGCGTGGTGGTAGTGGTGGTGATGTATGTGGTGGTAGTGGTGGTGATGGGCGTGGTGGTAGTGGTGGTGATGTATGTGGTGGTAGTGGTGGTGATGGATGTGGTGGTAGTGGTGGTGATGGGCGTGGTGGTAGTGGTGGTGATGGATGTGGTGGTAGTGGTGGTGATGTATGTGGTGGTAGTGGTGGTGATGGATGTGGTGGTAGTGGTGGTGATGGGCATGGTGGTAGTGGTGGTGATGGGCGTGGTGGTAGTGGTGGTGATGGATGTGGTGGTAGTGGTGGTGATGGGCGTGGTGGTAGTGGTGGTGATGTATGTGGTAGTAGTGGTGGTGATGGATGTGGTGGTAGTGGTGGTGATGGATGTGGTGGTAGTGGTGGTGATGTATGTGGTGGTAGTGGTGGTGATGGATGTGGTGGTAGTGGTGGTGATGGGCGTGGTGGTAGTGGTGGTGATGGGCGTGGTGGTAGTGGTGGTGATGGATGTGGTGGTAGTGGTGGTGATGGGCGTGGTGGTAGTGGTGGTGATGTATGTGGTGGTAGTGGTGGTGATGGATGTGGTGGTAGTGGTGGTGATGGATGTGGTGGTAGTGGTGGTGATGGATGTGGTGGTAGTGGTGGTGATGGGCGTGGTGGTAGTGGTGGTGATGTATGTGGTGGTAGTGGTGGTGATGGATGTGGTGGTAGTGGTGGTGATGGATGTGGTGGTAGTGGTGGTGATGTATGTGGTGGTAGTGGTGGTGATGGATGGATGTGGTGGTAGTGGTGGTGATGGATGTGGTGGTAGTGGTGGTGATGGGCGTGGTGGTAGTGGTGGTGATGGATGTGGTGGTAGTGGTGGTGATGGGCGTGGTGGTAGTGGTGGTGATGTATGTGGTGGTAGTGGTGGTGATGGATGTGGTGGTAGTGGTGGTGATGGGCGTGGTGGTAGTGGTGGTGATGGATATGTTTTTTTTTTTTTTTTTTTGTTTTTTTAACTTTATTTTATAATATTCATAATAGACGAACATACAGTATATTACATAGTAGGTGAAATATTCATAACAGACGAACATACAGTATATTACATAGTAGGTGAAATTTTCATTAAAATTGTCAATATGTGGCGATATAATTATAAACATACACAATGAGATTCTCATATTTCTGAATATTAGGACTGTCATAAAATGCACAATAAAGATGTATTATCATACAAATATTTCAATAGACAAAGTGATAAAATTAATTAAAATTAATATATAAAATATTAACATGGCAACTACCAATTTAAAAATTATAAAATGGAACTCTTGAAACAAGGCCTGCAAAAGCTAATGTTGTTATTGTGAATAACAATAATAAAAACAGTAATATAAAAGGCATCACAGTCTATAGTAGAATAAAAACAATGTTAACATTTAATAGTCAAAGTGAGAAAAAAAAAATTGATTATATAACAAATATAAATTTAAAAAGTAATGGAAACTGGTAGAGATAACAATTGAAACAAATTAATGACACTACTGCAGATAAAAATAATTATAATTATTATTTAAAAGGAATCACATCATATAGTATAAAAAAAACAATATTTAGTGCGGCAATATTTAAAAATACTATTAAAACATCCGTATTTTGAGTTAAGATCAATGTTTACGGCAAACACCTTTCCTGCTAATAGTAGTGGTGGTGATGGGTGTGGTGGTGATGGATGTGGTGGTGATGGATGTGATGGTGATGGACGTGGTGGTGATGGGTGTGGTGGTGATGGATGTGGCGGTGATTGTGGTGATGGATGTGGTGGTAGTGGTGGTGATGGATGTGGTGGTGGTAGTTGTGGTGATGGATGTGGTGGTGGTGGTAGTGGTGGTGATGGGTGTGGTGGTAGTTGTGGTGATGGATGTGGTGGTGAAGGATGTGGCGGTAGTGGTGGTGATGGGTGTGGTGGTAGTAATGGTGATGGATGTGGTGGTAGTGGTTGTGATAGATGTGGTGGTAGTGGTGGTGATGGATGTGGTGGTGATTGTGGTGATGGATGTGGTGGTAGTGGTGGTGATGGATGTGGTGGTAGTGGTGGTGATGGATGTGGTGGTGGTAGTTGTGGTGATGGATGTGGTGGTGGTGGTAGTGGTGGTGATGGGTGTGGTGGTAGTTGTGGTGATGGATGTGGTGGTGAAGGATGTGGCGGTAGTGGTGGTGATGGGTATGGTGGTAGTAATGGTGATGGATGTGGTGGTAGTGGTTGTGATAGATGTGGTGGTAGTGGTGGTGATGGATGTGGTGGTGGTGGTGGATGTGGAGGTAGTTGTGGTGATGGATGTAGGCGTGAAGGATGTGGTGGTGATGGGTGTGGTGGTAGTGATGGTGATGGATGTGGTGGTGAAGGATGTGGTGGTAGTGGTGGTGACGGATGTGGTGGTAGTGGTGGTGATGGGTGTGGTGGTAGTGGTGATGAAGGATGTGGTGGTGATGGATTTGGTGATAGTGGTGGTGATGGGTGTGGTGGTGGTAGTGATGGTGATGGATGTGGTGGTAGTGATGGTGATGGATGTGGTGGTGGTGGTAGTGATGGTGATGGATGTGGTGGTAGTGATGGTGAAGGATGTGGTGGTGGTGGTGGTAGTGGTGGTGATGGGTGTTGTGGTAGTGGTGGTGGTGGTAGTGGTGGTGATGGGTGTGGTAGTACAAAGAAGTACAAAGCAAATCAAGCAACAACAGCTCTAGTAACCCTTCTAGGCTGCTAGTCCTCCAAAACACTGAGGATCAAGTGTCCAAACAATGATTTAGAGTGAGTAAAGGAACATTGGAAAGGGAACTACTGCCCTGGAACTGATGTCCGTGGTAGGATTAGGAAATTAGTAGGGGACAGATGGGTTAGTAACTGGGGGGGGGGGGGGATAAAGTTATTCATTTACAAACACAATCAGTCGCGCGTTTGATGCGAGATATTTGTCTAGGCGAAGTTTAAATGAATCAACGGTGGTAGTGGTGGTGATAGATGTGGTGGTAGTGGTGGTGATGGATGGGGTGGTAGTGGTGGTGATGGATGTGGTGGTAGTGGTGGTGATGGATGTGGTGGTAGTGATGGTGATGGATGTGGTGGTGATGGTGGTGGTAAAGGATGTGGTGGTAGTGGTGGTGATGGATGTGGAGGTGATGGATATGGTGGTAGTGGTGGTAATGGATGGGGTGGTAGTGGTGGTGATGGATGTGGTGGTAGTGGTGGTGATGGATGTGGTGGTGTTGATGGGTGTGGTGGTGATGGATGTGGTGGTAGTGGTGGTGATGGGTGTGGTGGTAGTGGTGGTGATGGATGTGGTAGTAGTGATGGTGATGGATGTGGTGGTACTGGTGGTGATGGATGTGGTATTGATTGTGGTGATGGATGTGGTGGTAGTGGTGGTGATGGGTGTGGTGGTGATGGATGTGGTGTTAGTGGTGGCGACGGATGTGGTGGTATGGATGTGGTGGTAGTGGTGGTGATGGCTGTGGTGGTAGTGGTGGTGATGTGTGTGGTGGTAGTGGAGGTGAAGGATGTGGCGGTAGTGGTGGTGATGGGTGTGGTGGTGATGGGCGTGGTGGTGATGGGTGTGGTGGTAGTGGTGGTGATGGATGTGGCTGTGGTGGTGGTGATGGGTGTGTGGTGGTAGTGGTGGTGATGGATGTGGAGGTAGTTGTGGTGGTGATGGGTGTGGTGGTAGTGGTGGTGGTGATGGGGGTAGTGGTAGTGGTGGTGATGGATGTGGTGGTGATGGATGTGGTGGTAGTGGAGGTGATGGATATGGTGGTAGTGGTGGTGATGGATGGGGTGGTGGTGATGGGTGTGGTGGTGATGGGTGGTGTGGTAGTGGAGGTGATGGATGTGGTGGTAGTGGTGGTGATGGTGGTAGTGGTAGTGATGGGCGTAGTGGTAGTGGTGGTGATGGAAGTGGTGGTATTGGTGGTAATGAATGTGGTGGTAGTGGTGGTGATGGGTGTGGTGGTAGTACAAAGGAGTACAAAGGAAATCAAGCAACAACAGATCTAGTGACCCTTCTAGGTTGCTTGTCCTCCAAAACACTGAGGATCAAGTGTCCAAACAGTGGTTTAGAGTGGGTAAGGGAACATTGGAAAGGGAAATACTGCCCTGGAACTAATGTCCGTGGCAGGATTAGGAAGTTAGTAGGGGACAGATGAGTTAGTAACTGAGGGGGGGATAAAATAAAGTTATTCATTTACAAACGCAGTCAGTCGCGGGTTTGATGCGAGATATTTGTCTAGGCGGAGTTTAAATGAATCAACGGTGATGCAGTCTATAACGTTTCGGGGAAGCCCATTCCACAAGTTGACAACTCGATTGAAGAAGAAATTCTTAGATTCGTGTGAGTTAAAAGATTTACCAATAATTTTGCAACCGTTTCCCCGCGTGTAATTAGATTGGTCGATAGTGAAGTAGTGGTGGTGATGGATGTGGTGGTGATAGGTGTGGTTGTGATGTATGTGGTGGTGATGGATGTGGTGGTAGTGTTGGTGATTGATGTGGTGGTGATGGGTGTGGTGGTGATGGATGTGGTGGTGATGGTTGTGGTTGTAGTGGTGGTGATGGATGCGGTGGTAATGGTGGTGATGGATGTGGTGGTAGTGGTGGTGATGGGTGTAGTGGTTGTGGAGGTGATGGGTGTAGTGGTAGTGGTGGTGATGGATGTGGTGGTACTTCGTTCGTTCGTTAATTTTATTTCGTAGTTTCTTACATATATACAATAATTAAGTTATTTACAGTACAAAATTTACAGTCTATGATAATAATTACATGCATAAGATCATCATGAACGTCTTTTCTATAAGACTTTCTTAGTAGTTTGTAGATTCTCTGCCTAATCAATAATTATGTGATAATAAAAAATGAAGCTGTAAACAAAATAACTTAATAAAAAGATAATTACTTGAAATTTGTTTCATCATATGAAATTAAAATGTAAAAGCCAGAAAACAAATTGAGAAAAGTATCTATCTATCTATTGCCTGACGCCGTGATCAGCGAAGGGGTGGCCACGAACGAACCGCCCCATGCACCTCTGTCCCCAGTCAGTTGACGCCCCTCCCCCCAACCAGCACCGCCTTCGTTCATGTAGTTCCTCACTCCATCCTTCCACCTCATATTCGGTCTACCTCTCCGCCTCTGTCCCTCCACCTCGCTCTCGTACACCCTCTTAGTCATTCTCTCGCTTTCCATACGTTCCATATGGCCAAACCATCTCAAGTTGTTCCTTTTCACACTTTCCAGCACATCTACCTCCACACCACACCTCCTTCTTACTTCCTCATTAGTCTGTCTATCCCTCCATGTAACTCCGCACGCACTCCTTACGTAATTCATTTCCACTGCTCTCACTCTTGGTCTGAGTCTCTCAACCAACGTCCATGCTTCGCTTCCGTAAGTCAGTGTCGGGATTTCCACATTGTCATGCAAGGACTTCTTCACTTCCATACTGACCACCCTATTTCTTGTTACTGCTTTTAGCATTCCTACAACCCTCTTCCCCTGTTGTACCCTCTCCCGCACCTCTTCATCCATAGTCCCATCTTTACTCAACACACTGCCCAGATACTTAAAAGAGTTGACGATCTCCTTAGCCTGACCGTTCAGCTTCACCTCACACTCTGTGACTTCACCCCTTTCGAAGACCATAACCTTGCTCTTCCCCGTGTTTACCTTCAAATTCCGTTTTTCGCACACTGTTGAGAAAAGTATAAACTCATAAAAAGTAATAGTAACCTATATAAAAATTAACTTATCCAAACAATTTTAAACAAATTATAAGATCTGATAAATAAGTATATAATTTAAAAAAAATACTGAAAACAAATGTGTAATATAAAACATTAAAACAGTAAAGACAACCAATATATTGAACACATTAACAAATATATATATACAAACATTAAATATTATAGTACCGGTATCATATGAAGTTTAAAAGTGTAAACAACAGAAATATTAATTAAAAGAGTACAAACAAGCAATACAATTACTAATTATGTGATAATAATTAATAAAGCTGTAAACAAAATCACTTGATACAAAGATAATTACCTGAAATTTGCTTTAGCATATTAAATTAAAATGTAAAACCCAGAAACATATGAGAGACATGTAAAATCATAAAAAAACAATAGTAACCTGTAAAATAATTAGGCTAACTTATCGAAACAATTTAAAAAAAATATATAAAGTCTGATAAAGTAGTACGGTATACTGTATATACAAAAAAATACTTAAAACAAATGTGTAATATACAAAATAATATAAAGTAAAGAAAACTAGGATATTGAACACATTAAAAATATATAAATACAAACATTAAATATTATAGCATCATATAAAGTTAAAAAGTAAAAAAACCCCACAGAATTGTTAATTAATAGAGTACAAAAAAGCAACAAAAAATACGAAGAATTAATGATATTTCAGAAGCCATAATATATACAAGGACCACGCCCTTCCTCATGTCTCTGAACTCAAGATATTCGAGAGGTTATGATATCTATATCTTCTTGAAGAATGTTTATGGTTTAGTTAGCTTTAAATAAGGCAATGATATTGTTAATAAGAAATCCACCTTTTAGGTAAGTCATTTTATACCTGATGAGTGGGTTATGCAGTGTCATTAATCTTTTTAGATATTTTGTTTAAGTCAGTGCAGTATGATGTTTTGATAATAACTGATTACAGTTGTTTGCAGTAATGTGGCTGCTTGAAAAACGAGGAACACCAGACATTCTTTTTAAGGCATTATGGTATGCCACTTCAAAAAATTTAACAATTATAGACTTAATACTTGCCTGGGCATTCCAGAGAGGTAGACCATAATCAGGGACACAATATAAATTGAATGAAAATAGAAGAGCATTGATATCTAAAACCTTAAAATCTTTAAAAATACTGTTAAAACAAAAAATACAAATTATTTAGTCTAAAATCTATATCACTAAGATCTTTAAAATTGTTTAAAATGTTATGTCCTAAATATTTTTAGCAATTAACCACTTGAAATATTATAATTATTTAAAATAACCTGTTGTCTTTGTAAGTTTGACTTATGGTTAAAAATCATGCACTTAGTTTTATCCTTATTAATCAATAATTTATGGTCCTCCAAACTGGAGCACAATACACTATACAGATTTTCCATTTCAGTCACTGACCCAGCAAGGAGTGCTAAATCATCTGTGTATGCTAATGTATTAATCTTAAAAAATCCATAATTACAACCATCATTGCACTTCATTAAATGTTCTATTATTTCATCAATATAAAAGTTAAACAGAAAAGGTGAGATAACACCTCCCTGCCTGACTCCTCTCTCAATATAGGTATAGCCACTAAAGCACTCCTGCCATTTAACGTTAGCTCTTTGATTTCTAAGGTAATACATTATAAGAAGTACAATATCAATAGGAATATTAACTGATAGTAGTTTCTTCCCCAATAAAATATGATCAAGTTTGTCAAAGGATTTGCTCAAGTCGACAAATAGTGCTAAAGGTGAATTTCTTTTTGTTGTATAAGATATCATAACTTCCTTTAATACAAAAGTTGCATCAGTAGTTGAAGAACCTCTCATAAAGCCAAACTGTCTTGGATTTAAAAAAAAAAACATTCTTTTAAAATATCTAAAATATAAAATTAAAAAACTTTCAGAAGACATAAGGATTGCATTACTGGTCTGTAATTCATAGAATCAGTAACCTTTGTCTTATCCTTCGGAGTGGGGCTTATAGTGCCCTTTAAAAGATCACTAGGAAGATAGCAGTGAGAAAAACAAGCATTGAAAAATTGAACAAGATAGTGCAAAAATCCTCTGAAGCATTCTTTAGATATTCAGAATGTATACCATCATGACCAATACCATTATTTAATAAAGCTATTATCTTTCTTAGTGAAATACTAGATGTTCTTAAATACATTTTTTTTAGGCCACTGTTCTATTAATTAAGTATCTAATAAGAGCACTTTCATCATTTACATCAATAGGTGTTTGATTTGATAAGAACTTATCTGCACATATTTTTACAATTTCAGATTTACTGCTACATCCATCTACGACATCAGAAGATATCTTATACCCTCTCCTTTTTCTTACTTCTTTCCAAAATCTTGCTTTATTGACATAATAAAACTTCTCCATTATCGTTCGACTTATCTCCCTGTGGTTATTAAGTCATTAGTGGTCATTAAACTAACTCTCTGCCATTTCCAACCCAAAGTAAATAGTTTTTCCTTGCAATATTATGAAGCTGTTTAACATTTCTGTTCCAGCCTGGAATAACCTTGAGTTTACTAGTGCTTACAACCTTTTTTTATTTTCTTGACTGGCTAATTTGACAAAAAGAATAATGTTTACATACATACAATCAATATCCTTTAAATTATATATTTCCGACACCCATGACTATAGAAACTATCTACTCCTAGATCATTATCTACTCCTAGATCATTATCTACTCCTAGATCATTATCTACTCCTAGATCATTATCTACTCCTAGAGCATTATCTACTCCTAGAGCATTATCTACTCCTAGAGCATTATCTACTCCTAGAGCATTATCTACTCCTAGATCATTATCTACTCCTAGATCATTATCTACTCCTAGATCATTATCTACTCCTAGATCATTATCTACTCCTAGATCATTATCTACTCCTAGATCATTATCTACTCCTAGATCATTATCTACTCCTAGATCATTATCTACTCCTAGAGCATTATCTACTCCTAGAGCATTATCTACTCCTAGATCATTATCTACTCCTAGAGCATTATCTACTCCTAGAGCATTATCTACTCCTAGAGCATTATCTACTCCTAGAGCATTATCTACTCCTAGAGCATTATCTACTCCTAGAGCATTATCTACTCCTAGAGCATTATCTACTCCTAGAGCATTATCTACTCCTAGAGCATTATACTCCTAGAGCATTATCTACTCCTAGAGCATTATCTACTCCTAGAGCATTATCTACTCCTAGAGCATTATCTACTCCTAGAGCATTATCTACTCCTAGAGCATTATCTACTCCTAGAGCATTATCTACTCCTAGAGCATTATCTACTCCTAGAGCATTATCTACTCCTAGAGCATATCTACTCCTAGAGCATTATCTACTCCTAGAGCATTATCTACTCCTAGAGCATTATCTACTCCTAGAGCATTATCTACTCCTAGAGCATTATCTACTCCTAGAGCATTATCTACTCCTAGAGCATTATCTACTCCTAGAGCATTATCTACTCCTAGAGCATTATCTACTCCTAGAGCATTAGATTTTATTAAATGAGTTTCCACACATAGATATATATGTCCAAAGTCAGCCATTTTTAAGTTGCTCCAGTTAACATAAGAGGGTGATATTTCCTTATTAGGATTTAAATTATAGTTTATTTGAGGAACTGAAGCTATATGCATAAACTTTATAACTGCTCCTAAGGGTAAGTGATCAGAGCCATTGATATGAGTGAGATCATTAATATCAACTACTCTTATGTTATCATGCTTAGAGCCAATGATATGATCTAGCCACCTACTAGCAGAATTACCATATCCGGTATATGTTATAGTATCTAATGCAAGAGAATCAACATCAAAACAGTGAATTTCTATCAATAAAATTGATAAGATTAGTCCAGGCTCTTCCAGACAGGGGCTCAGTCTTAAAATCACCTATTACAAATAATGAATCATAGTTTAAATTGCTTAAACAATCCTGTAAAACAGCTAAAGTTTCTAAATATTTGTTCAATGTAGCTACCTTCCATAGATCACTGTTCATGTAAACATTTATAAATAAAATGTCCATTCCATAAATGTAAATGTTAAATACCATAAGATTAGTTTCTAGTGTAATATTGTTAATTTTAAAGAGTGAAGATTTTTTCCACATTATTACCATTCCACCTTCTGGTCTCCCTGTCACTGCAGTTTAAGCCTTTTCAGAAAAAAGTGGCAGTTATAACTTTCATCAATATAATCCAGCATTCCAAGTTTATCTTCAATAATGTTTCTTGTAAATATTTTATCTCATAACTTAATGCAGTTAACTCCCTTATTAAATTTATATTTTTCTTTAGAGAACAGCAATTATTACTACAAACTTTGATCTGAGCTGAATCCATGAAATAAAATCTCTATTATATCAAGATAAAGAACAGTCACACTAAAGATAACCCAAGAAAGAAGAGTGAACAAACCTATACAATTTTGAAGAACTGTGAATGCTAAAACAATTACAAGCTAAACGTAACACAGTAAAACTGAAAGAAAGATCCAAAAAGAGAATTATGGTACTAAAATATGTGTACTAATAAAAATTAAAAGAGGTTAAAAACCAACTAAAATAGATAAATGAGTGGTACAAAAAGGACTTAAAAGTAACTGTATAAAATTAAGAACTACTATGATTTAGAGCCCAGATAACACCAAGGCACTCTCTTTTGGTTGCTGCATAATTACTTTGTGCAACATTTAGGGTAGAGCTGGCGCAAACGATGATGTGCTCGCGACCATCTTGTGCCTGAGCTAACACATCACCTATTGAATACAGTGACACATCAGTGTACAGCCGGAATGGTTTATTGTAGACCGGAAAAGCGACTGTGGGGGCTTGCACGAGGTGGTGTTATAGAGTGTTGAATGAGGTGTCACTCTCTTTTGTCACTTTAAAAAGTTCTTCTTTTGTTGTTAATTCATGGAGAGGGCGGGCCGTGGCAGCGAAGTCTTTAACGAATTCTCCTATATTATAATAGGTGGCTAAACTTAAAAAGGAGCGAACGCCTTTGACTGTGGTGGGTGGAGTTTGTGATGCTACAGCTGACAACTTCTTCGGGTCAGGTGAGCTGCTCTCGGCTAAAATTACATGACCCAGGAAACCAACTGTTGTTCTGGCTACTGAACATTTCGAGGGCTTAAGCTTGAGTCCGGCTTCTCTTTTATGTAGTAATACCTGCCGGAAACGCTGAAGGTGCTCGTCCCAAGTTTTTCCGGAAAACAATGACGTCGTCCGGATATGCCAAACAGATTTCCCAGGTGAGACACTTCAAGACGGACTCCATCAAGCGGGAAAATGTGGCAGGCCCATTGCATAGACCAAAGGGGAGCACATTAAATTCAGAGAGTTGGCCCCCACTGGTGGAAAATGCTGTCTTTTGTTGGTGGCTTTTCTTTATTGGTACTTGCCAGTAGGCTTGTAGGTCTAGGGTGGTGAACCATTGAGATCCATGAAGTGAATCCAAAGAGTCGTCGATTCTGGGCAAGGGCGTGGCGTCTTTAATAGTGGCATCATTCAATCGTCTGTAGTCCACGCAAAATGTAGTGGACCCATCCTTCTTTTTTTACTAAGACGACGGGGGAGGACCAGGGACGGATGGAGGGGGTGGCTATATATGCCTACGTCCAGCATCTCCTGAACCTGTCGATCTTCTTCCTGACACTGCAGAGGAATTTTTCGTCGTGAAGGCTTACAGATGGGAGGCCCTTCGGTGTGGATCGTGCATTCAACGACCTTTGCTTGTCTGATTTCGGTGGCAGATTGCGCGAAGATGTCTGCGAACTCCTGAAGAACTTGGGACAGCAAACCTGTGATCTGGAATTGCAGGAGGACTACCAAGACAACGAGTATTTTCCCCCTGAAATGGATCAAATCCAGTCAGTAGAGGAAGAAGTAGAAGAGATGGAAGACCCTCCTCAGGTTTTTTAAAGCCTCCCCCGCCCATTATGGCCTCGGCGGGGGAGTATGTGTTTTCAAAACCACCACATATATATCATCTAGCAAAAATTTAAGGAATTTCATTCTGTCTCCTCATAGACACCAGAGCTGCAAGATCATGCCTCTTTAATTCCTTCTACGACAAACATCGCCGTAGGCTAGGAATGCTACATGCTTCAAACACCAACCTAATTAGCGCAGGTGACACGCCTTTAGTCATCCGCGGAGAAATTGCGACCCTGCATATCATTACCTTTCAACCAGATGCTTCCTGCCGTCATCCATTTGTAGTGTTTACTCTGATTACACTCAATATGATGGTTACATGGGGTTAAACGTTCTACAAAGACTGTAAGCCCAACTAGATTGCAGTCAACATCTACTGACTTTAAAAAAAAAAAAACAAACATCAGGATGCAACTTCCAGAAATCTCCCCTAAAGTCATCCCCAGAAATGAAATATTAACCAAAAACAGAAGTCACCAGCATCATTCAAAAGTCACCAACAAATCTACGTCAACTAAAAAGCCACGGCATCCTCGACCACCTACCTCAACCAATGCCCCATGCACACCACCTTCAGGGCCTTCGTCACCAGCGTCCATCACTGGAATAACCACTTCAGTAACTAAAAAGCCACTGCATCCTCAACCACCTATCTCAACCAAGGCCCCCGGCACACCACCTTCAGCGCCTTCGTCATCATCCTCCATCACCATAATAATCCTTGCAGTGACTTCACAAAGAGTGCTCATACCAGCACAGCATCAATAATGGGTGCCTATCCGTCATACCACCAACTCACCCATAACCTCAAGCCGATTGATGACGTATCCAACCTGCCATAGTGCCCCCTGACAGAGGTGCCACACTCTTTGCCAACATCTTCGATGAACCTCCCACCCTGCCCAAAGGCCTCATCATCGGTGATTTAGAAACTTTTGGTGATATTCCACCCTCAACTTCAACACCTACTACACCACCCATCCTGCCAACCATTCCAGAACAACTAACGACACAGCACCAAGCAATTTTTCTTCCTCGTCTTTCCCTCCCGTTTTCCACTCTAATGGCACAACCATCAATTCTTCCTCTGACAAAGCTGAACTCTTCGCTCAAACTTTTGCTAGAAACTCCACCTTGGATGATTCCGGTGCTATTCCTCCCTCTTCGCCCCCCTCTCTCCTACTTATGCCTAATTTCCTAATCTCTTCAAAAAATGTACTTTCTATCCTCTCTGGGCATGATAATGGTACGGTCCGGATGGTGTTCCTCCTGTTGTATTAAAAAACTGTGCTTCCGTGCTGACTCCCTGCCTAGGCAAAATCTTTCGTCTCTGTCTCTCCTCTAACGTCTTCCCTTGTTGCTGGAACTTTGTTCTCACTCAACCTGTCCCAAAGAAGGATGGCTACTCTCAACCTTCCAACTATCGTCCAATTGCTCTCATCTCTTGTATCTCTAAAGTTTTTGAAACTATTCATACTTCCAAATTTCTTAAGCATTTATCTTCTCATAATCTACTTTCAGATCGCCAGTATGGCTTCCTTAAGGGTCGCTCTACTGGTGATCTTCTTTCATATCTTACTAACTCTTGGTCGTCCTCCTTTCGGAACTTCGTTGAGACCTTTTCTAATGCACTAGACATATCGAAGGCCTTCGATAGAGTCTGACACAAATCTCTAATTTCTAAACTACCCTCCTTCGGTTTCTATCCCTCCATCTGTGCCTTTGTCTCTCCGGTCGATCCATAGGTGCGGCTGTGGACGGCCATCGTTCACTTCCTCATCCGATCCACACTGGTGTTCCTCAGGGATCTGTCCTCTCTCCTATTCTCTTTCTAATTTTCATAAATGATCTTCTCAACTGTACCGGGCTCCAGTCCTATACATTCATATGCAGAGGACTCTACCTTACACTATTCAATTAGTTTTCCAGAATGCCCCAGCCAGCAATCATCCCTCAAAAGTAAACGCAATGAAGCCATAGAACACTTTTATTCATGCTAACTTCCATCTCCAATTGGGGCAGAGAAAAGCTTGTTACCTTTAATGCTTCCAAAACCCAATTTTTCCACCTATCTACTCGCCGTGAACTCCCAGCGGACTTTCCCTTATTCTTCAACAATACAAAAATCAACCCTTCATCTTCTCTCAGTATGCTTGGTGTCTCTTTTTCTTCTGCTCTCTCTTGGAAGGACCATATTACCAGTCTTGCTAAGGTGGCCTCCCAGAAGCTGGGTGTGCTCAACTGCCTCAAGGGGTTCTTTACCCATGCTCAGCTTCTGGCTCTGTACAGTGCGTCCTTGTATTGAGTATTGTGTGAGATCCTCTCATACCACACTTCTAGACTCTCTACAAACTCTCTCTCTTCGCCGCAATGTTGTATCTCTCTCGCTATTCTATCGCTACTACAATAATCATTTCTCCTCAGAGCTCTCCCAGTGCATACCACCTCCTCTACGTAGGGTATGTGGTACCCGTCTTGCAACACAATCCAATCCCTACTCTGAGCAACTCTCACACCACCCAAGATTGAATCGTTACTCACAGTCTTTCTTCTATTCAACAGCTGAGCTCTGAGACTCTCTCCCAGAATCAGTCTTTCCCTTCTCCTATGACTTGAATTGCTTCAAACTCCATGTGTCAAGGCATTTTGGCTCGAACATTCATTGATTTTAGCCCTGTTATTCTTTCAACTCTGGGGGAGGCACTCGCTAGAGGCAGTTCTGCCTTTCGTCTCCCTCACACACAGAAACAAAATATATATATATATATATATATATATATAATTATATATACCCATAATTATATATACTGTATATATATATATATATTATATATATATATATATATATATATATATATATATATACAGTATATATATATATATATATATATATATTTATTTATTAAATATATATATATATATATATATATATATATATATATATATATATAGATATATATATATATATAATATATATATATATTATATACTGGTATATATATATACAGTATACAGTATATATATATCCATGTAATAGTAGTTTATAATTATTCCCCTTTTCAAAGATATCATGGCATAATGAGAAAATACTGTTACGATGTTTCACCATCGTAAGTCCGCATTTATTTATTGAAGGAGCAACGAAACTTCCCTCATATTGGCATTTGTTTATACTTATTTATTTATTGGCATTTACTTCTTTGTTTATTAATTTTTATTTTAACGTAACTCAGACGGATTCTAAGGACGTGTGTGTGGCTTATGTTTGCCCCTCCTATTGTAACTGCAAAGTTATATGTGTTTTCCTATATATTTTGTCTTCCTTTCTGTGTTTCTAGAGCCGCAACCTTGGCCTTATTAAGGTAGCCAGTATACTTCGGTATTGGTGGAGGAAAAAGAAAATATTCCTCGCTGGCATAATGGTGTTAGGATTTTATTTTATTCCTGCATTGGCGTGTGTTGATCACCAGCCGATTATTATGTATTTTATTTCTTTATGTGCATACATTAGTTAGGAGTCCAGACTATTAGGGTGCCTGGTCCGAAGTAGAGGATGGAGGACTTCCTTAGTCTTTCTGTTACAGGGAGGATTACTTCGGCCCAGGCCAACTGATAGTCTGGACAGCTTAACTGGGTGGTGATTGATAGGGGTTTTCTTTGATCCATGATTAATTTGTTTATGCTTGATAATTGCTTCATCATTTTATCAATTATTGCTGGCATGTATTTAGCGTAATTGTATTAACGTAAATTAAATCAGAGCTTTCTTTTCTTTGTGCAGCTTTGGAAGGATCCTCCTCAGTATTGCCATTCGGTACTGAGTTTTGTTGATAGTTGTGGCTCAAGGTGTCTTTTCACCACAACTAGGGGTTCCAGTTATTTGCATTATTTGTGTAACGGAATCAGTTCGGGGATTGTGTGCACCTCTGGTCCCCAGAGAGACTGGAAGTTGCAAATGAGCTGTGTTCTGTTGCGATAGGCTGTGTTACGAGTTGAGGCTACGGAGGTACTGTGTATTTAATAGTATGTTAGTCCGTCCAAGGACTAGAAGCCTCTACTGTCAGTCGTAACAGTGGCGACCTCGCCAGGATTTTTTTTAAGCTGAATATTTTTTTTTTTTATATAATATATCAACCACCACTTTAATTTTTTTCTGTGAATTTGTATTATGTGATTTTGAGGGTTGCCCACACAGTCCTTCGTTTATTTCATTTTGTTGACTCGACTACTCAACCATTGCGAATAGTGTTCCATTGCTTCTGTTGACCGAGTCAGACGCTAGGGCATTCCTCCTCGCCCAGCCTGATCGGTCCGAGATTGCTCACCGTGGATGAGATGAGTTATTGTTGGTGGCAGCTCTGTTGAATGGTCGGAGTTGCATTGAGCTCCGAAAAGAGGAGTGTGAGGCATTGGTGGTTGAGTGGGTGATGTCCCAAGGGTGGGGCGACAGGTCATCGCCACCCGTGAGTGTGTCCAATGTAGCAGGCATCATAAGTTCCCTAAGCAGCATAAGCCGTTTGTCAGACGACTCGCCTCGTTTGGGGACCCCTGGCTTGCCTGCTGCCATTGTCACACTCGGAGGGAAGGTTCCCCACTCAAGTGGCCCATGTCCTCACACACTCTACACCAGGAACAACACCAGCAACAAGAACACCAGTAAGCGATTATCGTTCCCCACTCCGCTTTTTGCCCGGAAATGCCCACCGTCCTGGGTTTACCCCGGCTCACCCCACCCAGATAATTCGCCCGACGGTACCTTCTAACCCCCCGGCTGTTGTTAATCCTGATCTTTCTGTGAGAATGATGGAGATTGAGTTGGAGAGAGAGAGAGTGAGGCATCAGGCTGAAGAAAGGGAGAAAGAAAGACAGCATGAGGAAAGACAGAGGGAGAGAGAAGCACAGTTAGAGAGAGAGCGCTGGCAGTATCAGCGAGAGGTGGGAGGTGCACGGGGTGGAAATGGTCGGGTTGAGTCGGTGGAGACATGTCTGGTCCGCAGCCTCAAGCTCGTGCCCGCTTTTGACGAAGTGAAGGTATTAGAGTGGTTCCTTCGCTTCGAAAAAAAGGCACAAGAGTTTGGGTGGGATCATGGCCGGTGGGTCACACTAGCAGCCAGCGTATTAAAAGGCAAGGGCCTAGAGGCGTATGACAGACTCACTGCAGAGGAATTGGCAGACTATGAGTTTTTTAAAAGATGCTTGCTACAGGCATACGAGTTAAGATCCGAGGCCTACCATCTTTTGTTTAGAAATGCTCGTAAAAGACCACAAGATAGTCACGTCGAGTTTTAAAAGTACTTAAGAGACGCTCTAGATCGCTGGTTGCTAAGTGAAAACATTACCAACTATGTTGAATTTCGGGAACTACTCCTCCTGAACACTTCTGCAATGGGGTGGATAAAGAAATTTTTGCAAAAATCCGAGAGAAGCGAATTAAGAGGACTCGGGAGGCAGCATTATGGGCGGATGACAGGATGTTGGCCTTGCGCAGTACTGGGGGCAGGGGTTCAGGTACATCAGCTGCCGTGCATCGGCAGCATGCAGGTGGTGTTGTGCCCGCCATTACACCGTCCGCTCCCAAGGCAGGTGGGGAGAAGACGGGCGCGGATAATACAAATGCTAGTAAGTCTAGTACTTATGATTCACATCAAGTGGTATGCTATTTTTGTCGGCAGAAGGGGCACATAAAGCCTAACTGCCCAAAATGGAAGCAGTCAGTGAGCAAACCCGTATCATTCTTGGTGGGCGTTCCAGCTGATGGGGGGATCCGGGCTACGGGGGGAGTTGCAGGGCATTGTCTGTGGTAAGTTTGGGAAGGAGTCCATTAAGGGAACCCTCCCAGGCCAGACAACTGTGAGCACAGTTGGGGACTCCCCGGGTATCGCTGGTAGTAGTTCGGAGGACCCGCAGGTTTGGGGGAGTGCCTTTTTGCATGATGGGGAGGTAGAGCTGGAGAATGGACAAGTCTTCCCTGTTAGAGAGTTCAGGGACTCAGGGGCCCGACAGTCTTTGTGAGTCCGGTTGCCTAGGATGGACACTAAAGGGGACGACTTTGTGCTAGTGCGTGGGGTAAATTCTGAGGCATGTCACCCCCTGGTTCAGATGTCATTGAGGTGCCCTGCAGTGACTTCTTCTGCACCAGTGGCAGTCGTGGAGACTTTGCCCATGAAAGGAGTGCACTTTTTGCTTGGTGCTGATATGGCGGGGGATCAGGTTTTCCCACCGCCAGTGTGTCTCCAGTGTTATTCTGCCTGATGTTCCCGAGGACCACAACTCTGAGATTTATCCTGTATGTGTTGTAACGTGGTCAGTGGCCAAGGTCGCGAGTCAGGATGAATTTGTTGAGGAGGAAGACAGAGTGGATGACGTGATAAATAGTTCAGAGGAGGGAGTGGACGGCCAAGAGTGCGCACTACCAATATCTCCCACAAACTGTGTTGGTGCCCAGAGTGAATTGTGTGATACTGGGATGCTTGTTGACTTAGATCCTTTAGTTGACTCTGGCGCCAGAGGTGGTGAGGAAGGCAATAATGGGGGCCCTACGGGTGGCACAGTTATTGCTTCGCCACCAACCTTGCCCCGTTATATGTCGCATGATGGATTGGTGGCGGTGGCTCCAGCTGAATTAATGTGGTGCCAGCAGGCAGATGAGGAGTTGGTACCTCTCTTTAGCCAGGTGGGCAAGGTGTGTAACCGTTCTGATGGTGCAGGGGTTATTTTTATACGTGAAGGGTTGTTGTTCAGACGTGGGAGTTCTGGATGTAGGGGTGGAGAGGAGTTGTTTGACCAGCTGGTGGTGCCGCAGGTGTTTCGATAAGAGCTGATACACCTGGCGCACGCAGCTCCTCTGGCAGGCCACCTTGGAGTCAGGAAAACGCTTGACAGGCTGTCTCAGTATTTTTGGTGGCCACGAATGTCTGCAGCGATAGCAGATTTCCTCAGTCATGCCATGTGTGTCAGCTGGTGGGGAAACCTAACCAGAGTATTCTTGTTGCCCCTTTACAGCCTATACCCGCTGTAGGTATCCCTTTTCACCGTGTCATCATTGATATGGTGGGACCCTTGCCCCGCACCTCGGCCGGAAACCAGTACTTGTTGACCATTCAGGATGTTGCAACTAGGTATCCAGAGGCTATTCCAGTGCCTAGCTCACGTACTAAAGTAATCAGTCGTAAACTGCTAGATTTTTTCACCCGTTTTGGACTCCCCAAAGAGATCCAGTCTGACCTTGGGTCAAATTTCACCTCTAACATGTTCAAACAATTATTGCAGGAACTTGGGGTCGAGCAGATCCTATCGTCTGCCTATCATCCGCAGACTCAGGGAGCACTTGAGAAAGCCCATCAAACTCTCAAGTCGGCACTGCGCAAGTTCTGATTCGACCATGACCGTGATTGGGACCAGGCAATTCCCTTAGTCCTTTTTGCCATCCGGGAGGTCCCCTCGGAATCCTTAGGGTTTTCGCCTAATGAGTTGGTGTTTGGGCATAGGGTTCGAGGTCCTCTGGCGGTGGTGAGGGAGGCCTGGGAAGGAGATGTGCAAGTCCCAGAGGTTGGTTTGTTGGACTTTGTTATGAAGACTCGGGAACGGTTGGTCACGGCTCTCCAGTTTGCACAGGTTAATCTTGTTGGGGCGCAGCGTAAGATGAAAGCACGGTATGACCAGAAAGCTAAGTTGAGGGAGTTTGCGCCGGGTGAGGAGGTGCTTGTGCTCCTCCCCTTGGTTGGTCAGCCATTGAGAGCGAAGTTTAGTGGGCCCTTCAAGATAATAAAAAAAGTGGGAGATCTGGATTACCTTGTAGCTACCCCTGACCGCAAGAAAGCACACCAGTTATGTCATTTAACCGTGGTTCTGGGGATGTAGATGACACCGGCTCTGCGCAGGCAGTGTGCGCGTCGAGCATCGCCAATGTAGGGAGGCACGACTTCTGTCAATGCGCAGAGGACCCCCAAGCTTGCCGATTCTTGGGCTGCACAGGCACATTCAAAGGAGCAGTGGATGGGGAAAGGGAACGTTGGAGTTGCAGTCAACAAGTCTCAGGGTGTTGGTGTGCAGGTCATGGCTGTATTAGACACGAAGGAGGAGGAGGAGGGAGATATGTTTCATGGGAATTTTCCCGATGGGGTGTCGGCTGGGGCCTGGTGTAAGAACAATTCAGAGGCTTTGTGGGCTAAGCTGGTTTATTTCAACGAGTCCCGTAGCCAGGCTTTGTTTAGTCGGTTGTCACAGTATCCTTTGGTGTTTAGGGATGCGCCTGGGCTGACCACTTGGGCGGTCCACGACATTGATGTGGAGGATAATAAACCGATAAAGCTGGCTCCCTATCGTCTGAATCCTGCCCGAGCTCAAATCCTTCAGGCCGAACTAGATTATAGGTTTGACTCCTGTAAGGCGATAAAGAAAACCTAATATTTAGTAGTGGCCCCATAATCATTGACGAACATGCCTATTACATAAGGCATCCTCTTCAAACACTAATCCGCCGTAGTTTTGAATCTACCGCGCAGAGCATTTAAAAACTGAGGAGCCTTCATCATGAGCGCACGCGACCTCACTCATGGCTTCAGTCATTATGAATTGGGTTCTCACTACGAAAAAACTTCGTAAAAAATAAAAAGAAAAAGAAAATAAGAATAACTATCCAATAAGCTTTCCATCATATCGTGGATGTACTTGTGTGGATCTCTGACCAGACGCTGATTCAGGCGTCATTCCTCCTTCACTGACATATCAAGTAAACCAAAATCCTCAATACATCAACGAATGGGAAGGGGACGGTCGGGAGGGCCCCAGTCGTCAATGATTACGGGGCCACTACTAAATATTAGGTTTTCTTTATCTCCTTACAGGAGTCAAACCTATAATTTATTAGTGGCCCCTCATTGACGAACATGCCTGATTTCTAAGACTGGAGGGGGACATTCGTAATCATATCATAACTCTAGAAAAGCAGATAATAAAAACAACCACATAGTACTCTTACTTTTGAAAATATATTTAACAACGGCGTAGGCCGAAAAAATACAAGAAAAAGGGGGTTCAGGCAGGTGCGTGCTTCAAAGAAGCCTGCCTGACAAAAAATGGGTAACCCTGAAGATTCTGAACACAGATCTGTAGTTACAAAGGCACCCCACTCAACGAGTGGTGACAAAAAATAACAAGTTATAAGTTTATATGTGCACATAATAAACCCCAACATAAACTTGGAGATAAATTGCAAAGGAACTCCATTGTTCTAATATTAAATTGCTTTCGCAGGTAAACTACTCTAACAACACCGTTGTTTTGTACTTAACATTGTACTAGCACAATTTCTCACTGAGAAATTTTCATATCACATTTTAACCTTAAATTGTATCACAGCTCTCATACTCCGGCGGGGTCTAGGGTGTCCTATGTCAACTGACTGCACCCCCCCCCCCCCTTCCCGTGAAAGTAAACAAAAGTGATTGCAGGGCCACCTAGACCCTCTGCCTTAAAGCTATACATGGTAAGGAAGATTTGTCTAGAGCAACTGACAAGTATCTAGACAGAAACGTATGATTAGACGCCCACAACTGCGTGGACGCTATGTCTTCGACTGACAAATTTTTCAGGAAACGTAAAGAGGCTGCCCATTTGCGTAAATCGTGGGCCCGACCCACAACGCCGGGATTACTTTCTTTAATGACTTCTACCAGAAGAGAGGCTAATCGCCGTTTAAGTAAGCGTTTACCCGTACTTGCTACCCATAAAGCACCTTGGGGGTTTCGAGGAGCTACTCTCAAATATTTGGTTAGAGCTTGCACTGGACATAGATTATGATGCACCTTTCCCCTTTTTAACGCCGGCACCGTGAACTCAGAAAACACGTGTGCACTATGCTCATTCTTGGCTACAAAACCTGGGGAGGGTGCAATGGAAATACATTCATTAAGTCTACCAAACCTAAAACAATTAGGTGTGTTGCTCATCGCCGCCAGCTCAGACACTCTGTTTCCGGTGGCCAAAGCCAAAAGGAAAACCGCATTTTTTAAGAGTAATGCAAAGTCTGCAGTATTTTGGTACAGACGAGAGTGAAGCAAAGACAAAGCTTTGTCCAGAGACCAAGTAGGCATGAGCTGACGGGGAGGTGGGCGGAGTTTAAAACATGCTCTCATAAAACCTGTTTCCTCCGCTACCGGTATGGAAAGACCCGTAAGGTCTAAAAAGGGCACTCTAATCGCAGTTAAGTGATTTTTTAATGTTACCACAGATAGACGTTTCTGCTCAAACAGATAATTCAAATAATTAAAAACTAATGCCACTGAGGGTACAGTTTGTTCTGTCCTAACGATCCAAGAAGTAAAGGCTTGCCAATGTGATTGATACTGTCGTTTTGTAGACTGAGTATATTGATTGAGTAATTTATTGGTCACATCTCTACCGTATGGTGCTAGCCACTTGGCCTCCTGAATGTCCATAATGCAAAAGTCAGCGAGGTCGCTAGGTTGCCAATCGTGTCTAAGTGGAAATACCCGACCGGGAGCGATACCGGGTCCGGGCACCACATTTTCAATTGCTGGTACCACAACTGCGCCGGCCACAGTGGCGCGATTAGCCAGACTAAGCCTCGATAATCTCGTAGTTTGTTCACTACGTGGCACATTAGTGACGCATCTGGCGGTGGAAACAGATAGATGGAGCTCCATCTGTTCCAGTCTGTCACTAGGGCGTCTGGCCCCCCTGCCGGCGTTTTCGCCCGGCGGGTGAGGTATAGAGGGAGTTTGTGAGTCTCCTCGGACGCAAAAAGATCCACTTGTGGATGGGAGAGCTCTGCAATCATTAGGTTGAAAATGGGTTGCTTGAGCTCCCATTCTACTGTCGTGCTCTGTCTCCGGGACAGAGCGTCTGCCCAGACGTTCGCTACGCCTGGGAGATAAGATGCGTGAAGATAAATATCTAGACTGTTGGCTAGAGCAAAAATCTCTTCCGACACGTTTAGCAACTTCCTTGACCTCGTTGACCCTTGTTTCTGAATACAGTGGACTGCATTCAGATTGTCCATTCTGAAGGCCACCGACTTGCCCCGTAACGCCGGGCCGTGAGCCTGAAGGAAATACAAGGGGACTAGTAATTCTTTGACATTGATGTGAGAGATTTCTAAGTGGGACCAAAGCCCCTGACCCTGGTGCCCCTGATTTGACTGAAATCCCCACCCTATTGTGCCTGACGCATCCGTGTCTACCCATACCGTTGGTGGAGGAGAGGTCCATGACATTATTGAGTGCAATGTTTCCCTCTTCGCCCAGACCGCTAGTAAGGTGTGGATTAATTTCGGGATGGGCCATAATTTTCCCGCCGGTAAGAGCGGGAAATATTTGTTGCCTTCCAATATTAATCGTTTTACTTTCAACCGGCCCAACTTGACAGTTAGTTGAATCCCGTTGAGAGAGCCGACCAGAGACTCCCAGACCCTTCGCGTCGTAGTCAGACTGTGAAGAAACCTGAACAGTTTCCTGCGAAACCTGTTGCGATTGTCCACACTCTGACTCAGAGTGAGAGCGGCGGTGTCCCAGACCAGCCCTATCCACTGAATTACTCGTGAGGGAACAAGGTTTGACTTTACCAGATTTACCTTGAAGCCTAGAGTTTTGACATGATTTAAAATGATATTGACATGTTTTATGCATAATTGTTGTGTCTCTGCCACCACCAGCCAGTCGTCCAGATACCACAACACTCTGATCCCTTGTTTTAACAATGGCATCAGGGCTTGCCGGACTAGTTTTGTGAATAATCGAGGTGCTAGGTTCAAGCCGAACGGCATCCTCTGAAAAACAAAATTTTGGTGCCTGATCCGTAAGGCCAAAAACCTTTTGAAATCTTTTGTTGACCGATACGTGCCAATAGGCGTCTGTCAGGTCTAGTGAACACATCCAACCTCCCGGCGGAAGTGTTAGCCTGATTTGGTGTACTGTTAACATTCTGAAAGATTCGTTGTGAATGTGAAGATTCAGATAAGACAGGTCTACGACCGGCCTCATCTGAACACTGTCCCTTTTGGGAACCAAAAATAGTTTGGACGTGAATACAGGGTAATTTGGGGGGACCGGGATGATGACATTCTTGGCAATCATTTCCTGGGCTAGTGACTCCACCTCTAAAGAAACAAAATTCGCCGTTGTCGGCTGACGTAATCGAGGTCGCCGGAGCCACTGCCAAGTGATGCCTTTGCGTGCCACCATCCGTGCCCAGGTGTTTAACGGCCATGCTTGGTGACACGTTCGGAACGACCCAGTTAGCAGACAAGGGTTCGCCGGCTGTACTACCCTCGGTTCCTCCGGCCTTAAGGTAGGCGCCGGGAGTGAGAGAGACTTTAGTTTTTTGATGGTGGGGTTGGTGCTGGACGCTTCGCCGGCTGGCTGGTGTTGGCCGAAGACTGGCCCTGACCTGGTTTATTTTGGCCGCGTCCTCTCTGACCTGAAAACCTACTCTGTCTATGCCTGTACTGACCCTGGGGGGAGTGGGAGGACTTAGGCGGAAGAAAAGGTTTAGATCCCCCTGGCTGAGCTTTAGTAGTAGGCCTGGGTTTGGGGAAGTTAAATGCAGGTTTCTTAGAAGGGGTGGGACTGTGCTTAACGGCCTGTGCCATATTGAACACTGTTCGCCACACTTCAGGGGTCATTAAAGAGGGAGTAAGCACTGGTGACATAACCACCTGATTAGCAATGCGATCAGGTAGCTTGCGAACTAACGACATCCTAAGATCTTGTCGTGCTCGTACCGCCTCAAGCAAGGCGGTACGTATGTCACCCAAGGATTGGATTGACGACTGAAGAATCAGTCGCCGGGATAACTCAACCGATCTTCGAGCATCCGCATCTGCGATTGCCGGAGTGGACCGTAGTAAAGACTTACCCACCTGCTGAGATACTATGTATTGCGAGAACAGGCGAAAAGCTTTTCCCCGTAGCCTAAATTCTCTGTCTAGGTGAGTAGGGGTAGGGGTAGTGAACGGGTCCTTCAGCTCACAAAGATTAATCTTAGGGGCAGCAAGAAATGAAAACAAAGCTGACGGGACTCCGCCGGCAGAACCCACCGGCATGGAGAACCATGAATGAGTATCCTGAGGTATCTGGTGGGAAGATTTAGAAGTGAAAGTGGTTGCAAAGTTTTGAGCCTCTACCTCCCAATCTACCCAAGGTCCTGGTCCCAACTGTCCCACCTTCAAAACTGGATTAGCTGCGTCGTCTGTGACGGTCTGTAAATCTAGTTCAGGAGTGAGAGCTGACAGAGTCTTAATATCATTAAATCCATCCAGCTTAGACCAGTCTGAAAATAGTTTTGAAGCTGAGGCAGGGGGTAAAGCAGGCTTAGAAGCATACACAAAATAATCTTGGTGATAATAACTAGGTATAGCCTTGATGTATACGTCCAGAACATTACCCAAAGTATCCACGGCCCTTAATTTCTTTGACTTATTGCCCTGGATGACCCACTCACGCGGTACCGGGAGTTCCCCTGACAAAGTAGGTTGGGCAACCTCTGGTTTAGAGGAGTTCAAAAGAACCCATGACTCGTCTGGCCCATAAAGTAAGGGCATAGCTACCTTTCTAAGAGGCGCTTTGTCTAGAGGGGGTGGATTGACATCCGTTATGACCCTGACATTTGAAGTTGTCAATGCCGCCGTAGCAGACCTAGTGATCCCTGAGGTTAACAGAGTCGGAGGGTTAGGGATCTTAGATAAATCAATCGAAGTCATCAGAGGCCGTACCATAGAACTTGTCTTGGGAGCCCCCAAGTCCATTGTGGGGTTTTCCTGTTGTTGGCCAAAAAATTTAGATAAAGCATGAGTAAGCAGCCCATTAATTTCTTGTGCCGTAACAAACTGGTTTGATGAAGAACTTACAGGTGAATCATTAGTATCCTGTGCGGCGTCCAAGCCTGAGCCTGACCCTTGTCCTTCCATCTCCGAAATTATAGAAACTTCGTCTTTCTCCTCCTGATCCTCCTGAGAAGACCCCGCCGAGGCAGGGGTACCTTGTTGCCAAGATAAGTCTGGGATAGAGGATGGGATCGCCGCGTCCCTGTGGACATCGGCTACTGTGTGACTCGTTTGAGTCGGACGTGGGTGGTCAGACCCTGGTTGAGCAAACCGCCAAACACCGAGGCCCTGGCCTACGCTCTCTTGAGAGTCTGAAACATTCTCAATTACTGAACCCCCTGAACTTTCCAATTCCAGGGTTAAAATATTAAGTGGCAAATCCTCTTTTGGGACAGGCGCTGCACTGGACTCTTGGGCCTTAACACAAACTCTGTCTGGGGTAGAGGTACGATGAGATGCACTAGAAGTTGGTGAATGTCGAGAGGACTTCCGTTTATGTGAATCCTTTTTAGAGGATTTATGGCTACGGTGTGACCGCGAACTATTCTTAGATCTGGAGGAATCCTCGCCGTGACCACTGGTGGAACCTTCCGTCCTACTCTTCTTACTCGCCGGTGAAGAGGCACGACTAGATGACTGGTGTCTAAGAGGAGACCTAGACCGGGATCTCGCCCGAGACGAGGAGGCGGATACCGGGGGTGTAGGCTCTCTTGGGCGTTTAGGTGTAGCAGCAGAAGATACAGAACCCTGACCAGTCTCCGCCGGCTTAATACTCGTGACTCTAGAGGAACGTTTAGGGGGAGGGTGTTCGGAGAGCAATCTATCCCAAAGTGGGACGTTGTCACATTGAAGTGATTTATGCGCAACAATGGTAGTGTAGGCTGACATCTGTTGCCTAACCTCTCTCAACGCTACCGCCGCGGTCTTATCATTATCACAAAGGACCTTTATAGCTAATTGGGAGCAAAAAGAACAATTACGCATAACCCAGAGACCCCTTGAACGGTCTAGACATTTAACACACCTTATGCAACGGGTATGCGCAAAAATAGGGATACCAGCACAAGCAGGGTTAGTGCACAAAGCAAAAACTGGGGCCACGGTAGCCATGACAGAGCCTGGTGGGAGAAAACTACTGCCGGGTCTGTATTGGTCCGCCGGAGCTCAGCTCTGGAAAAAAATAAAATTTCCAGGAATTAATGCTCATAAGGTTAACCCAACATGTTCGCACACAAGTGTTAATAACCCGCCGGGTAACGAGATGTAATGACACAAAGAACACAGCTCGCTACGCGGCGGGGTTCAGAAAATCTAAACAAATCTTTTGTTAAAGAAAGTGAAGAATACCCTCTGATATAATATAACGGTCCAGCATGGCGCTTATAGTCTCTTGGTGGTGGTGACTGTCTCAAGATTCAATTTTGTAACAAAGCAACCCCCCATAAAGACGCCGGCCCTTGAAATATTTTAGTAGAATAGCACAGGGCAGGATGATACGAGATCTGATGTCTAACGAATTGTCACAAAAGATCGCCGTAAGTTTGAAGGCGGCGATACCTAATTGTATCACTAAATTAAGTGGTTAAATCGAAATCGAATTTTGTAAATTCCTTAGTTCCTCCACCTAGGAGCACCCGCCGGGTGAGAAGAATCGATATATAGCCTAATTTGAACCTTCAATCGCCGTAAGAGTAAAGGCGGCGATACACATAGTATCACTTAAAATGGATTGGTTAACTAACTGAAAGACATAAGTCGTTCATCCCACCCTACCCAGGTGCACCCGCCGGGTGAGATGTCCAAACGTTAACCCCATAAGTTCCTGTCCCCACTTCTTTGTAAAAGATCGCCGGGGAGGAAAGCCTAAAACAACAGCTAGGTTTTTCATGTGGTTTTTTGTAAAACCGGGTAGAAAAACTACATAACGTATGTCCGCATGAACAACGTTTTATAGATGGGAACAGCCATCCCGCCGGGAATCAAAGGAGGCCTGAAACCAGGCACCCACAGAGACGCAGTCCTGGAGAGCCACAGACACCCCAACGCCGGGGAAACAAGCCAGTGTTAACAAGCACGTGTGGCCCAACACGGCTCGCGGCCGGGATTTTCATGGTGAAACCGAGAAAACCCCGCCGGAAGGCAACCCACCCTGAACAGACACCATCTGAACAACAAGAGACACGAGGAGAGCCACGCACGACAAACCCAAGGTCACTCAATAATCCGTGGAATTAGCCAATACACAACTAAACCAGGAAACAATTATAGTCCGAGGAATTAGCCAATACACAACTAAAACCCGGAAACACATGACACAGTAGGGCATATTTATAAATAATAAACAATAACATTAGTACATGTGGCAAAGCTACGAGCGGCTGGCTAGGCCTAGGTAGACGGCATAATAAAAGTTGAAATATACACAAACACTGGAAATATCACAACAGGAACCACCGCCAACACACCACCGTAGCACATACTTCCGACCAAGGGAAGACTGACTCGGGACCCAGAAAAAACTTCACCAAGTGAAGACAAATACGCTGGGAACGTCAGAAACAAAGCTTACCTCATCAGAAAGATAAAAGGCAGCACTAACTAACGCGTAGTGAAAGCCGCCTGCATCACAAACTAACTCAACTGTGAAAAAGTTCACATGTCCACAACGGGACCACGAGGGTACATCCGAAATAGATGCCCCATACACTCGACCCAAAATACACTGCACTGCGGGCAACCAGCCCAGGACACTCCTGCTACGCCTATCCTAACCTTACTCGATACATCCTGGAGTAAACAAATGAGAAAAAACTCACTAGGGACGCAACGAATGCGGAACTAGCGGAGCGTGGGGAGGCACGTCCGGGCAGGCTGAACGCAGAGCAGAGAAGGAGGAATGACGCCTGAATCAGCGTCTGGTCAGAGATCCACACAAGTACATCCACGATATGATGGAAAGCTTATTGGATAGTTATTCTTATTTTCTTTTTGTTTTTATTTTTTACGAAGTTTTTTCGTAGTGAGAACCCAATTCATAATGACTGAAGCCATGAGTGAGGTCGCGTGCGCTCATGATGAAGGCTCCTCAGTTTTTAAATGCTCTGCGCGGTAGATTCAAAACTACGGCGGATTAGTGTTTGAAGAGGATGCCTTATGTAATAGGCATGTTCGTCAATGATGGAGGGGCCACTAATAAATTATATGTTGGAGATGGGTTTGATTGAGTGTGTGTGGAGTGAGTGGGCGTCTCCTGTTACCCTGTAGCCTAAGCCGGGTGGCAAAGTGACTCTTACCCTCTCCCTCGGGTAGATGATTCCGTTGACTCTATAGGGGCTGCCCAGTACATCACTAAGGTAGACCTACAGAAGGGCTATTGGCAGGTCCCCTTGACACCTCGCGCACAGCAAATTGCCAGTTTTGTTGTGGCAGGTGGTTTGTACCAGTGTAAGGTCATGCCATATGGACTGAAAAACGCCCCAGCCACTTTTCAGCGTCTGATGAATCAGGTTGTGGATTGGGTGCCAAATTGCATAGTCTATATAGATGATGTGGTAGTATATGACACATCGTGGGAAGCCCACCTGAATAATGTCACTACTCGATTTCGACGACTCAGTGAGGCGGGTCTAGTGGTGAATTTGGACAAGTGTGAATTTGTCAAGGGACAAGTGCAGTACCTCGGTTACATTGTGGGGCAGGGTAGAGTTGCTCCCCCGAACACCAAGGTTGAGGCGATACAGGCTTTTGAGGTGCCCAAGAATAAGCGGGGAGTGCAACGCTTTCTTGGTATGAGAGGGTACTATCGCCGCTTCATACGTAATCATTCAACTGTACTGGCCCCCCCTCACTGATCTCCTCAAGAAGGAGGTAAAGTTTTAGTGGACTGATAAATGTGAGCTAGCATTCAAGGATGTGAAGGCATTTCTTTGCTGTTATCCAATATTGCGTGCACCAGACTTTTCTAAGCCTTTCAAGTTAGCTGTTGATGCGAGCGACGTCGGCGCTGGGGCTATCTTGCTTCAAAAATCCAAGGATGGTGTTGAACATCCGGTCTCATATTTTTCTAAGAAATTTAATAAGGCCCAACGCAATTATTCTGTGATTGAAAAGGAGTTGCTGTCTTTTATTCTGGCTCTGGACAAATTTTCAGTGTATTTGCCTTCCTTCGGTCCCAATATTGTAATTTATTCTAATCATCACCCTTTACAATTTCTCAGTCGGTTTATGAACAAGAATCAGCGATCGACTCGGTGGAGCCTTATGCTACAGGAATATTCCCTTACAATTAAGCATATAAAGGGAGTGGATAATGTCCTAGCGGATTGCCTGTCACGGGGTCATGAGGTGATGGGGTGTGATCGTGACAGCCGTGTGTGCCAGCCATTGCTCAAGTCAAGGGCCAAGCAGGATAGCCTACCATAGCATGCATTTGATTCCTTGTGTGGCCGACTGAGATGGATTGGGGTGGTGAGGAGATGAATGTAGTAATCATAAGTTAGTTGTAAGCACATTAGCAAACTTTACAAAAAAAAATATATATATAGTATCAAAACTCAAGAAAAAACTATATACTTATTTTGTACGTTTATTGGCTATAGTGAGGTTGGATTATGATGCGAAATTTTCATTGCCTTGAAAATTCCCCCCCACCCCCGGTGAGGGTGTTAAGATGTTCCACCATCGTAAGTCTGCATTTAGTTATTGAAGGAGCAACAGCTACCTTTCGCTTCCCTCATATTGGCATTTGTTTATACTTATTTATTTATTGGCATTTACTTCTGTTTATTCATTTGTATTTTAACGTAACTCAGACAGATTCTAAGGGCATGTGTGTGGCTTGAGTTTGTCCCTCCTATTGTAACTGCAAAGCTATATGTGTTTACCTATATATTTTTTCTTCCTTTGAGCCGCAACATTGGTATTGTTAAGGTGGCCAGTATACTTCGGTATTGGTGGAGGGATAAGAAAATATTCCTCGCTGGCATAATAGTGTTAGGATTTTATTTTATTCCTGCAGTGGCGTGTGTTGATTACCAGCCGATTATTATTTATTTTATTTCATATGTATATACATTTAGTTAGGAGTCCAGACTATTAGGGTGCTTGGTCCGAAGTAGAGGGTGGAGGACTTCATTAGTCTTTCTGTTACAGGGAGGATTACTTCGGCCCAGGCCAACCGATAGGCTGGACAGCTTAAGTGGGTGGTGGTTGATAGGGGTTTTATGTGATCCATAATTAATTTGTTTATGCTTGATAATTGCTTCATCATTTTAGCATTTATTGCTGGCATGTATTTAACGTAATTGTATTAACGTAAATTAAATCAGAGCTTTCTCTTCTTTGTGCAGCTTAGGAAAGATCATCCTCAGTATTGCCATTCGGTACTGAGTTTTGTTGATAGTTGTGGCTCAAGATATCTTTCCACCACAACTAGGGGTTCCAGTTATTTGCATTGTTTGTGTAACGGAACCAGCTCGGGATTGTGTGCACCTTTGGTCCCCAGAGAGCATGGAAGTTGCGAATGAGCTGTGTTCTGTTGCGATAGGCTGTGTTACGAGTTGAGGCTACGTAGCTGCTGTGAATTAAATAGTCTGTGTTAATCCAAGGACTAGAAGCCTCTACTGTCCGTCGTAACAATACAAAGTAAACTTACTCGAAGTGGCACCAGCGCACTGATAGCTCTCCCCTCCATCCTCCCTCCTTCCCTCCCTCCCAACACCACCTCAATCAGTAACCGTCAAATTTAAATCACTGATTACCAAACACTGACGACTAAAAAAAAACTATGTTTATGGAACATATTTTACTTAGAATTAAATAATATTTCATTTGTGAAAGTGCCTCCCCCAGATTTCAAAGAGTTACAGGGCCAAAATCAAGGGACGTTCGAGCTAAAATGCCTGGACACACGGGGTTTGAAGCAATTTAAGGGAAGAGGGAAAGACTGATTGTGGGAGAGAGTTCCAGAGATCAGCAGTTGAATAGAAGAAAGTCTGAGAATAACGTTTCACTCTTGGGTTGGAGATTTGCATATACTGTATACAGTAGATAGATAGATAGATAGATAGATAGATAGATAGATAGATAGATATATTCTGTATAATTCTATATATTTATTTATTTATATATTTATTCTTATTATTGAAAGCAATTGTGGTGGTGATTAACAAGGAGTGTGTATTGTGGTGTTGGTGTTGATGTTGTTGTTGGTGGTGGTTGTAGAATTGGGATGAGATGGTGGTGGAGATGTAGGAAGGTTTGTTGGTGACGGGCAATGATAAATACCTTGATAGTAGGGTCTGTTATGCCCCTTTCCCACTGATGCGATTTCATACGATTTTCATCGCAGACACCAAGAAATGGGCACATTCGTGACATGTCGCAACAAAATCTTGAACCCTCGCATGATAATCGTTTGACTCGCAAGGCCTCGCAAGGGCCCTCGCAGGTCATCGCAAATGTTCGGATTGTTCAAAATTTGGGACGAGGACTTGCGAGGGGTCCGAACCCTCGCAAGCATCGTCGAACATTGCCGAGGGATCGGCGAGGCCCTCGGAGATCCTCGGCGACATCGGCGAGACATCGACGAGGGTGTTGCACGAAAAAAAAGCGTCGCCGAGAGTATACCCGCCACGAGTATACTTCGCAGAGGCGTGCGAAGGGCTGTACGACGTAGATGAATGCTCCGAAGACACCTCGTCGAGGCCAAAGAGCACCTTCGGCGAGGTGGGTAAAAAAAATGATTAGGCCAATAGCGAGCCAGCATTGTATGGAGAAATCCGGCTTCGCCGGAGAAATTTTTCTATCAAAAAATGTACAAATTTAGCTTGCTCTCAAAACAAAAATATATATATGTTGGGTCGCTACCGCTCACCAGGAAAATATTGAAACCTGGATGGGGTAAACGTCTTAAAACAGAAGGCTGAATGGGGCCGAACGGATACAAGGGAAAGAGAGAGGGAGAGAAAGAGAAAACAAAAAAAGCGAGGTGGGCTCAATTTTAAGCCGTAACGTAAACATACGGCAAGGACATTGTCAATCTCCGAATTAAGGGGAGATGGGTCGTTTTTTGGTCCCCTTTCTTCCTTATGGTTAACCCCATTAGTTTTCGTATTTTATGACGTTCGGCCCATTAGTTTGGCGATTTTAAGATATTTCACCCCATTTCGTTGTCAATATTAAGACTTTTCGTGTCATTTAGGCGTCGAGTTTTTCCTGGCTAGCGATAGCGAGCCTGTACTTTTTGAGAAACCGGGCTTCGGCCAGGATATTTTTTCATCGAAAAATGTACAAATTTATCTTGAAGGAGGGTGTTGGGGGGTGCTTTATATGCTTGATGAAGGTCTAGGGATGAAACTAAATAAATCGTAAACAAATATATAAATGAGCAATTATTACGCCGGACCGTTTGTTTGATCATTCATTCCTTTATTTCTTAGTTTCCTCACTAGACCTCCATCAAACTTAAAACAAAAACTCTAGACCCCCCTTCAAGATAAATTTGTACATTTTCGACGAGATGGGTTGGGTATGAGGGGGGATCTGCTTGGTGTGGGCCAATCGGCGCTCTGCAGACTCCCGTAATCTTGTGTTGATCTCTGACCGGTTTGGTGAGGTCAGTCCTCAAGGCATTAGTGAGTTGGGTCTATAATTAGGCCTAGTAATTTGGGGTTGGGTGTGACAGGGATCTGCCTTGTGTGGGTCGATCGGCTTTCTGCAGACTCCCGTTTTTTTATGTTCTTATGTTTGTGCCATGAAATATATGCAAAAGTGTTCTGATAATCTCGCCGAGGTATCCGCCGAACCATCGCTTAATTCGCCGAAGACGTCGCAGAACATACGCCGAGGATTCGTTCATCCTTCGCATTATTTCGCAATATTTTATTCAAATGTGACAGTTCTCGCCGAATACATCGGCGAACCATCGCTCAATTTGCCGATGACGTCGCATAATGTCGCCGATTACGTCGTATCCATCGGCGACATCGTCGCCGAGTGTAAACTTGTCAACGGTTTTTAACGGTCAAAATCGTTGACGTCGCACAAATTCGTTGCGAATTGATAAGACTATGTCCTCGGCGACGAAAATCGTATGAAATCGCATCAGTGGGAAAGGGGCATTAAAGGAACGACTGGTACAGGTAAAGTAGGTCGTGGTGGAGAGAGAGCATGTGATGGTGGTAGTGATAGTAGGGAAAATTATGGAAGATGGTGGAAGGGTGAAGTGAGGGAAAATTGCACTATGTTATTATCATCATCATTCAGTATCACTAATCTAACTTCACAGATATTCTACAGTAAGGGACATAACATTTAAATTCATTGGCTATGTCCCTTAAATGTAATGTGTAAATTATAGGCAGTTATTTATTTCTTATTTCTTCAGCGTAGATACTTAGCAAGTACTCTGTAATGCATAACACATGAAATTGGCCTTGAATAGATAGCTAAAAATTAAATGAAAACACATCTCAAATTAATGAAGGAAATTTTACTGCAAAATTAGGGCGGTTACTGGAGAAAACCCTGTGACTTAAGTAGATACAGGGATTGGTTATTCTCCGGGGCAATGCCAATATAATGTCATGAACTCAGTACAACTGAACCATGACACAGGGTAAGGCCCAGCGGGTTCTGGTATATCCCTGTTTTCGAACTAATCAGTGCTAGCTAATCTTACATATATGTTTATGTACTATACTATTAACAGATGAGTATTGTATGGTTGAAAGCTACAATCGTTCGCGTGTTTGGGGCTATACAAAAAAAAAAAACTCTATGCAACTCAACTTTGCCGCCGGCATCTACAGCAGATACGAGACGTCACCTGTGATTGGCTATCTGGCCAATAGGAGAGGCAGAGCTGATAATGTATTCACTATCTTTATTATTCCTTATTTATTAATTAAACTAGATACGTTTAAGAAATGTTAATGACTATTTAATAAATTACAATGCTATCCGATTCTAAAGAGCTATTAAATATCACATGAAACACAATAATAACGTATATATCATAAAGTAAAAACAAGGAGACAAAGAAATGATAAACAGGGGAAGTAAGCAAGAGGGAAGGCTGACTGGCTCGGGCCCGGGCGTATTAGCGAATCACAGGCCGTGTTTGACTTCGCACATATTTAAAGTAGACAGCGACGGTAATTCTTACCTTGCTTGTGTTTACAGTATTATATCTTACGATTTTATGTGTTCCATGTGGTATTTTATAGATCTTAAGGCTCGGATATCACTTATCACACCATTAGAATGACTAAAACCTATCTAATATAATAAATATATATGAATATAAAAGAAAAGTTGAATTAATTCATGCGATAATGTGATAATATACAGTGATATCCTCATGTTCCGTAATAGGCTATATTTGATATGTTATTCTTTTGCTTACCATACTCTGCGACCTTATGAACAATAGCACGAAGGCAACGAAAGTTAAACATGAATAGATAATGGTTACATCTGCACATACAGACACAAATAAGATAATATTTGCGATTTTAACCCTTAATTAGCGGCTCACCACATAAGTCGTATTTAATAAAGCTGGACTATGTGGCGGCGCTCGACATAGGTCGAGTGGCAATTTCAGCACGTAATGTTGCTGAGAGAGAGAGACAAGTGGTGGCAGGTGAGTAGCGAGCGTATGACTGCTCCAGACCACCGCGGCGAACATACTGACACGAATCCCAGCTCCCTCCTCCCTCTCTCACTCGCTATATAAGGAATTGTATCGGGAAAGTGGCTAATTACATGCTTTTTGCACTCGCGTTGCACGGTTATTGCAAGAAAACTAGCCATCATAAAAGGATCGTTATGGTGTCATTCGAAAGCTCTGTTTATGCCCTTTCAGGGATAGATACTTGTTTTACGTTCTGAGTCTTATTTAGGCATGAAAATTATCACGTAAACAGCCCTATTTTGGCTAAAAACACCCCGCTGGGCGGTACATATAAATAAACCGCATAGGCCGCTCTTAAGGTGTTAAAAGACGCCGGGCCAGTGCAGTGTTGCCAGGAGGTGGTTTGTTTTATATTTATACACTGCATTTCCATCTTTTCGGCAGTTTCTGAATATTATGCTCAGTGTGTTGTATGCGAAATAACAAAGGGGTTTGTATGCTACTTTCTAGTAGAATAACTTTGCTAAATTGTAACCACAATTTCAAGGATAAGTGCAAATAATACAAACTCTGGACATTCTGGAACCTTTAATGTCTAGGGAGTGATGTCATTGCCAGCCAATCACGGGCCCGTATCGTATCTGCTGTAGAGCCGGCGGTAAAGATGAGTTACATAGAGTATAGTAACACGTATGAAAGCATATATGCCTCATAACATCTAAGTTCTTTGCATAACCTAAAAATAATTATGCATCTCCTTAAAGAAAAATAGGCCTTTCACAGTACACAGACGGATGTCTTTTATGCTGTATTTTATATATTTAAAAAAAATATATATAATGGAGCAGGACTTAGTGGAAGGTGTAATGGTTGTGATGACAGTGGCCAGAGGTTTATAGTTTTACAAATATATATTTAAATAGTTTTAACTTGTTTGGTGATCATGGTGATAAGAGAGAGAGAAAGAGCGATAGTGAGAGAGAGAGAGTGAGAGAGAAAAAGAGAGAGAGAGAGAGAGAAAGAAAGAGAGAGAGTTACAAGTAATAGTTAGTATCTTAGAGATCTTGCGGTTCATTCCGAGGAGATACTCGAAGTGGAAGGACAGAGACTGTTTAGTGCACTACACTCTTTACAGAGTGTGCAACCTACTATCTACTCTCTTCTTGAACTGCTGTACTGAAGAACTGTTTACAACTTCGGAGGGAAGTTTGTTACTGATCGAACAGATCTTATATGGGAAAAAAGTTTCCACAAATACTAGAGCTGAACCATTTCAATTCTAATTTCCAGCCATGGTTGCGTGTTGTATTCATATTGAGGCTAAACATTTTGCTATAATCCACATTGTCAAACCTATTAAGTATTTTAAATACTTCAATGAGCTGACCTCGTAGTCTGCGTGTCTCCAACGGAAAGAGATCAAGAGCTCTCAACCGGTCTTCATAGCTCATTCTTCTAAGCAATGGAATAAGCTTTGTAGCTCTAGCTTGTACTCTTTCTAGTCGCTCTACATCTTTCCTGAGTGTTGGAGACCAAAATTGAACAGCATACTCCAGGAGAGTCCGTATCAGAACGTTGTAAAGTGTGAGGAATATTTTCTTATTTATATACTTAAATTACCTCTTAATATAGCCCAATAATTTCTGAGCTTTCTTCTCTACGTCAATGCACTGCTTGGAAACCTTTAGGTCACTGCTAATCAGAACACCCAAATCCTTTTCCAAGTCAGTCACTTCCAGAGGCATTCCCAATAGTGAATAGCCTGACTTGGGGTTTGCTTGGCCGATATGCATCACCTTGCACTTTTCCAAGTTTAGAGAGAGAGAGAGAGAGAGAGAGAGAGTCTAGTACATTAAGTCCTATGGGTGGGCAAGCATAATCAGTGTAATCCCTCCTTTCATCACCACCACCTGTTACACCTAACTCTCTCTCTCTCTCTCTCTCTTACTCTCTCTCTCTCTATCTATCTATCTATTTATATACAGTATATACAGTATATATTTATATATATATATATATATATATATAATTATATATACTGTATATATAATATATACCGTATATATATATATATATATATACCGGTGTATATATATATATATATATATATATATATATATATATATAATTTATATAATATCCACAAACGATGTATATTTTATAAAAAATAAATGCGAAGTTGTGTTTTGAGATATCTGTTATAGGTACATTTGTGTAATACTTGAAATATATAGAGATCATTTTGAGAATTGCAGGTAGGTATATAAGAGAGAGAGAGAGAGTTTGATTTGATTTTGCCCCGAGGGGCGAGTTTATTAAACAGCGCCCACCATCTTGTGAGGGGACAACCACTGGTAAAGCGATACATACTTCTCAAAGAGCCATTATTCCACTGAAACAACAGCATCGTCGTCTGGTTACATTCATATTTGTGTTTATAAATCAGGTTGGCATTATTCAGATGTGTTATTATAGTTTCCTCATTTAATTGACACATGTGCTGTATATACGTAGCTCTTGATTAATGGCAAAAAAAACATTGTTTTGACTGAATTATCAATTGACAGGTTGTAAATAATTGACTGGTTGTAAATAATAGCACTACAAAACTAGTGCAATCATATGAGGAGACTGGTCATATTTTGCACTACATCAAAGGTTATTGAGGTCATAGTTAGCTGAATACAATTATTACATACATGATGTGACTAATATTTCCAACTACATAATTTATAATGCAATAATAGTTCCACAAATATATTACAATCATATGAGGGGCACTTCACATTTTTCATTACATCAACGGTAATTGAGGTCATAGTTAGCTGAATACAACAGTTACATACATAATGTGACTAATATTACCAACTACCGAAGTTATAATGCAATTATAGTAATACAAATATATTACAATCATGAGGGACATGGTTCAAATGTTCATTACAATAATGGTTATTGAGGGCATAGTTAGCGGAGTATTATGACCAGTGGAGAAGTTTACATGCCCATAGTAATATAATATTTAGTAGGGTGTGAGGTTATAGTGAGAGAGGGAGGTGGGCGGGTTGTAGGAGGTAGAGGAATGGGAGGGAGAGAAGGAGGAGTAGGGGGAGGGGAGGAGGAGGTAAGGTACTCCAGGGAGGAGGTGTGTGTCAGAGGGGAAGTGTGTGTGTGTGTATGTGTTAGGGAGGGGGGGGGGACATACTACATATAAATCAGTTATTTAAGGCCAGCAATAGTACTGAAGATAAAAATGGTAGTATGAAGACAATAATAATAATAATAATAATAATAATAATAATGAAAGTAATAATAGTAATAACAGTAAAAATAATAGCAATACAATATTTCTTAAAAGGGTAAGTAGAGAGAGAGAGAGAGAGAGAGAGAGAGAGAGAGAGAGAGCGAGAGAGCGAGAGAGAGAAGGGATGGGGGGGGGGGGCATGAATACAGGACAGGGGAAGGGATGAGGGTAGTGATTGACAAGCAGGAAGATAGGGTGCCAGACAGGTAGATTAGGGGAAGGGTACGTGGGTGATTATGTGGGAGGTGGGTTGGGGGGGGGGACAGGTAGTAGGGTAGATCAATAAGGAGGCAGAGTTTAGAATGAGTGGGCAGATGGGTAAGCATATACAGTATACAGGGAAAGCAGGGTAAATATGTACGTACAGTAGAGGTAGATAGTTGAGAGAACATATGTAGGTAGGTAGATGCATACAGCGGTACCATACATTAATGCAAGGGACGGTCGCTCTTATATCAATGTAAAATAGAATGAAGACTGTGAATATTATATATACATATATATATATACATATATATATATATATATATATATATATATATATATATATATATATATATATATATATATATATTATATACCGGTATATATAATTATCAAGTAGTGGATTAAAGCATCAACACTCGTCCTGATTTTCGGTGGTTCGATTCCGGCTGGGAATATAAAAAACAATTAGTAGCTCATGTGTGTTTTTCAGATATACTTGATATTAATGACTCAGATAACTCTTGTGTTTAGCTAGGCAGGAGGAACACCATCCACACTACTGTCACTTCTTCCTCTGACAGAGTGGAAAAGTGGAGGGAAAGGCGAGGAAGATAAATTGTTGGAGAGGTTTTCGGCTAGTTGCCAGAAAGCTTGGGAAGAACTAAATTTGGATATTTCAGTGAAATACATATTATTGAAGTACATTCTCTAAGTAGGATTTCCCTTCTCCTGAATATAAATGAAGACAAATTAAGTTTCCTTTATCACACCGTGGTGTAGTGGTTTAAGCATCGACACTGGTCCAGACTTTCGGTGGTTCGAGTCTGGCTTGGAGTAAGAAAACATTTAGTAGCCCACATGTGTTTGTGAGACATACTTGATATTAATGACTCTCGTGTTAGGATGGGCGAGAATTAAATGAAATCTCTATAACCCTAGATGCGTAGGGAAACTTGTAAAAATCCCTGTGTGGTATCCTGAGAGATATATATATATATATATATATATATATATATATATATATATATATATATATATATTATATATATATAGTTAATTTGTTGTGTAAAATTGTATTATCTATAAATTATGTACATATAATTTTACCATAGAATGGGGAACTAAAACGAAAGGAGTTAAACGTTTGACTATCTTAAACATGGGGATATTTGAGATTTTGATGTAATTTGTATTAAGTAAAAATAAATACGTGTAGAAAATAATTCGTGATCAATTTCAGTTGTATTTGTAAACGTGTGTGGAAGGAACGTGGAATTTAACTAATTTTGCCTACCACTAAAACTATATACTAAAGGATATACAGTAAGTATACATAACATACCAGTTAATTTAGAAACATAGTAGTGGAGTAGATGTCTCGTGCGCACTGAGGGCTGGTTTGAGGTCCTGGGTGAGAAGGGACTCTGCTAGTAATAGCGTGACACTGTCGGTGGAGGTGAACAATATAGGAAAATTACACTTGTTAATGACATGACCAGAGGCCTCAAAATGGTTTCGAATGGCCGAATAGGAGGGTTTCGATAATGGAAAGTCAGTCCTAAATGACACTCCCTTATGCTCTGCAATCCTAGCCGTAAGATGGCGTTTGGTTTGAACAATGTAGGTCGCATTACAACGACTGCACTTATAGTTATAAACCACGGAGGATCGCAGTGCATCAAGGATTCGGTCCTTAAATCTAAAACATCGAGATAGGGTCATAGGGGATTGAAATACAATTCTTAATGAGAGTTGGGGGTAAAAATCTCTTATTAATGTGTTTATTTTGTTTCGTATATTATACGATTTGCTACCTAGGAATGGGATACAAAAATAAATTACGTTTCTTTGAGCGGTTTGAGCTTTAGGTTGTGGGGAGTGTAATTTCGTTAATTGTTTTCCTATATAGGTGTCTGTGAATTGAGTTGGGAAGCCATTCAGTTTTAAAGTATTTCTTAGATATTCCAATTCTACAGTAGGTGGAGTGAAAAATATGTTGAACACATTTTGTAAGCTCTGGTAACTAGAGTGAGAATGAAATTCCTTTTGTATTGAATAGGAGTGTTAGAGTTGAATTTGGTCATTAGTCCAGTAAAAGTGGGTTTCCTATAAATGGAAGTAGCAAAGGAAGCTTGAGTTTTCTCTATGTTTATGTCAAGAAATGCAAGTTTATGGTCATGTTCTGTTTCACAGGTAAATTCTATGTTTTTATGTTTAGAGTTTAGGTAGTTTAGGAATAGGGGAATATGATCTGGGGAGCTGAACAGTAAAAAAGTGTCATCTATGTAACGTTTGTACATTAGGGGTTTAAAAGATTCTGGGCAATAATCTAACCATTGAGTTTCATGACAGGTTAAAACTATATTGGCGAAGCTACAACTAAGAGGATTGTCCATTGCTAGGCCATCATTTTGTTTGTATGTCGAGTCATTGAACATAAATATAGAGTCCTTAACGGATAAAGAGAGCAGTTTATGAAAATCAGATTTGTTGAAACCGTGTACCATATCAGTGTTTGCGAATAATTGTTCGGTGCAGATGCTAATTGTTTCGTTCACAGGGATATTAGTGAATAATGATTTTACGTCAAATGAGGCCATTGTACAATTATTTATGTTGAGTTCACAAACTTCTTTGGCAAATGAAAAGGAGTCTTTTACTGTGTACACATTTGTAGTTAATGGTGATACTATATAGGGATGATGAATTTTGCCAAATTATAGTTTGGAGTACCTATAGCTGAAAGAACGGGACGAACAGGACATCCATCTTTGTTGATTTTGGGGAGACCATAGAGTACGCCTGGTTGTGAACCTGAGATAAATAAATGTGAATATGTGGGGTCATCGATGATCTAATTTTTTAGTTTTCTCAAGAAGTTATTGATTTGATCTTCTATTTGGATCAATTTGCAAAATACGCATTCAGATATCCGTGTGAATTTTGATTTTTCATTCAATATGTTGTGTACCTTCTGTAAGTAATCTGCTTTGTCTAGTAGTACTACCATGTTGCCTTTATCAGACCTTGTAATAATAATTGAATCATCGTCTTTGAGAAATTTTAGTGCACAGTGTTCTTCTTTTGTAATGATAGGGGGGCAATGCCTAGTGAGTTAATTGCTCAATAGGTGGCGTTCTGAGAGTGAGGGTCCGAGTCTAGGAAGTGAGACAGTGAAGTATAAAGGCGAAGCAGCCTCAGAAGTGGGACTGCTTCGAGCCAGAGTGGGCAATCAAGATCCGGGCGTCTGATGACAGGTTGGCGAGGGTTGTAGCTCGTGCTTCACTTGTCTCACTTCCTAGGCTGGAACAAGACCTCACGGGCTTCACAGTGTTGGGCTGTGAATGTGAAGGCTCTCAGCCTATGCCCGAGAGGGAGTAGTTGGAATATAGATAACAAAAAAATATATATATAAATATACAGTATAATTATGTATATATATATAATTATATATATATATACTGTATTTAATTATATATATATATATATATATATATATATATATATATATATATATATACCGTATATATATATATATATATATATATATACCGTATATATATATATATATATATATATATATATATATATATATATATATATATACCCGTTATATACTGTATATATGCTGTATATATATATATACAAAGTTGAAAGGAAGGCCTTTCGTATCATTAACTCCCGTCCACTCACCAACTCTCTGCAATCTCTCTCTCTCCGCCGCAATGTTACATCTCTCTCGATATTCTATCGCTACTATAATAATCAGTGTTCCTCAGAGCATTCCCAGTGTATACCACCTCCTTTACGTAGGGCACGTGGTACCCGTCTTGCAACTCAATCCCACCCCTACTCTGTGCAACTCTCCAACCCGAGAGTGAAACGTTACTCTCAGTCTTTCTTCTACTCAACAGCTGAGCTCTGGAACTCTCCCAGAATCAGTCTTTCCCTCTTCCTATGACTTAAATTGCTTCAAACTCTGTGTGTCCAGGTATTTTGGCTCGAACGTCCCTTGATTTTGGCCCTGTCACTCTTTGAACTATGGGGGAGGCACTCGCTATAGACAGTTCTGCCTTTTGCCTCCCTCAATCACATAGAAAAAAAAAAATATATATATATATATATATAATTATATATATATATATATATATATATACCCGGTATATATATATATATACAGGGTGTCCCAGGAGGAAAGGGCATAATTTTTGAGAAATGATAGAACAAGGTGTTCTAAGCATAAAATGTTCAATAACAAAAACTCTAAATCTCAACCATTATACAGATATTGAAGGTTTAAGTTAGTGTCCTCCACGCATCACTGCAATGGACTCTCCCATGTCAAATAATTTTTAACTGGTCCAAAGTGAGCTAATAGTCTATAATCATTTTGAAACTTACTGAATTATAGTATCTTTATAATAAAATGGTAAAATAAGTGCAGAAAGATGGAGGTGTGGTAGGCACTAGGACAGCTAGGCCAGGCTTATGGGGAAATACTGAAGAAAATACCATTTTCAACATGCAATGTCTCGATACCGGTCGAGATTTGGAATATTTGTTATAGAAGATTTTAGGCTTAGAATACTTTGTTCTATCATTTCCCAAAGTTATGCCCTTTCCTCCTGGGACACCCTGTATATATATATATATATATATATATATATATATATATATATATAGAGAGAGAGAGAGAGAGAGAGAGCGATAGCCAATGCTGTATATCACAATTATACATTTACTGATTTAGTTATAATTACAACAAATAACTAATAATATGCATAGCAATTATCATATTACAGTGTTATTATTGTATTGCTCTATATGAATGTATGCTGAGCACATGAGCAGCTTGCAAACACTTTCATACCTTATTTAGCATAACGTGATCGGAAAAGGAACATGTGAGGTCACGTTGGTCTATCACTGAGGTATCGATATTATTAAATCAGTTCGTGTGTCTGTCTGTGTGTTCTTAATAGGCGGCCGCAGTTTTGGACCTGGGGAGCTGAAACTTTGCATGTGGGTGTCAATTGACCTTGGTCAGGTCATAGAGGGGGCGAGGCCACGATCGGAGGTCGTTTCGAGGCCGAAATTGTAAACAAACAAATAACAAAATTGCCGTTTGAGCCAGGAGGCGGCCTCCGATCGAAAAGGTGTATGGAACGAAAGTTGTTCGCAGCCCCCCAAAATGGGGGTACGGATAAGGTCAGATCCAACATCGGAGGTCATTTAGTGGCCGAAATTGAGGTCGCCGTTTAATGAGGCTCAGGGAGGTCGAGGCCGGTGATTATGGTAGTAGTAGTATTGTGATGATTATGGTAGTAGTGATTGATGATGGTGATTATGGTAGTAGTAGTGGTGGTAGTAGTGATGGTGATTATGGTAGAATTTAAACCCGGGCAAAGCCGGGTACCCCTGCTAGTAAGTGATGAAAGTGCTAGGCGGGGTTATGAGCTGATAAAGATTGAGACTTTGGTAGAGAAATATTTTCAGCCCAAAATTCATACCCTACGGAAGCAGACCCTGTCTATACTACGAAACTTAGTGACATATTTATTTACTATACATATTGACATTACATTCAAGAGAAGAAAGCAGAACTTTTATAACAGTAAGAAGATTAAATACATTGGTGATCTATTCCATGTGATTATATCAGTGTCCTACTTATTATCTACATCACCTATTGGTAACCAGATGCTCGAGGGTTGTGGCAGACCGCTATCTACAACCTACTTGGACAACACCACAACTGGGGATCTTTATACATAATTATCTTTGATACACTGATACATAGGGTAATTATATAATGTTTCCAGTTTAAATGTTGTCTATAGTCACCCCTAAGAACGTATCTCGCTGCCTTGTTGTAACATTCCTCTCTCTCTCTCTCGCTCTCTCTCTATATCTGTTAAGTGCCAATTCATATCCTTTTGCAAGCCAATATACATGACCCTTGCATATGTAAGCAACATAATTGTCCTCAATATTCTTTGCTAATGGTTTGATCTACAATTAAGTACCTTCGGATATGCGGCATATCCATCCCGGAGAACTACTAGTATCTTCCTTCTGAATATTGTTTTGCTACTAAACTTAATTGAATCTTGATCTTTGCATGTATACAGTTTCCTTCCCTACTTATTGATATGTTGTGTCAGGTACGATGAAGCGATACTGCCGATATCTGTAGACTTGCGTTGAAATTCAAACTTTCCCTTTTAAGATTTTTGTTTTGTTTTGTTGTACTACCATATTTATCTTCAGTACTATCGCTGGCCTTAAACAACTTATTTATATGTAGTATGTCCCACCCTCCCCAACACATACACACACACACACACCTCCCCTCTCACACTTTCCTCCTCCTCCTCCCCCCCCTACTCCTCCTCCTCTCCCACCCATTCCTCTACCTCCTACAGAACCCCTAACCATACTGCTGTATTGTCCTCAATATTCTCGGCTAATGGCTTGATGTACAAGTACCTCCGGATATGCGGCACTGTCCCTCCCGGAGGACCACTTGCACCTTCCCTCCGAATATTATTTTATGGAAATAAAATAATTTGAATATGAATCTGAATCTGTGTGGCTGTGTGTTTTGGGTGCTGGGGCAATGCCTTCTCTATACATAATTATGTATAGAGAAGGCATTGGCTGGGGTCTGGTGACTGGGTCACGACAGGTAGGGTCCCTCTAGGATGTTTAAGAAGGGACATACACACACACACACCTCCCCTCTCACACTTTCCTCCTCCCTGGGAGTACCTTACCTCCTCCTCCTCCCCCCCCCCCCCCCCCCCTTACTCCTCCTCCTCTCCCACCCATTCCTCTACCTCCTACAACCCCCCTCCCTCTCTCCCATAACCACACACCCTACTAAATATTATATTACTATCAGCATGTAAACTTCTCCACTGGTCATATTGCGCTAACTATCCCCTCAATAACCATTATTGTAATAAGAATTTGAACCATGTAACTCATCTTTGTAAAATATTTGTATTACTATAATTCCATTATAACTTCGGTAGTTGGTAATATTAGTCACATTATGTATGTGACTCTTGTATTCAGCTAACTATGACCTCAATAACCGTTGATGTAATAAAGAATGTGAAGTGTCCCTCATATGATTGTAATATATTTGTGGTACTATTATTGCAAAATAATTAATGTAGTTCGAAATATTAGTCACATCTTGTATGTAATAATTGTATTCAGCTACCTATGATCTCAATAACCATTGATGTAAGAAAACATGAATAGCCTCCTCATATGATTGCACTAGTTTTGTAGTGCTATTATTTACCTGTCAATTAATAATTCAGTCATTTTTTTTTTTTTTTTTTCATGAGCACGTATATACAGCATATGTGGCAATCAAATGAGGAAACTATAATAACAACAGACGACGATACTGTTGTTACAGTAGAATAATGGCTCTTTGAGCAGTATGCCTTACCAGTGGTTGTCCCCTTATTATTATTATTATTTTATTATTATTGAAATACCACAGGAACGAAAATTCCTGGGAGCGAAACTTCCACCCCCAACGAGATCCCTCTCTTTCTACCACCTCCCTCCACATGTTACACGTCTCGTTAATCACAGTCTTCTAATATACAAATCACATTTCCTTACCCCCTGACATTCTTGAAATACCCACTAAGTATATTCAATTAGATACCAACCATGCAGACTATAATACGTTCGTTGTGTATGGGTACGAGGCGATCTCAAGACACCTTAGCTCCCAGTGCACAACGAACCGGATCATGATTATGTCCGCCTGTATTAAATTATGTATTATGTTGATTTATACCATTGCCTATTTTTGTAATAATTGTATTCAGCTAACTATGATCTCAATAATCATTGATGTAATGAAAATATGAATAGTCTCCTCATACGATTGCACTAGTTATGTAGTGCTATTATTTACAACCTGTCAATTAATAATTCAGTCACTACAAGCTTGCTTGCTTTTTTTTTTTTTTTTTTTTTTTTTTTTTTTTTTTTTATATATACAGACCATGTGACAATTAAATGAGGAAACTATAATAACACATCTGAATAATGCCAACCTGACTTATAAACACAAATATGAATGTAACCAGACGACGATGCTGTTGTTTCAGTGGAATAATGGCTCTTTGAGCAGTATGTATCGCCTTACTAGTGGTTGTCCCCTCACAGGATGGGGGGCGCTGCTCAATAAACTCGCCCATCGGGGCAAAATCAAATCTCTCTCTCTCTCTCTCTCTATATATATATATATATATATATATATATATATATATATATATATATATATATATATATGCATATATATATATATATATATATACGGTATATATACCGGTATATATATATACTGTATATATATATATATATATATATATATATATATATATATATATATATATATATATGTTAGTATAGCCAGGTAATAGATTCTCTTTTAAACAGATGAGGTTAAAAGCAATAGCAGTTTCAGCATTCAGGATTTTATTGTTACAGCTTTCAATAGTTCTAACAATTTTCCTCTGGGGTTCAGAGATGAGGTACAAAAGGTTAGCAACATTCATGGTGGATCCAACGTTTCACAAGTAAACATCTTGCATCTTCAGGGAATGGAGAGGTAATGATTAGATTTTTTTTTTTTTTTTTTTTTTTTTTTTTTTTTTTTTTTTTTAGGAAGGAAGGGGAATAAGTAGAGGGTTTGGTCAGGAAGGTAAAGTAGGAAATTATGAAGTACAGTAGAAGGGAAAAAGTTGGTGGGCCGGCCACTTTGCTGTTTTTATTTAGTTTTTATTTATTAAGTCTTGTTATTGGGCAATTTATATAGTAGCTGAGGGCCTAACTGAAATAATTAATATTTATAACTAAGAAAAGTTTGTTTTGATAGAGTTATTGTGGCATTATAAGAGGACGTGATGGTTGCATGCATTTTAGTTTGAGTATCTTAGCCTTGTTATACGCTTGTCTCCCCATTGGTGAAAATGCAAAGTCTAGCTCATCTTTTTTGTCAGGGTACTTTTCTTTCATCTTAGCAAGAGTAAGAGTTTAATAGTCTCTCAAGTATCTGTCATGATCGTCTGCTGTGATGTACTTCTTCACAGCAACTTGTGTGTTGGTAGTTGAGACTTTGTTGATTTTCTCCTTCACAGCAACTTGAGGAGTCAGAACTGGAGGAGGGGGAGAAGGAGAGTTCTCATGAGTTTGGTCTAAACATTCTTCTTCTTCATCTTCTTCATATTCTTCATCGTCTTGTTCTTCGTTATCTTCCTCTTCAAGATCTTCGAGGTTGATGGAGGACTCTGTTTCTTCAGTGATGGTGATGTTGGGTTGATGTTCGATTTTCCTCCTTGGTTTCTGCTTTTTTCGAAAGTCCAAGGCTTCAGGAGGGATGTAGATGGTTGGTAGTCCGTTGTGTTGGAGTATTTGAGGGATTAACTGACATAGATGATGTTTATTAGAGCCAGCAATGACTGTGGCAGCTTGGATACAGGCGTATATACTGGCTGTGATGTCAGGTTCCTCCTTGTGTCTTGTTAGTTGTCTTGGTGATTTGCTGGCGTGGTGTTTTCGGCGAGCAAGATGTGAGCCTTTTACTGCTGCACCTCCAGGGCCAGTGATTTGGTGAGCTTCTGGTCCTTTTCGCCCGGTTTTAGTGCTGAATTCCACTTGTTCTCCTTCTCCTAGAGATGGATAATAATTAGAGTTGAATTTAGATATTGCTTTGTGATGAACAAATATATCTGTCTTATTATCCGATCTTGTGATGAAACCATAACCCTGTTTTACATTATACCACTTGACAAGTCCCGAGATATTGGGCTCTATCATAGTGATGGGGTTGCAGTAGTTGTAGCCCATGATGTGTGTGCGAGCCATGGTGGAGAGCTGATTAGAATAGGGACAAAGTATCATATTTATACAAAATTCGAGGATCAAGTAGAGGGAGGTGGGCGGAGCTACTGGGTGTGTGGTGGCTGTTCATTGGTGGAAGGCAGTCTATTCGCGAGACGGGCACTAAATCTTATCGGTGGTTGGTTGTTGGCTGTGGGTCGCTGTGATTGGTTGGTGTTGTCAGTTGTGTGCTGAGCGTGGAAGCGTAAGGGAGGGGGGCGCGGGGCGAGAGGAGGGGGGACAGCATGCCTGTACGCTTGCCTGAAGGAAGAATTTGAAGGTCTTGTGTTTGGATGTTGATGCTGGGGTTGAGTGTTTGGATGTATAGAGCTTCTAAAATAGCTAGTCTTCTGGGGTCTGATTCTTTGTCGAGTATGGTGGTTTGTTTGTCTAGGTCGGTGCGAGTTAGGGCAAGATGGTGGGGGGCTTGATAGTGATCTTTTATAGCGCCAGATTGAAGGTGGAGGGTTAGTCGACGGGAAAGGCGAGTCTGTGTCATTCCAACATAGGATAGGGGTCCACAGTCCTCAGAGGTGCAAATATGCTGGTATATCACATGATCGTCTTGCGGTTGGTTGGTGGAAATGGGGCGGTTACGGAGGACAAGGTTGGAGGTTTTAGGAGATTTGTAGTAAATAGTGAGTTTGATTTTATTGTCAGGGTTGGTGGGGAGAACGTTTTTGTTAATTATTTCTTTCATAATGGATTCGTCTGTTGTGTGGTTGGACGACATGTAGTTTCTGTAGAAAAATGTAATGTCATTGGCCGGGTTGGTGCTAGGGGGGTCTTGTTTGTACCATTTTTCTAGATGGTGGTTAATGGCATTGGTGACGTCAGTGTTGGAATACACATTGTTGACTAGGACCTGGGTGAGCCTTTCCAGTTCATTGTGTGTGTCATTCCAGGTGGTGCAATGGGTCAGGGCTCTCCTGACATAGGCGGCGATGGTGGACAGTAGGTATCGTTTAGGGCATTCACTTTCCCCATTAAGACATTGGCCATTGTACAGGGTCCGTTCTGGTGTCATTTTGAAGCTATTTTCGCCTAGTTTTCAGCAGAATACACTTCATTTAATGCAGATGCTTGATTTATCATTCAGGAGTGCCTGAATATGCCTTAAATAGCCCAAACATAGACGCAGCCAAAGGATTAATGTCTGAAAGCCAATTTGCTATGAGGTTTTGCCTTACCTCGGGGGATTCATGTCTGTTTACCAAGGTTTTTATTTGGTTTTCTGCTTCCTCCATGATTTGTAGCTGTTTCTCTGTTTTGTTCATCTAATCGTTCAATTTTAGTTTTGACTTTTGCTATTTCTAACTTTGTTTGTCTCTTTGTGTGGTTTTCACTTTGCCCAGAAATAGGTTTTTCTCTGAACTTAGGAGGGATTATGGGTTCAGTTTGCTTAAGAAAATTATTATAGATGGCGCTGATGCCTGCAGATCTGATATGGTGGTAAAATGCATGTTTGCGAATGTTGAGTTGCTTTTGCCATTCCTCACTATTGGAATCAGATGGTTGTTCTGTAGGCACATCATTGTTTTGTTTTGTTATGCAGTTAGTGTTTGCATTAGAGCTTTCTTTGATTTGAAGAGAGGAAAATTTTGCCATTAGTTCTCTCTTATGTTCATTTTGGGTTTCAATGATGGTCTCTTGGTTGGATTGGATTTTTTTCTACTGCTAAACAAATTCGTTTTAGCCAGTATAAAGTCTCCTTCTCTTCGGTCTTAGGATCCATATTTGAAGCCATTTTGATTAAAAATAGTACAGTGTTCCACTTCACAAGAATAAGTTAGATATAAAACATGAAAACTATTGATTCTTGTGGAAAAAATATATGCGAATATGCTTCCACACTAAAGGTGTGTAGAAAAGGGTAGGTTCACTGCACAAAGTTTAAAAAAATGTTAGTGCTAAAATTAAATTGCATCTAAAATATATTGCATGCACAAAATAAGGGTTTAAAAAGTATGTCCGAGTATCTTATTAGAAGGCTCGGACTGTTGTGTACATATTAAAATAATGTATATGTAAAAGTGTTAAAATGCATTTCTCTACTTTCGTAGATCTTCAGTTATTATAAAAATTTGCAAGAGTGGCTGGCTCCAGAGTCAGGTATTTGTTCTGTACTCTTCTGTGGATTTCCAGGCACTGGTTTAGACAATAACATGTTTGTCTTAGGTTATGATAGTTAAAAAAATACTTCGTTCTTGTTCCAATATTGTTTTTCGTTCAGAGTCTATTTATAGTTCTTTATTCAAATGAGGCTTGAATTTATTGATGAAGTTACTTTCTTTACTCTTTCTCAAAGCAACGTCATCTTTCTTTACTTTGTAAAAGGGCATTATATTAAAATTAGGAGATTTATCTTTAGCACATTTTGATATGTGAGTACTAACATATAGCCCTGTATTATGTCTAATGTGGTCCCTGTGCAGGTTTGTTCTAAGTCTAAGATTCGAAGTCTCGCCAATGTAGATGGAATTACAGCCATTACAACGAATCACGTAGATACAATTGAGCGTGGAACAATTCATATTATGAATAATTTCAAATGTGTAATTAGTATCTACAAATTTGAATTGATTCCCTTCTATTATTTGTGTGCATATATATATATATATATATATATATATATATATATATATATAATTATATATATATATATTTATCTATCTATCTATCTATTGCCTGACGCCGTGATCCCCGAAGGGGTGGCCACGAACGAACAGCCCCCATTCTCCTCTGTCCCCGGTCAGTCGACGCCCCTCCCCCCCAACCAGCACCGCCTTCGTTCATATACTTCCTCACTCCATCCTTCCACCTCTCTTTCGGTCTACCTCTCCCTCTCTGTCCCTCCACCTCGCTCTCGTACACCCTCTTAGTCATTCTCTCGCTTTCCATACGTTCCATATGGCCGAACCATCTCAAGTTGTATATAAATATATATATATATATATAAAAATAGACCAAAAATATACCCTACCCTCCTTAAGAGGGACGTACACAACAATATAATATGTAATCATTAACCCCTTCAATCAAATGACGTCACATTTGTATAATTCCAGCTAACTTCAAATATTTTCTATAACAATAATTATTTTGGGTAGGATGTGCAAGGGTTTGAGAGTTGATTGAGATCGAAGGGCTCAATACGACTAGTAATATAGCACAGTATATTATTAGTCATTCTTGCTGTGTATTTTAGGATACTATTTATCATTTCTCTAACTAATGAAAGATAGTCAGTATCTTTTACGACATCAATACCCTTTCCCATAATAGGGATATTTTCTAGACCCCTCATACTGTAAATAGGTAGCGTCTGAGATCTATTATTGCAAACTTTATATGCCATCAAACTTAATGTCCCCAGCACGAGCTAATCACCATTTCTCTCTCTCTCTCTCTCTCTATCTATCTATCTCTCGTATTTCTCTATCCTGCCTTCCATTCCACCCCTCTTAATCCCTCCACTTCTCCCGTTACCTTTTCACCCTCTCCCCACCCCTCAATCCCTCCTCTATTCATCCCTCCCTTCCTTTCCATCCTTCTCTCCTTTCTCTCCCCCCTCACCATCCTTCTCTGATTAAGGGGAGATCTCCACTTGAGGGATTTTTTCTTGACCCCTTTCTCCCTCATGTTTAGCCCCATTGCTTTTGATATTATAAAACGTTTGCCCCATTAGTTTAGCGATTTTAAGAACTTTCACCCCATATTAAGATCTTTCGTGCCATTCAGGTGTCAATTTTATCCTGGCGAGCGATAGCGAGCCTGTAATTTAGGAGAAACCGGCCTTCGGCCGGGAAATTTTTCTACCGAAAAATGTACAAATTTATCTCGAAAGGGACTCAAGGGGGTGTAATTTTAAGCTTAATGGAGGTCTAGGGAACCAACTAAATACCTCCCCTTAAACCACATCCAGTGCTATCCCTTCCCCCGACCACTTTCACCCCCTATCAAACATCTTTCCTTCACCTCCCCTCCCCCTCCCTCCTGTCCCCCCTACCTTAACCCTTACCTTTCATTAAAGTTCCACATGTGATACACCTTTCCAATAGAGCACTACCCCCTCCCCTTCTCATAGCTTTATCAAACTCTCTATTTCTCTCTCTCTCTCTCTATATATATATATATATATATATATATATATATATATATATATATATATATATATATATATATATATATGTATATATATATACCGGGTATATATATAATTATATAATATATAATGATTTATTTATTTATATATGTATATATTTCTATCTATCTATATAATTATCTATCTATATATCTTCCTATTTCTCTCCTTATCCCTTTCCACCTGTCTACCCTTCTATATATAAAAAATACCTTTCCCCCGATACACCCTTTCAGACAGGCCCACTTCCTCCTCTACTTTCCTTTCTTCTTCCTCCTCTTTACCCTTTTTTTTAATCAACCATTTCTCTTGATTGTTTGATTCCCTGCTTAATCTATTCCTGGGGTACCTGCCTGTCTTCTCTAATTACTCCATCCTTAACTTATTTTTCGGTTTTATTTCTTTACAGTATTTATAACGTATATCAATATTTCTTCCTTCCATCTTCTTTTTATTTTCTTCTTCCTTGTCATCATCATCATACTCATCATCATCATCATCATCCTCATCATCATCATCAGCTTAATTTCCTCTTTCTAAGCCTCCTTCCTATTCATTTGTAACCTTCTTCTTATCATTGTACTCTATTAATATCCCATTTGGGTATCCTTCTCTGTGCTTTACATACTCACATAATTATTTTTCAAGTGCTTACTTCCTGATTTATCCTCACATCCACTGACATATAATCTATTATGTATGTGTTTATCGAGCTGACTATTTTTCCTAGTAACTATTCTTTAATTATGTTCCTACGATTTGTCATGCCTCACGTTAAAAAAAGCACAATGGAAATCAAGAAAAAACATATCTAGTGATACTTCTTATTAAACAATCCACCTATTTTTATAGGATGTTTCGTATATATGTTACCTTTTACTGTTCATTTTTATTATTCAAGTAATACTAATAATATGCTTCGAGACAACAACAACAACAACAACAACAACAACATATGCTTCGAGACTTCAAAGTCGCCTATCAGATGTCGTGAGAAAGGTTGATTCTCGGAAATTATATAGATTCTCAGGGCCAGAGACGTTTGTCCCTAAAAGTCTAAAGTTGGCCATATATAAAGTTGTTGAAGCACTGACCATAATTTGTAATATGTCACTCCAACATGGCTATTTACCGACCGACTGGAAGACAGTGAATATTGTACATATATTTAAAAATTATTAACAAATTTACCAACCCACACATTATTATAATCAGTCATAAGAGATTAAATCATGAATAGTGTAACAAAGGATATTGGCCTAGGCGCGCCTATAAATGATATCCTCAAATCTTCAAGCCAATACACGGCAGCAGCTAACAAAGCTAACGGAGCGCTAGGGTTCATTAGAAGAAATTTAATTATCACAGCAAAGACATAGTTATGCCATTATATAATAATTAAGTGAGGTCGCATCTGGAGTATGCTTTGCATTTCTACTCTCCCTACTTCGCTATCAGTGCAGCGAAGAACAACATAATTAATCCCATCGCTAAGCAAATTAACCATGCAATGATAGATTAAGAAAACTCGATCTCTTTTCACTTGAGAAATGGTGGAATAGAGGACACTGACAGAGTGTTTTAAGATTCTAAAAGGATTTAGTAACATAAAAACCGATATTCTATTCAAGATAGGCAAGAAGAGTTCTGCAAGAGGAAAAGATTAACATTAATAGGCAAGAAAGCGAACCTACATACAACAAATAAATGTTTTACCCACAGTAGAATAAGCTCCCTAATAAAGTAATATGCAGTGGTTAAATATATATACTGTATATTAAAAACTAAAGGCTAGTCGACTTATAATACCACAAACAAATCTGAATGGAGTATATATATATTTATATTAGAACGAACTGACAGTAATGAACACTGTTTCCAGTTGAAGAGAGCGTAGAAAAAAGAAAAGAAACAAAAAAGTGTGTGTATATAATATGGGTGACGCTCTGCATGAAATTTCCTTCCATTTTCTAACTATTCTATGAATTTTTGCTGCCGATTTCCAAGCCCTGAAAGGTTCAATTGCGTTAATTGCTTGAGGGAATGGAGGGTGGGGAGAGCCTTTTTCTATGCTATCCTTTCCTTCCACTTTCTCTTATTATCGGGATGGCTACCTCTACAAGAATGAAGTCCTGACCACACCTCGCTGGGATCGTAAGGTATATGTGGTCATGGTATATATGTAAAATTATCTACCTATCTATCTATCCATATCAATCTCTCTACATCTATCTATCAACCTACCCATTCACCTGTACTATGCCTTTACCTACCAACTATCTATTTATCTGTCTATGAAGCTATCTATCTATCTATCAATAAATCTCTCTGCTTACCTGTCGTTCTACCATTCAACCAATGCACCTACCCACTCACCCCCCTTACTTAACTCACTGGACCCCAAGCGATTTAATATAAAAATACACTCCATGACCGGCCAATTGTAATTTTTGTTTTCTGAAAACACATGGGATGGGTTAGTAATGAAGGAAAAACAAAAAAACGCTCACCTAGGTAATTTAGGGGTCTTGGGGCGGCGGCGGAAAGTCACAATTAACATTGGGTGATGGGTAGGCAAAATACTGGAAAATCACTCCCGCGTACGCCCACATGCACACGGCTGTACTTGGAGGGTTGCCAATTGTTCCGTGAGATCCTAAAGTAGTTCCCATACATATCTGAACCCTCTAGGTGCCATAGGACAAAAACAATTAAAGCCGAGCAACCGTTGCGTGCTTGGGACTGTGCGTTACATACATAGTCGCTGGGGTCCAGTGGGTTTAGGGCAGATTTCCATTTGAGGGATTGTTTTCTGGTCCCCTTTCTCTCCCATGTATAGCCCCATTGCTTTTGAGATTTTAAGACGTTTGCCCTATTAACTTGGCGATTTTAAGAACTTTTGCATAATTTCTGCCAATGTTATGATCTTTCGTGCCATTAAGGTGTCAATATTTTCCTGGTGAGCGATAGCGAGCCTGTAAATTAAGAGGAATCGGCCTATGGTCAGGACATTTTTCTACCAATTTTGTTTACAAATTTATCTTGAAAGGGGGTCTATGGGGTGTAATTTTAAGCTTGATGGAGGTCTAGGGAACAAACTAAACCCCCCCTTAACCTATCCACTCTCCCACATCATCTACCAACCACGATAACCCCCCCCCCCCTCTTATGACCCTCAACCCCTCTCCTATATATTTATCTATCTGTATGTATATTTACCTATCTGTATGTATGTTTAATTGTATGTATTTGTGTATGTATCCTTTTTTCTATCAGCCAATCCACTTTTCCATCAACCCACATTAATTACCAACAACGATTACCCATCCATCCATCCCTCCTCCTACGACCGTCACCACTCTCACTCTCCTTTCGTGTATGTGCTGTCGATATAATTTGCCTATCTATATATCTATATATTTATACAGCTATCTATGTATCTAATATATCTGTCTATCTATCGTCCACCTTACCACACCACCCTCCCATCCACCTCACCTTACCAACCAAACACAATAATCCTTCCTCCCTTCCACCCCCATTACCGCCCCTCCCCCCTCCTACATCCCCAGCCCGCCTCCGCCCCCCTCTCGTCAGCCACGCGTCAGTCAGTTGTCAGCACACATGAGCATTAACACGTTATCAGCCGGTAGGGACCTTTGTACCCCAGGCCTAAAGGGTTGCTTGGGGTATAGGCCTAGGCTTCAGAGGTTCGTCGGTGTAGGCCTATAGATATGCTGTACACTATAAAATATCAAGGGTACAGAAAGCGTATGTATGGACAAGGTACAATACCTAGACGGAGGTCTTTTATAAAAAAAAAAAAAAAAAAAAATGTATATGAAATCATTGGGTATATTGATAGTCTATCCTTGTATGAAAAGGTATATAGAATAATTGTGAATATTGATAGTAAAAAACCTTTCCTTCCTTCTATAAATATATATATATATATATATATATATATATATATATATATATATATATATAATTATATATATATACAGTACATAATTATATATATATATATATATATATATTCATATATATATATATATATATATACAGAGTATATATATATATTTATATACAGGGTATATATATATATATATATATATATATATATATATATATATATATATATATATATATATATATATATATATCATTGGGCATATTAATAGTTATTTACTTGTCTACCCTTATACGAAAAAGTTCAAAAAGTAATTGAGTATATTGATATTGATAGTTATTTACTTTTCTATCCTTGTATATAGAGGTATATTGTACAAATAATTGGACATATTGATAGTGATTTACCTGTCTATCTTTGTATACGATGGGTTTATTACCATCAACTTATCTATAAATAGGTAGACAAATATGGACACCTGGATTACCCTTTTCATACAAATAGTTTTGCACAGTGCATCAGGGTATATAAGGATGTGTACTTGGACCTCCATTGTTTTTCTATATATATATGTTTGTTTTTACATGGCTTTCTCTTTCTGTGTGTGTGTGCGTGTGTGTGTGTGAGTGTGTAATGTAAAGTTAATTAAGTAAAAACAAATATTGCCATTACAAAAAAACATGATCAAAAGGTAGAGATAACTAAATAAATTGAAGCTGGGCCGGAGCTCACTGGTAGAAAACAATGCGGTTATGTTTGAATGCACACATTCAGTACAGGAAATGTACACACATATGCAGCATACATATGCTTTAATCAGCTACACCATGGTGTGATAAAACAATAGTTAACCATTTCCTATTTATATTAAGGAGATGGAAAAATCCTACTTGGAGGAAGTAATCCATTCCATACCAAGTTGTAGGACCCATTGTCCAGATTACCACACGAGGGATTTTTACAACTATTCAGCGCAACTGGGGTTGAACTTATTTCATTAAATTTTATTAAATTATTAGTAAAATTAATGTTTTTATGTCATAAATAAGACACTTTTATTGACATATGAAAGAAAAAGTATGTGAATGAGTGGGTAATCGTAAAAAAAAGTAGAGATACAAGACCAAAGAAAAGAATGCTAAATATATTAATTAAAAAAAAATACAAGTAAAGAAAACCTATAATACATGTTGTATCGCAATACAAAAATTAAGTACTGAAAGAGACAAACAAGATCGAAAAAGAATACCAGAGTGACATAACACCCTAATGGGAGTTATCAGCCACACATTGAAGGATGTGGAGCACAGTGATCCTTAAAAAGTTCCCGTTTTCTACTACCTGACCATTTGAGAAAATGTAGGCAAACAAACAAAATGGATTCCACACCCCCATCACCACCTGCATACCTGGGAACACAGGTAGGCGGATTAACACCTCCATATAGAAGGGGCCAAACTACACCCAGTAGCAGCCCAGGTCAGACCTTTTTGCCCTCAACCATCTAGCAGGGAAGGAAAACAGGAAAACTACCTATAGTTTACCTGAAGCAGACCACACCACAACAGTTGCAGCCCAACCTCCTTCCTTTGACACACCAGTTACAGCCAAAACCCCTCCTTCCTTTTGGCATGCCAGTTGCAGTCAAAGCCTCTTCCAGTGACACACCAGTTGCAGTCACCTACACCTCTTCAATTGGCACGCCAGTTGTAGACAAAAACTCCTCCTTGGCACGTCAGTTGCCGCTCTGAAACCTCTCCCAGTGACATGCCAGGTCCAGTCATCTCTTTCACCCCCCCCCCCTTCTTGGCATACTAGATGCAGCCAAACCTAGTGACACACCAGTTGCAGTCACTTTTTCCCTTTCTTCTTGGCATGCCAGTTACAGCCTAAACCAGTAACTCGCCAGTTGCAGTCACTCTTCCCCTTCTGGCATGCCACTTGCAGTCAGCATCCAAACCATGCTCTAAGAAGTCAACAAAGGAGAAGATGAAGAATGAGAAGAAGATCAAGGAGAAGTGTCCCAGAAAGAGTGGAAAAACTGGGCCGGAGCACCTCGCTACCACGCCCATGAAAAAGGAAACGAATAGTAGCACGTCACTACCACGCCCATGAAAAAGGAAACGAATAGTCGGTGCCCTCGTGATTCCTGGGAAAAACATTCCCGGCATTTTTGGGCGTGTTAAGCCTCATCTTTTGAGACCCTTCTAAATTACCAAATACAACAACCTATAATACACACACTATCTATATGTAACTTAAAATTTATATCAGGATCTTACAAATCTATTACGGCTCCATGATTATATTGGATTCAGGATAATATCCGTCTTGTTTTGCAAATTACAACACAGCACTACAGATACCTTAGAGATAAGCTTACCTTGCTATACAATTGCTTATTTAATGTATGAATGTTAGTTAGGAATAATATGTATTATGGATGTCACGCCAATTATTAGTAAATAACATTAACCACCCTTCAGAGAGATCTTGCTCATATACTGTATATTAATAACTGTAATGCCGAATCTGGAATCCCAGGTCAAGACAATCACAACAGTTACCCTATAAGCTACAAGCTCTATGGAGACAGAACCAACAGCTCCGTCTTCTCCTAATCAGGCTCCGCCCCGGCTGGAAACGGAAACATGTGCAAAGGAGTTATCCACGACTCTGAAGATCTCGGGAATTTCTGAGCCAGGCCACCTGTGCTGCTGCTTTTAATTTTACCGCTCCCGAAGGTTGGCCTAAACGCTCGTCTCCCAGGGAGCAGCAAAGGGACCTTCTTGCTCGGAAGAATAGAACTACCAAACAAAGAAGAAATATATATGACCTCTTCGGCAGCGAGATGGACAGAAGCTCACCATCCTAACAGCAATGGCAACCCTCTCTGGTTATTCTGTGATGTAGGTCTAAGATTCTCGACCACACGATGTGAGATACTCCATCCCTCTGGTTATGAAGTAACTAACACCTGTCTTGAGTCGCTTATTCTGGTTAAGTCCGGCTATTTTGACACAGGTGTGAGCAGCTCCAATCAACCTGTGGTTCCAGTCATGTAACCACTGTCTTGAGGATCTCATTCAGGTAGACCTGAGATTCTCATCAACGGTGCAAGTATCTTCACCCCTCTGGTTGCGAGGCATCCTAAACCCCATCTTGAGTAGCTCATTTGGGTTAAGTTTGAGATCCTCAGCAACAGTATGAGTAGCTCTACCAACTTCTCGTCAAAGTAAATCTACCACCCAATATTGCTAGTCATCGAAGCAACCAAGAGAATGAGCAACAGAGAAGATCAGCGATCCAAACGAGATGATTGCCCTACATACCACGCCAGCTGGATCACATCAAGACAGACACATTAGCTGCTGCAACTCTGTTAGGCTTTGATAGGCCCTGAGATGATCAATTAAAACAATACAACACACTTATCCTTAAATCTTGCCATCATCGACTTAACCTAGTTACACCTGGACGATTCCGTTCTTGCATTAAGAGCTTAATATGATGACTAAAATATTTCCCTCCTGCAACACCCGCTTGACACACAATTCATTATTGCATTACCTACCGCGCCCCTATTGAGAAATTATAACTAAGGCACTTGCCTACTTGTGGTAACACCTTGTATATACTATTTGTAGCTTGTTGATTGCCTGACCTTCCAGTCATTTAAAGAACCTCCTAACCAATTAATTAAAGATAAGCTCGCCCCTTACAACGATATTCAGGGGTGGCATCTTAATAACTTCACGATGATTGATTATAATTAATTAATTCTATAATATTACCCCTCAGCTCTCAGCATGGCTATATTTTGACGTTAACTATTTTTGATATTCAGCTTCACTTTAACTCTTTTGTATGACTTTAAAGTAAGAATCCTGTCAACCAATCAGAACGCAGGATTAGACCATTCCCTTAAACCAGCTGTACCTGACATTCCTTGCTTGTATCATAACAATGCCACACCCTCCGGTTCGACCAATCACAAGCTCCCTTTGACGCTTCAAACATCGATTGATCCAGCCGCGCTTACAATTCCACCCTTTAAATCGCTCTCGCTCCATTCACGCACATTTTCTCCTGGTTGCAAAAATTATATTACACCGGTGCAATCCTCATACTCCCATCTGCCACTATAAGATATTTGCAACAAGCTCCCAGGGAAATACTATGACGATATAAATAAGGAGGAGAGAGAGAAAGATATTCAAGACGCGCGGCTGGAGGTTACTCCTTCTGGGAGACTGGCTCGACCAATCACAGCGCGCCAATTCGTGAGGCGGGAGTATAAAGGGAGGTGGACGGGGCCCCAGACGTCAGAACTGTCACGGATACCACTGGGTACACCTGCTAGCTGCCACCTCTCCCTCCCTCACTTGGACACTAAGGGGAATTTAGCCAAGCCTGCTCCAGCCTACCATCTCGCTTGCCGTAAAAAAAAAAAGTCCACCTCTGGCCCAACACAGCCTCCGTCTGCCGGCCAGATACACCTCCAGTATTCTGGTGCTTGTCGTCATATTGCTAGCTTGCACACCTTCAGCCAAGCAATTCAAGATGAACGGCAAGTGGTAGACGGGACGGAAGAACTACAGAAGATATATTGGCTGGCCTTGGGGTGGTAAAGATTGTTCTGGACAAGATACCTGATACTTTTTAAAAGGACCCTTATGGGCCCGAACAGACTAACTAAAGAGAGTTAAATGCTAGACAAACCCAGTGGTTCCAGCCATTAAAATAGATGTGTTCTTATAGAACATAATAAACAGAAATGGATTAGACTCATGATAAAATAAAATTATGAAGTGTTGAGAGAATATAGCTGCTTATTGTTAGAAAAGGCTCCATAACATTTAGCTATCAATAGTATAGGATCTTCTAGGTTAGTAAATAAATGTAATCTTTAAAGATAAGGGGAAGTTTCAAAACGAGCTTAAAGATTAGAATGGGAGTCTGATTGATTAATAACCAACCACAGGGATAACGGGGTTATCAGAAGTGTTTAAAAATGGGGATAAATGATAGTTGCCAATAGGTTTGACCTAGCTTGAGAAATAGTTAGGACGTACACGAGTCCATATGATGAAATATACTTTTTGTTATAAAGGAAGCATCGTTATCCGATCAAAGATATTATTGTAAGGAATAAATTATAATTTGTAGCATCTAAGAAGGACAACTCGCCCGCATAGTAGAGAGAGATATTGTAATCATGACATAAGTGACTAATGAGTTGATTAATGTGATAAAGTATTGTAACCCGGAAATAAGTAGTTGGTGAGTTGATAAATATAGTATCATGATAAAAGTATCAATTGAGTTGAACATTGAGTCGGATATTGTAACCCTGACATAGGAAATGATCAAGTGTTAAATATTGTAATGGTGACATAGGTATTTTTGAAATAGTGATTATATCGGACAACGTAATGAGATATATTATTTGAATCTTGATGATATTGAATATAGTATAAGTGGTATAATTGTTATTGAGTTCATTCATCTGTTAAATAGGAAGCTCGACTGTGGGACACTCCAGAATAGAGCTATATTGACGTAATTTCCTACGGGTACATATTTGCATGTTTTAACAAACTCCATGGTAGCATATATTCTCATAGCAATTGATTCTCTGTTCGGGCCGGAATGAGTTCAATCCACAGATTGAATAATATCGTCGACCCAATATAAATTGTACGTTGGAACTCGTAAGTTCCCGTTGCCACCTATTTGGATACCCGTTATTCAGGCATTGACTCACTCCGACTTCGATCCAAAGGGACATCAATATCTGAGAAATAAATGACAAACTTTACCGAGCCTCAATATGTCTAATCGTACGACCAAAGCTTTAATCAATTTGATCTCAATTTCCCTATCCTTATAACATATATATCACCTATCTTACATAAGGATACGAACTTCTGAACAACTGTCGAATTATTCCCACCCAAATAGAATACTTAAATTGGAAATAAGTACAACAGACTTGATACCAACTTAACATAATATAACTATCTGCTATTATAGTGTTCGGCCTTCAACGTCTTATATAGTTATAGCCTTCAGCATCCACTTTGTAAATTAGCTACTACACATATAATTCTTACATCCATTCTCAACATTAATTCATGATTTTTGTGCGACTTGCTTTATTCTAGTGTATTGTCGTTTATATAAATACACCTAGTAAACCTTGGACTGTATATTGATGTGTAGTAATAGATTCCCTATTGCATTATCTAACGCTTCTTGTACGTGCCTGTCCACTAATTCTGGGGCAGTATCATAATACAAATATAAACCTTTTAATAGGACACATTTTGGTAAGCTTATAATAGGTGTCCACTTTCTTCCAGTCTTTTTCCCTATTGTATAGGGAGAGTAGGATGGCTGAGGAATAAGTACGAGAACAAATGAGAAAGTTAGTGAGGGAATGTAAGAAAGGGGCAAAAACTGAGTGAGGGCATGTGAGAAAGGGGCAGAAAAAGAAAGTGAGTGAGGCAATGTGTGAAAGGAGCAGAAAGAAAGTGTATGTAAGTGAGGGAATGTGAGAAAGGGGCAGAAAAAGAAAGTGAGTGAGGCAATGTGAAAGGAGCAGAAAGAAAGTGTATGTAAGTGAGGGAATGTGAGAAAGGGGCAGAAAAAGAAAGTGAGTGAGGCAATGTGTGAAAGGAGCAGAAAGAAAGTGTATGTAAGTGAGGGAATGTGAGAAAGAAGTAGAAATAGAAAATTGATGAGAAAGTGTAAGCCAAAAGAAGTGAATGAGCGAGAGAGGAACAAGAAGAGGAAAAACGTGTGTAAATACGATACAAGAGACTAGATGAGAGAGAGTGAGAGAGAGTGAGCTACAAGGAGCTACACGGAATAATTAGTATTTCAGAGACCTTGAGGTTCATTCCGAGGAGATACTCGAAGTGGAAGGAGAGAGACTGTTTAGTGCATACACTCTTTACAGAGTGTGCAAAACACTATCTACTCTCTTCTAGAACTGCTCCACTGAAGAACTGTTTACAACTTCGGAGGAAAGTTTGTTCCAGGTAGAACAGATCTTATATGTGAAAATGTGTCCACAAATACTAGTGCTGAACCTTTTCAATTCTAATTTCCAGCCATGGTTGCGTGTTGTATTAATATACAGACTAAACATTTTGCTATTATCCACATTGTCAAACCCATTAAGTATTTTAAATACTTCAATGAGCTGACCTCGTAGTCTGCTGGTCTCCAACGGAAAGAGATCAAGAGCTCTCAACCGGTCCTCATAACTCATTCTTCTAAACGATGGAATAAGAGAGTTAGAGAGAGAGAGAGAGAGAGAGGGAGAGAGAGAGAGAGAGAGAGAGAGAGAGAGAGAGAGAGAGAGAGAGAGAGAGGGAGGGAGTTAGAATTAGTAGAAGTTGGTCTTCTGCCTAACATGTTTATTCTGCACTAAAGACACACAGCAATGGCACCGAGAACTGGACTTCAGTGAGTCAGAGAAAGTCAGGGAGATAGAGAGAGAGAGTGAGTCAGTGAACGAAACAGGGAGGGGAAGAGGGCAACTATACCTTCCTTATCATTCATAAAGAGAGAGAGAGAGAGTGTGAGAGAGAAGGGACGAGCGTAAACCACATGAAATTGACACCTTAAGGGGGAGGTAGTTTTGATTTCTTCTTTTTTTTGTCTATGTGAGTGAGGGAGACAAAAGGTAGAACTGCCTGTAGCAAGTGCCTCCCCCATAGTTGAAAGAGTGACAGGGCCAAAATCAAGGGACGTTCGAGCCAAAATGCCTGGACACAGAGTTTGAAGCAATTTTAATCATAGGAGGAGGGAAAGACAGATTCTGGGAGAGAGTTCCAGAGCTCAGCTGTTGAATAGAAGAAAGTCTGAGAGTAACGTTTCACTCTTGGGTTGGAGAGTTGCACAGAATAGGGGTGGGATTGTGTTGCAAGAAGGGTACCACATACCTTAAGTAGAGGAGGTGGTATACACTGGGAGAGCTCTGAGGAGCATTGATTATTGTAGTAGCAATAGAATAGCGAGAGAGATGCAACATTGCGGCGAAGAGAGTTTGTAGAGAGGCGGTGAGTGGGCGGGAATTAATGATACGAAAGGCCTTCCTTTCTACTTTGTCTAGTAGTGCAGTGTGAGAGAAACCTCCCCAAACATATGAACAATACTCAATACAAGGATGCATTGTGCCCCTGTACAGAGCAAGAAGCTGTGCAGGGGTAAAGAACTCCCTTAGGCAGTTGAGCGCACCCAGCTTCTGGGAGGCTGCTTTAGCTAGACTGGTAATATGGTCCTTCCAACTGAGAGCAGAAGAAAAAGAGACACCAAGAATATTGAGAGAAGATGAAGGACTGATTTTTGTATTATTGAAGAATAAGGGATAGTCCGCTGGGATTTCCGGACAAAAGATAGATGGAGAAATTGGGTTTTGGAAGCATTAAAGGCAAAAAGGTTTTCTTTGCCCCAATTGGAAATAGCAGCTAGATCAGAAGATAAGTGTTGTATGGCTTCATTACATTTGCCTTTGAGGAATTGCTGGCAGGGACCACACTCTGAAAAACTAATTGAGTAGTGTAAGGTAGAGTTGTCTGTGTATGAATGGATGGGACTAGAAGCACAGTTGAGAAGATCATTTATAAAAATTAGAAAGAGAATAGGAGATAGGACAGATCCCTGAGGAACACCGGAGTTGATAGGATGAGGAAGCGAGCAATGGCCATCCACAACCGCAGCTATGGATCGGCCGGAAAGGAAATTAGAGAATATTGCAAAGATGGAGGGATAGAAACCGAAGGAGGGTAGTTTAGAAATTAAAGATTTGTGACAGACTCTATCGAAGGCCTTCGATATGTCTAGCGCAATAGAAAAGGTCTCACCGAAGTCCCGAAAGGAGGATGAACAAGAGTTAGAATGATATGAAAGAAGATCATCAGTAGAGCGACTCTTGAGAATGCCATACTGGCGATCTGAGAGTAGATTATGAGAAGAGAAATGCTTAAGCAAGAATAGTTTCAACAACTTTAGAGATACAGGAGATGAGAGCAATTGGATGGTAGTTGGAGGGTTGAGAGCGGGTCACCCTTCTTTGGGACAGGTTGAATGAGAGCAAACTTCCAGCATGAAGGGAAGACGTTAGAGGAGAGACAGAGACGAAAGTGTTTGCCTAAGCAGGGAGTCAACACAAAAGCACTGTTTTTTAGTACAACAGGAGGAACAACGTTCGGATGGTACGCCTTCTTAGTATTAAGCCCAGAGAGGGTAGAAAGTACATCTCTAGAGGAGATTACGATATTAGGCATAAGTAGGGGAGAGGGTGGTGGAGAGGGAGGAATAGCACTGGAATCATCTAAGGTGGAGTTTCTAGCAAAAGTTTGAGCGAAGAGTTCAGCTTTGTCAGAGGAAGAAGTGATGGCATCAGAGTGGAAAAGGGGAGGGAAAGACGAGGAAGAAAAATTGTTGGAGAGGTTTTTGGCTAGATGCCAGACAGCTAGGGAAGAGCTAGAGTTGGATAGTTCAGTGCATTTATTATTGATGAAAGAGTGCTTGGCAAGTCGAAGAACAGATTTGGCTTGATTCTGGGCAGAAACATAGGAAGAATGAGATTCTTGAATTTCAAGGCGTCGGTACTGTTTCAATACTTCCTCCTTGTTGTGGACAGCAGTAGAACAAGCGTGAGTAAACCAAGATTTTTTGCATTAGACTGAGAGAAAGAAAATGGAATGTATGCTTCCATGCCCGATAGGATTACCTCGGTAATGCCTTTAGCACCCTCCGAGGGTCCCCGGCCACGGAAGCAGAAATAATTCCATGGGATTATCAAAGAAGTACTGCCGGAGAGCATCCCAATATGCAGCGCCAAAGTGCCACAAGCGCCGCCAGCTAGGAGGATCGGGTGGCCGTACTGGAGATATAGGACAGGTGACAGAGATAGGTTTATGGTCGGAAGAGCCCAAAGGAGAGAAAAGATCGACAGTATAAGCAGAAGGGTTAGAAGTTAGAAACAAGTCAAGAATGTTGAGCCGATCTCCGAGGCGATCCTGGATACGGGTGGGTTGCTGAACTAACTGCTCTAGGTCATTTAGGATAGAAAAGACGTAGGCTTGTTCACTAGGTTGGTCATTAGTGTGAGATGAGAGCCATTGGCAGTTGTGAACGTTGAAATCTCCTAAAATGGAGATTTCTCAGAAAGGAGAAATGGATGATTTTTCTCCCTCATGTTCAGTCCCATTAGCTTTGAGATTTTAAGACGTGCGTTCCATTAGTTTGGCGATTATAAGACCTTTCGCCTCATATCCTTGTCACCTTTGGCACCTTTCCTGCCACTTAGGTGTCGATTTTTTCCTGGCGAGCATTAGCTAGTCTGTAGTTTTATGAGGAACCGACCTTCAGCCAGGAGATTCTTCTACCGAAAAATTTACAAATATACCTTGTAGGGGTCTCTGGGGGTTGTTTTTTAAGCTTGATGGAGGTCTAGCGAGGATATTATAAAATACATAAATATAACATAAATAAACCAACTACGCCATCAATCACCAAAAAACTTTCTAATATACGTTAATCCTATCCTTGATCCTATTATACTTATCACGAGAGAGAGGCTACACTTGACCTAATAATCATTATTTTCAGCCCCACAGAGTTAATGCAAGAGAGAGAGAGAGAGAGAGAGATTCACTATGATATATATATATATATATATATATATATATATATATATATATATATATATACTGGTATATATATACAGTATATATATATATATATATATATATATATATATATATATATATATATATGTGTGTGTATATAAAAAAAATATATATATATATATATATATATATATATATATGTATATATATATATATATGTTAGTAAAGCCAGGTAATACATTTTCTTTAATACATACGAGGTTAAAAGAGATGGCAATTTCTGCATTGGAAATTTTATTATTCAAAGTTTCCAGGTCTCTGATGAGTTTTCGTGGGGTGGGAGTAAGTAGATGAAGGAGATGAGCAAAATTCATGGTGGTACAGGGTTACATTAATGTACATGATACAGGATATACGACACGTTTCACTGGACAACCAGCATTATCAAGTAAAGACCACTATCTCACCCCTAACCACCCCCACCTCACACGCAAGGAGTTAGAGAAACACATCACCATACTCGATAAAGAAAGTGACCCAAGGAGATTACCTACACTCGAAGCTTTATATATCCAAGCCTTACATCCCAACATCAACAACCAAACTTTGGACCTTCAGATCCTTCCTTCTGCCAAAAGACACTTTCCTACAGGACCTAACACCCCCCCATCGCCCCCCGGTTCCTTTGACGCAGCATCCCGCGCTACCTCCTTCAGCTTCGTCTTCTGCAGGCGCCACACGTACTACACAACTTAGGCCACGCCCCTCGACACGCAGCCAATCAGCTTCGACCCCGCCAACCGACCACCATCCCGCATCCAGTGCGCATGCGTGAAGCGGTTCTCTTTCTCTCTCCTAGAATACCCCTCCACCAATAGCAGACTTTTGCCCCCTGATTTTCGCCTCCTCTGATCCTCCACCCTCTATATATACCCTTCCTGTTTACCTTTTATATCATTCTATCCTTACTTGATAATGCTGGTTGTCCAGTGAAACGCGTCGTATATCCTATATCATCATGTACGTTAATGTAACTCTGTACCACCATGAATTTTGCTCATCTCCTTCATCTACTTACTGCCACCCAGCGAAAACTCATCAGAGACCTGGAAACTTTGAATAATAAAATTTCCAACGCAGAAATTGCCATCTCTTTCAACCTCGTATGTATTAAAGAAAAACACAAAATATATATATATATATATATATATATATATATATATATATATAGAGAGAGAGAGAGAGAGAGAGAGAGAGATAATTCAGATTTAAATTATTTTATTTCCATTAGATATTGACGATTAATATGAAGGGTGTGCCTGGCAGTGTGGTGGTAGGGCTTGTGGCTTTGGCTCCGCTGCATGTCTGCCTGCCCGATCAGAACCTCTCCGGGTGGTCAGGGGCCGGGGGAGTGCTGGAGCAACCTTGGTAACCCTGGTCTCTGGGTCTTCTCCTGGGTGACCTGGATGTGTGAGAGTTTGTGTTTTTTATCTGTGTTTATTTTTTGTTTTATGTTGTTTTTGTGTTTTCCCTGTTCTTGCTCTGTCTTGAGTCGGCTACCCCCAAAACGGGGATTGGGCCTGAGCATATAGATAGATAGATATATAGATAGATAGATATTGAATGGCTGTCCATACAATAAAATAATTTTAAAATAAATACATATTACATAATGCATCATATTCTTACATTCATAGTGTCGGTAAGAATGTACAAATATATAGTTCCTACATAAATTAGATTAATAATATATAGAACGTGATCAATATCTCACTCTAGATCACCTCCTATAATATGCCTCTTTAGTCTGCCCTTGAATACTGGCAGGCTATTTGAGTCTTTGACTAGGTTGGATAGGGCATTCCATACCGTAGGCCCCAATACTTTCAGAGAACGTGCCCCACAGTCGGTTCTAGCTCTAGGGACGTAAATATAAATATAGTCTTGTGGTACTATTAGAGATATCATTTATGGTAGAGAGTTGCGAGAATCAGTTAGGATATAATTGATTTTGTACCTTAAAACAGTAACAGCTACTTCAAAAGTAAGCTTCTGGGATATTGTCATCCATTCTAATTGTTCAACATGGTCATACTTTTTTGCTCCTACAATTACTTTAGATGCAAAATGTTGCAATTTCTGAACATTATGCAGAAGTGTGTGATAAGTGTTGCCGCATATCTCCAAGCAGTAATACAAGACAGAGAGAACTAATGAATGGACCTCTATTTTCCTGGTTTGCATGTCAAAATTATCCATAATTTGATTGAGATAAAACAGTATTCCCATGACCTTCTAAGTCATTTCATTGATATGTTTTTCAAAAGTACAAAGGAGTACAAAGGAAATCAAGCAACAACAGATCTAGTCACCCTTCTAGGTTGCTTGTCCTCCAAAACACTGAGGATCAAGTGTCCAAACAGTGGTTTAGAGTGGGTAAGGGAACATTGGAAAGGGAATTACTGCCCTGGAACTAATGTCCATGGCAGGATTAGGAAGTTAGTAGAGGACAGATGGGTTAGTAACTGAGGGGGGGGATAAAATAAAGTTATTCATTTACAAATGCAGTCAGTCGTGGGTTTGATGCAAGATATTTGTCTAGGCGGAGTTTAAATGAATCAACGGTGCTGCAGTCTATAACGTTTCGGGGAAGCCCATTCCACAAGTTGACAACTCGTTTGAAGAAGAAATTCTTAGATTCGTGCGAGTTAAAAGATTTACCAATAATTTTGCAACCGTTTCCCCGCGTGTAATTAGATTGGTCGATAGTGAAGTACTTACTACAGTTCATATTGTTGATGCCTTTGATGATTTTGAACACTTGAATTAAGTCACCTCTTAATATGCGCTGGGTTAAAGGAAATAGATTTAATTCTCTAAGACGCTCTTCGTATGGTTTGTTCTTTAGGCTAGGTATCATTTTGGTAACTCTACATTGAACTCGTTCTAGCTTGTTTATATCTTTTTGGTAATAAGGGCACCAGGATTGAACGCAGTATTCCAGAAGAGGGCGGACTAAGGAATTGTAAAGGGTTAGGATAACTTCTTTGGATTTATGCTCAAATGACCTGCCTATAAAGCCAATTATTTTGTTTGCCTTCTTAACAACTTCTGAACATTGTTGACTCGGTTTTAGGTTACTCGATATTGTTACTCCCAGATCGGTTTCTCTGTTTACATTCATAAGCTGAGTGCCATTCATCGAATAGTTTGCTATGGACAAATGGAGGGAGAGGCCTTACATTTAATAGAGGGTTTTGCGGTAGTAGGTGATAGTTATCTTGAGGCAGTAGAGTTATTACAGTTTACATACGGGGATCGGGAGCAATTGAAAATGGCCCATGTCGTCGCCTTGTTGAATCTGACAGAACCAAAGTACAAGGTTGATGAATTAGCAAAATTTAGAGCAGACATGGAGTGCCATACTCGATCTCTAAACACTCTAGGGCTGACCTTACAGGAAATGATAATCATTATCCTCAGACACAAGCTTCCTATGGCAATACTCGACAAGGTCAGATCATTTGATCTTGGTGAGTTTAAAACTTAGTTCAGTAAAGAAATCAGTAATTTACAGTTGAACAATGGGAGAATGAATGTGTCAGGAGGGAGTTGGAATGTTGAAATGAGGGGGACTGTAAGTATGACGGTGGGGACCAAGGGAAAGAAAGAGGGTACGTATAAGAAACCCGCACAGACTTTATGTAAACTCTGCAATAATAATAAGCATAAATGGAGTTTCTGTGTAAAATACCCAACAAATGAGTTAAAAATTAGCACAAGCAAAAAAACTGAAGCTATGTGCCGGTTGTCTGAGTATAGGTCATGGTAAACAAGGGCAATGTACTGCTACGTACTTAAGGCCCTGTCGTCACTGTAAAGGACATCACTTCGACAAGTTGTGTCCTGCAGTTGACAAAGGCAAAGATGTCAAACCAGAGGGTACTACAACTTTGACATTAGGTAATACGAAAGACACCACTATATTGCCCACAATAAAGATTCCTATGGAAGGTAATGACAGTAACAAGGTTTGTCGGGTGCTTCTTGATCAGGGGTCTCAACGATCCTTTATAAAAAGGTCCATATTAGGGGGACTTAAGCACCGAATCGTAGGGGCTGACACTCTTCGATTGCAGGGCTTTACAGGGGTTACTGACAAACAAGAATACAAGATAGCGGAGATTTCCTATTTCTATCGTAAGCAACGGTACTTTATGACATGTATCATAGTAGACACCCTACCAGAATATGTATCTGTAGGAGTGAAGAAGGTGGAACATGCATTATGTAGCAAGGGGGTTAACTTGTCAGATCCCATGGGAGATCAGAGTGAGGTGCATGTTCTACTTGGTGTGAATCATTATTATGATGTAGTATACCCTGGATTTAAAAGATTGTGTGGTGTGATTTTGATCCCCACTAAATTTGGTTATTGCATGAGCGGAAAGGTACATACTACACAGTCAAATGTCCTGGTCGACACGGTCTCGATACTCAGGGTGAATGTAACCATGGCAGAGGAGTTGGGAAGGGAGGATTCCCAACCTACTGACCCTAATCTGACTGCCGAGTTCGACCTGGAACGACTGTGGAGATTAGATCACATAGGCATTAATCCTATGGAGACCGATTATGACTCGGAAATTGCGCTGAAGAAGTTTGAAGAGTCTGTGAGCTATTGTGCCTCAGAAAAGCAATACAAGGTTAGTTTACCCTGGAAAGATAGTAAGATGAGCCTGCCAACAAACTATGGATTGGCATTGGGTTGCTTGCGCGCATTACAGCGGAAACTATCAAATGAACCGAGCACACGCCAGGCGTATGACGATGTATTCCGGAATTACTTAGACCGAGGGTTCATTGAAAGAGTCGATGTAAAAGAACCAATAAGGAAGGGAAGGGTTACCTATCTAGCCCATCATGGGGTAGAGAAAGACAGCGCCACCACACCAATACGGGTGGTGTATGACTGTTCGGCCCACCTAGGTCAACAACCCAGCCTGAATGATTGCTTGCTGACTGGTCCGTCCATGGTGTCGGATTTGTCTCAACACCTATTACGATTTAGGCTGGGGCAATATGCATTTCCTAGTGACATTGAGAATGTCTTCTTGATGGTCAAAGTACAGGAGGAAGATAGAGATATTACTCGCTTTCTTTGGTTCGAAGACATCAGCGACTCTGAAAGTCCGGTCATGATCTACCGTTTTCGGGTCGTAATCTTTGGTGCTACATGCTCGCAGTTTTTGTTAAATGCCACAATTAACCCTCCCGCATTTTTAGGACGCGATCGCGTCATAACGCCACCCCTCAAAGAGTGCTCGTATGACGCAATCGCGTCATAATGCCACCTGTAAGTAAGAAATATTCGCCAAAAATATGTTTATGACTCGATTTTGACGCAATTTGGACTGGTAAGTTAGGCATTAGTAAGTTACAAAAGGAAGTATCTAGCAACCCCATAGCGTCCCTTTCTGAGGAGCCCGGGCCTTTGTAAAGTCAGTAGTTTCTCGGCCCCCAGACTGTGAGGCAGGGTTCCAGCCCTTTTAATTCTGGGCTCCCTCCGTCTGGCCCACCATGCCTAGCTATAGGCAGGCAATTATGGATTATTTCATCTACCCAGTGAAAGTGTTTAGTGAATAATTCGAACTATATATGTATATAAGATGTTACTCTTGACTTTTGGTGACTGAGGGGAGTGAATCTTGGTTAACCCCTTGAGTATTGATGCAGTTTTGTCTAGGTATCATTGATGACTTTACACTATTTTTTGCTTGAAGGACAAATATATTTATCAATAAATACTGCCTACAAAATAAATACATTATAATCACGAAGATGTCACAGGAATACTTACAGGAAGTATGGGAAGTACTCTATGGAATTTTAGTTATATTACAGTATATATATTATTTTATGAATATATATATTATATATAGCCTATATACAGTATATAACAGCCCCAAGCAAGTCCAAGGCCCATAATCAAGTATTTATATTATTATTATATTTTGTATTTTACTTAAATATTTATTTATTTTATTTATTATTGTTTTTATTTATTTTATTTTATTTATTTCATTTTATTTATGTTTATTTTATTTATTTTATATTTATATACTGTACATACCGTATATATTTGTTTTGTTATTCCTGTTCCCCAGGGTGTCTAGCGGATCAGCCCCAAGGTCCCGAGCAAGCCCAAGGCCCATAATCGAGTATTTATATTATTATTACATTTCTATTTTATTTATATATTTATTTATTTGATTTGAATTATTTCATTTTATTTATATTTATATTTCATTTATTTTATATATATATGTATATATATATAGTATATAGTATATAGTATATATATATATATATATACTGTATATATAATATATTTATATATATTTTTTTTTAATTCCTGTTGCCCAGGGTATCTAGCGGATCAGCCCCAAGGTCCCGAGCAAGCCCAAGGCCCATAATCGAGTATTTATATTATTAATATATTTATATTATATATATATATTTATGACACCTTATATGTATACTGTATATATATTTATATATATATATACTGGGTATATATTCATATATATATATATATATATATATATATATATATATACCATATATAAATATATATATACCATATATATATATATATATATATATATATATGTTAGTAAAGCCAGGTAATAAATTTTCTTTAATACATACGAGGTTGAAAGAAATGGCAATTTCTGCGTTGGAAATTTTATTATTCAAAGTTTCCAGGTCTCTGATGAGTTTTCGCTGGGTGGCAGGAAGTTGATGAAGGAGATGAGCAAAATTCATGGTGGTACAGGGTTACATAAATGTAAATGATGATACAGGATATAAGACGCTTTTCACTGGACAACCAGCATTATCAAGTAAGGATGGAATGATATAACAGGTAAACAGGAAGGGTATATATAGAGGGTGGAGGATCAGAGGAGGCGAAAAACAAGGGGCAAAATTCTACTATTGGTGGAGGGGGATTCTAGGAAAGAGAAAGGGGGGAACCGCTTCACGCATGCGCACTGGATGCGGGATGGTGGTCGGTTGGTGGGGTCGAAGCTGATTGGCTGCGTGTCGAGGGGCGTGGCCTAAGTTGTGTGGCGCCTGCGGAAGACGAAGCTGAAGGAGGTAGCGCGGGGGGCTGCGTCAAGGGCACCGGGGGGCGAGGGGGGATGTTAGGTCATGTAGGAAAGTGCCTTTTGGCAGAAGGAAGGATCTGAAGGTCCAGAGTTTGGTTGTTGATGTTGGGATGTAAGGCTTGGATATATAAAGCTTCGAGTATAGGTAATCTCCTTGGGTCACTTTCTTTATCGAGTATGGTGGTGTGTTTCTCTAACTCGTTGCGTGTGAGGTGAGGGTGGTTAGGGGTGAGATAGTGGTCTTTGATGGCTCCGGCCTGAAGGTGAAGAGTTAGCCGACGTGAAAGATGAGTCTGCGTCATACCAATATAGGAATGAGGTCCACAGTCCTCATAATTACAGGTATGTTGGTAAATGACGTGATCGTCGGTCATCGGGCTCTTTATCTTGGTGGAGGCTGGTTTGTTGCGGGGAACGAGGTTGGAGGTCTTGGGGGATTTGTAATAAATTATTAATTTGATTTTGTTTTCGGGGTTGGTTGGGTGGACATGCTTGGAGATTATTTCTTTTAAGACGGCCTCGTAATTTTTATGTTCAGAGGACATGTAATTGCGGTAGAAGATCTTAATTTCATTGGGGGGGTCAATGTTGGGAGGGCTTTGGGTGTACCATTTTTCAAGATGGTGGTTTGTTTTGTTGATGTATTTGTTGATGTATTTGTTGATGTATTTTGAGCAAAATACTCAACAAACAACACTTCCAAGCTGCCAAACAATTAAGAGACAACCCCAACATCATCATCCGTCGTGCGGATAAAGCTTCCTGCCTCGTGATCCATGACAAGGAGGAATATCTTAGAAAAATGGACGTCATCTTAAGTGACAACACCAAATTAAAAAAGATCACCCACAACCCAACCGACGAAATCAAACGTACTGCCAACACCACCATCACCGCCATCAACGCCAAACAAGGAGGGATCCACCTTAAAAAACTCATCGGAGAATACCCCCCTGGTTATGCGTACGGAACCATCAAAACACACAAACCTGGGAACCCCCTCCGCCCCATCATCTCCCAGATCCCCACTGCCACCTACCAGATCGTCAAGGCCCTGAACAACCTCCTCACCCCCTACGTGCCCAGCCAATTCAACCTTAACTCAGCCCACGATTTCTTGGAAATTTTACGAGACGCCCCCCGTAACAACAACCACACAATCGCCTCTCTCGACGTAGAAAGCCTGTTCACCAACGTGCCAGAGGATAGGACCATTGACATGATTCTACGTCGAATTTATCATTGCCCTGATACACCAACACTGGACATCCCGGAGAAGGCCCTGAAAACACTACTGGAGCTATGTACCAAGGAGGCCCCCTTCCTTTGCCCCCGGGGCAACATGTACAAGCAGATAGACGGTGTGGCGATGGGCAGCCCTCTAGGAGATCTTTTTGCGAACTTTTTCATGGGTACCATCGAGGAAGAGCTCCTAGCTGCCCAACGACCCGCCGTCTACTGTAGATACGTGGATGACATCTTCGTGCAAATCAAGGACCTCCACGAACTACAGGAACTCCAGCGTCGCTTCATGACCTCCTCCGGACTTAACTTCACCTTTGAAAAATCTAACAATGGACAACTCCCCTTCCTCGACATCCTCGTAGCTCTGAACGACAATGGGTTCAAAACCACCGTCTACATTAAACCAACTAACACAGGACAATGCCTCAACGGCGATAGTGAATGCCCCCGCTGTTATCTTCTATCCTCCATCTCCGCCTATGTTAGGAGAGCCCTCACGCACTGCTCTACCTGGGCCGACACCCACCAGGAACTAGAAAGACTATCCCAAGTTTTAGTAAATAACGGATACTCCAACTCCGACATCTCCAGCACCATCAACCACCATCTTGAAAAATGGTACACCCAAAGCCCTCCCAACATTGACCCCCCCAATGAAATTAAGATCTTCTACCGCAATTACATGTCCTCTGAACACAAAAATGACGAGGCCGTCTTAAAAGAAATAATCTCCAAGCATGTCCACCCAACCAACCCGGAAAACAAAATCAAATTAATAATTTATTACAAATCCCCCAAGACCTCCAACCTCGTTCTCCGCAACAAACCAGCCTCCACCAAGATAAAGAGCCCGATGACCGACGATCAGGTCATTTACCAACATACCTGTAATTATGAGGACTGTGGACCTCATTCCTATATTGGTATGACGCAAACTCGTCTTTCACGTCGGCTAACTCTTCACCTTCAGGCTGGAGCCATCAAAGACCACTATCTCACCCCTAACCTCCCTCACCTCACACGCAACGAGTTAGAGAAACACACCACCATACTCGATAAAGAAAGTGACCCAAGGAGATTACCTATACTCGAAGCTTTGTATATCCAAGCCTTACATCCCAACATCAACAACCAAACTCTGGACCATCAGATCCTTCCTTCTGCCAAAAGGCACTTTCCTACATGACCTAACACCCCCCCTCGCCCCCCGGTGCCCTTGACGCAGCCCCCCGCGCTACCTCCTTCAGCTTCGTCTTCCGCAGGCGCCACACAACTTAGGCCACGCCCCTCGACACGCAGCCAATCAGCTTCGACCCCACCAACCGACCACCATCCCGCATCCAGTGCGCATGCGTGAAGCGGTTCCCCCCTTTCTCTTTCCTAGAATCCCCCTCCACCAATAGTAGATTTTTGCCCCTTGTTTTTCGCCTCCTCTGATCCTCCACCCTCTATATATACCCTTCCTGTTTACCTGTTATATCATTCCATCCTTACTTGATAATGCTGGTTGTCCAGTGAAACGCGTCATATATCCTGTATCATCATTTACATTTATGTAACCCTGTACCACCATGAATTTTGCTCATCTCCTTCATCTACTTCCTGCCACCCAGCGAAAACTCATCAGAGACCTGGAAACTTTGAATAATAAAATTTCCAACGCAGAAATTGCCATTTCTTTCAACCTCGTATGTATTAAAGAAAATTTAGTACCTGGCTTTACTAACATATATATATATATATATATATATATATATATATATATATATAATTATATATATACTGTATATATATATTTATATATATATTTTTTTTTATTCCTGTTGCCCAGTATATATATATATATATATATATATATATATACCATATATATATATATATATATATATATATATATATATATATATATATATATATATATATATATATATATATATATATATATGTGTTAGTAAAGCCACGTAATAAATTTTCTTTAATACATACGAGGTTGAAAGAAATGGCAATTTCTGCGTTGGAAATGTTATTATTCAAAGTTTCCAGGTCTCTGATGAGTTTTCGCTGGGTGGCAGGAAGTAGATGAAGGAGATGAGCAAAATTCATGGTGGTACAGGGTTACATAAATGTAAATGATGATACAGGATATATGACGCGTTTCACTGGACAACCAGCATTATCATGTAAGGATGGAATGATATAACAGGTAAACAGGAAGGGTATATATAGAGGGTGGAGGATCAGAGGAGGCGAAAAACAAGGGGCAAAAATCTACTATTGGTGGAGGGGGATTCTAGGAAAGAGAAAGGGGGGAACCGCTTCACGCATGTGCACTGGATGCGGGATGGTGGTCGGTTGGTGGGGTCGAAGCTGATTGGCTGCGTGTCGATGGGCGTGGCCTAAGTTGTGTGGAGCCTGCGGAAGACGAAGCTGAAGGAGGTAGCGCGGGGGGCTGCGTCAAGGGCACCGGGGGGGTGTTAGGTCATGTAGGAAAGTGCCTTTTGGCAGAAGGAAGGATCTGAAGGTCCAGAGTTTGGTTGTTGATGTTGGGATGTAAGGCTTGGATATATAAAGCTTCGAGTATAGGTAATCTCCTTGGGTCACTTTCTTTATCGAGTATGGTGGTGTGTTTCTCTAACTCGTTGCGTGTGAGGTGAGGGTGGTTAGGGGTGAGATAGTGGTCTTTGATGGCTCCGGCCTGAAGGTGAAGAGTTAGCCGACGTGAAAGACGAGTCTGCGTCATACCAATATAGGAATGAGGTCCACAGTCCTCATAATTACAGGTATGTTGGTAAATGACGTGATCGTCGGTCATCGGGCTCTTTATCTTGGTGGAGGCTGGTTTGTTGCGGGGAACGAGGTTGGAGGTCTTGGGGGATTTGTAATAAATTATTAATTTGATTTTGTTTTCTGGGTTGGTTGGGTGGACATGCTTGGAGATTATTTCTTTTAAGACGGCCTCGTAATTTTTATGTTCAGAGGACATGTAATTGCGGTAGAAGATCTTAATTTCATTGGGGGGGTCAATGTTGGGAGGGCTTTGGGTGTACCATTTTTCAAGATGGTGGTTTGTTTTGTTGATGTATTTTTTGATGTATTTGTTGATGTATTTTGAGCAAAATAGTCAACAAACAACACTTCCAAGCTGCCAAACAATTAAGAGACAACCCCAACATCATCATCCGTCGTGCGGATAAAGCTTCCTGCCTCGTGATCCATGACAAGGAGGAATATCTTAGAAAAATGGACGTCATCTTAAGTGACAACACCAAATTTAAAAAGATTACCCACAACCCAACCGACGAAATCAAACGTACTGCCAACACCACCATCACCGCCATCAACGCCAAACAAGGAGGGATCCACCTTAAAAAACTCATCGGAGAATACACCCCTGGTTATGCGTACGGAACCATCAAAACACACAAACCTGGGAACCCCCTCCGCCCCATCATCTCCCAGATCCCCACTGCCACCTACCAGATCGCCAAGGCCCTGAACAACCTCCTCACCCCCTACGTGCCCAGCCAATTCAACCTTAACTCAGCCCACGATTTCTTGGAAATTTTACGAGACGCCCCCCGTAACAACAACCACACAATCGCCTCTCTCGACGTAGAAAGCCTGTTCACCAACGTGCCAGAGGATAGGACCATTGACATGATTCTACGTCGAATTTATCATTGCCCTGATACACCAACACTGGACATCCCGGAGAAGGCCCTGAAAACACTACTGGAGCTATGTACCAAGGAGGCCCCCTTCCTTTGCCCCCGGGGCAACATGTACAAGCAGATAGACGGTGTGGCGATGGGCAGCCCTCTAGGAGTTCTTTTTGCGAACTTTTTCATGGGTACCATCGAGGAAGAGCTCCTAGCTGCCCAATGACCCGCCGTCTACTGTAGATACGTGGATGACATCTTCGTGCAAATCAAGGACCTCCACGAACTACAGGAACTCCAGCGTCGCTTCATGACCTCCTCCGGACTTAACTTCACCTTTGAAAAATCTAACAATGGACAACTCCCCTTCTTCGACATCCTCGTAGCTCTGAACGACCATGGGTTCAAAACCACCGTCTACATTAAACCAACTAACACAGGACAATGCCTCAACGGCGATAGTGAATGCCCCCGCCGTTATCTTCTATCCTCCATCTCCGCCTATGTTAGGAGAGCCCTCACGCACTGCTCTACCTGGGCCGACACCCACCAGGAACTAGAAAGACTATCCCAAGTTTTAGTAAATAACGGATACTCCAACTCCGACATCTCCAGCACCATCAACCACCATCTTGAAAAATGGTACACCCAAAGCCCTCCCAACATTGACCCCCCCAATGAAATTAAGATCTTCTACCGCAATTACATGTCCTCTGAACACAAAAATGACGAGGCCGTCTTAAAAGAAATAATCTCCAAGCATGTCCACCCAACCAACCCGGAAAACAAAATCAAATTAATAATTTATTACAAATCCCCCAAGACCTCCAACCTCGTTCTCCGCAACAAACCAGCCTCCACCAAGATAAAGAGCCCGATGACCGACGATCAGGTCATTTACCAACATACCTGTAATTATGAGGACTGTGGACCTCATTCCTATATTGGTATGACGCAAACTCGTCTTTCACGTCGGCTAACTCTTCACCTTCAGGCTGGAGCCATCAAAGACCACTATCTCACCCCTAACCTCCCTCACCTCACACGCAACGAGTTAGAGAAACACACCACCATACTCGATAAAGAAAGTGACCCAAGGAGATTACCTATACTCGAAGCTTTATATATCCAAGCCTTACATCCCAACATCAACAACCAAACTCTGGACCTTCAGATCCTTCCTTCTGCCAAAAGGCACTTTCCTACAGGACCTAACACCCCCCTCGCCCCCCCGGTGCCCTTGACGCAGCCCCCCGCGCTACCTCCTTCAGCTTCGTCTTCCGCAGGCGCCACACAACTTAGGCCACGCCCCTCGACACGCAGCCAATCAGCTTCGACCCCACCAACCGACCATCCCGCATCCAGTGCGCATGCGTGAAGCGGTTCCCCCCTTTCTCTTTCCTAGAATCCCCCTCCACCAATAGTAGATTTTTGCCCCTTGTTTTTCGCCTCCTCTGATCCTCCACCCTCTATATATACCCTTCCTGTTTACCTGTTATATCATTCCATCCTTACTTGATAATGCTGGTTGTCCAGTGAAACGCGTCATATATCCTGTATCATAATTTACATTTATGTAACCCTGTACCACCATGAATTTTGCTCATCTCCTTCATCTACTTCCTGCCACCCAGCGAAAACTCATCAGAGACCTGGAAACTTTGAAAAATAAAATTTCCAACGCAGAAATTGCCATTTCTTTCAACCTCGTATGTATTAAAGAAAATTTAGTACCTGGCTTTACTAACATATATATATATATATATATATATATATATATATATATATATATATACTGTATATATATATTTATATATATATTTTTTTTTATTCCTGTTGCCCAGGGTATCTAGCGGATCAGACCCAAGGTCCTGAGCAAGCCCAAGGCCCATAATCGAGTATTTATATTATTATTATATTTTTATTTTATTTATATATTTATTTATTTTATTTATTACTGTTGTTATTTATTTTATTTTATTTATTTTATATATATATATACCACATAAATATATATATATATTTATGACACCTTGTATGTATACTGTATATTTATATATATATATACCGGGTATATATTTATATATATATATATATATATATATATATATATACAGTATATATACCCACACACACATACACATATTTTTATTACCATTCATTATATTTTGTTTGACACCTTGTGTGTATATATATATATATATATATATATATATATATATATATATATATATATTTATATAAGTGTTGTACATTGTGGCAAAGATATATAACTGAATAAACAGTTATATATCTTTGCCACAATGTACAACTTATATAAATATATAAATATATATATATATATATATATACAAGGTGTCAAACAAAATATAATGAATGGTAATAAAAATATGTGTATGTGTGTGTGGGTATCTATATATATATATATATATATAACTGAATAAACAGTGGTGATGGGCTGGTCTATCAGAATGAGAGTTGAGCGTTCTCTGCCATACCCATAGCTTACTCTGACTGTTCCTTTTACTTATATATTTTCTAGATCTCAAGTGACGGCGTCTTTTCCGTGGATTGACCTCCCTACTGCCAACCCTGGCAGATTGGGAGCCAAAGCGTCACATTTTTCCTTTGCCCCTCAACTTTCCCTTTATAATTGCTGAGGGGCACAGGGCCTTGGATGGGGCTTTTGTTTCCCGGGCGTTTCCGCACCCTTCTCAGCTCCCCGCCTTTGAGTGGCTTCGGTCACCTGGGCATTATTAGTGGTAAGCTGGGAGGGTTCTGTGGGGGCGCTCGGTTATGGCCTTGGCCTTGCTCGGGACCTTGGGGCTGCTCGGCCAGACAGCCTGAGGAACAGCAACAACAACAACAACTGAATAAACATTCTCATATATTTACACAACAATAACAATGCATGGAAACAATTGCGCATAGCTCGCGGACCAATTACGCTATATTATTTTTGTTTTCACCATTAGAAAGAGCATAATTTTCCGATGATGGTGTTATAAACAGTTATATACGTATCCTAGCAAATAAACCAACGCCGAGGTAGGGAACAGCTCGAAACCCGGCTAGCATCGGCGGAACTGAGACTGGTGAAGCGTAAATATTCGCATTTTGGCTCTTCATTTCAAATATTCATAGCGCAAAAAATATTTGTCGTAGGAACTTCTAGTTTGTTTTATACTTATCAGCATTATTTGCCGTATTCATACAGCCTAAATTTAAAACCATACACTTCGTAGCAACGAAATAAATCGAAAATGTTATAAACCATATCAATCAAAATCATATATATTTTGTTTTCGGTCCCTGCATGGAAACAATTGCGCATAGCTCGCGAACCAATTACGCTATTTTATTTTAGTTTTCACCATTAGAAAGAGCATAATTTTCCGATGACGGTGATGTAAACAGTTATATACGTATCCTAGCAAATAACGCAACCACGAGGTGGGGAACAGCTCGTAACCTGGCTAGCATCGCCGGAACAGAGATGGGTGAAGCGTAAATATTCGCATTTTGGCTCTTCATTTCAAATATTCATAGCGCAAAATGTATTTGTCCTAGGAACTTCTAGTTTGTTTTATACTCATCAGCATTATTTGCCGTATTCATACAGCCTAAATTTAAAACCATACACTTCGTAGCAACGAAATAAATCGAAAATGTTATAAACCATATCAATCAAAATCATAGTTTTTATTTTTTCGGGCACTGCTTGAGAACTATTGGAGATAAACAATTTCTGTTTTCAGATTTGGAAAGAGGAGAAAAAATACTATTATTTGAGCAAACAAAAAAATATGGTCATCACTCACAATTTAGATCTAGGACGGTGGATGCACATAAATAAAAGGGGATGTGTCGGATGGTTGAAAGCCACAGTTGCTCGCGCGTTTGGGGCTACCATAAGTTACATATTTAACCCATAATTAGCGGCGAGCAACATAAGTCGAGTTAAATAAAGCTGGACTATGTGGCGGCGCTCGACATAACTCGAGTGGCAATTTCAGCACGTAATGTGGCTGAGAGAGAGAGACAAGTGGTGGCAGGAGACTAGCGAGCGTATGACTGCTCCAGACCACCGCGGCGAACCTACTGACACAAATCTCATCTCCCTCCTCCCTCTCTCACTCGCTACATACTCAATTATGTACTGAAAGTACCGAATTACCTGCTTTTTGCACTCGCGTTGCACGGTTATTGCAAGAAAACTATCCATCATACAAGGATCGTTATGGTGTCATTCGAAAGCTCTGTTTATGCCCTTTCAGGGATAGGTACTTGTTTTACGTTCTGGGTCTTATTTAGGCATGAAAATGATCACGTAAACAGCCCTATTTTGGCTAAAAACACCCCGCTGTGCGGTACACATAAATAAACCGCATAGGCCGCTCGTAAGGTGTTAAGTTACCGAATGCGGGAGGGTTTAGAAACATCTGTCAGATACTCATGAGGACACAAGTAAACTATCTCGCGGGTTGTATATAGACAATTTGCAGGGTTCTAGCGATAGTCAGGATGATTTGTTACATACCTACTGGCAAGCACGTAGATTGTTTACAGAAGCTCATTTATTTCTCCGCGAATGGGTTACTAATAGTGAAGATCTTCAGAAACTAATTCAGATGAATGGTACGGCATTTCATAACCAGGAAAAGACCAGAAATTTGGGGATGATCTGGCAACCTAAACAAGATATTCTAACCTTTCAAACCAAGTCTTTTGTTCAGCAGACAGGAACGCACTCGAAGAGAAGTCTGTTGAGCAAAGTTTCGCAATGTTTTGATCCTTTGGGTCTAGCATTACCCGTTACCATAAGAGCTAGGATTCTGATGCAAGAAGTTTGGAGACGCAAAGTAGGATGGGATGACAGTTTGCCCGAGGACTTAAGTGATCAAGGGACATTATTGTTGAAAGAGTATGACATCCTTTGTACTAAACAGCTACCTCGTAAGGTGGCAGCATACGGCAACGTTACATTACATACGTTTTGCGATGCTAGCACCACGGCATACGGGGTAGCCATATATGTCGTTACTTCATTTGGGGCACATTTAGTTACAGCCCGGGCCAAGGTAGCCCCGGTCAAAAAGGTAACTATCCCTAAAATGGAATTGACTGCCATGCTGCTATTAGCACGTCTGGTGCAACATGTACGCGCAGCATACGAGAGCGAGTTGAATATTGAAGTCGTTCACATATGGTGCGATAGTCAAGTCGCACTCAACTGGGTACATAGCAAGAAGTCTCTTGTCAGTTTATGTGCGAAATAGGGTAGATGAGATTAGGGCCCTATTGCCAGACGTTGCATATCACTATGTCAATACAAAAGACAACCCTAGTGATCTCATAACTAGGGGTATAACGGCTAGCCTGTTAATAAAGTCCGAGTTGTGGTGGCATGGCCCAAATTGGCTGCTCCATGAAAATGAATGGATGATATGGCAAGCTGTTGGTGAGCGACTTCTACCACTGGAAACAGTGGCAGTTACAGCCCAACCAAATGAGCCACCGGGTCCAGTAATAGAGTGGGCAAGATTCGGTGACTATATTAAATTAGTCCGAGTTGTAGCTTGGGTGTTGAGATTTATATCCAATATCAAGGTTAAAGTAACAGGCCAACTCTGCAATAAGGGTCACAACATTAATGCTCGTGAATATACAGCAGCTGAAGTAACTTTGATCAAGTGGGTTCAAGCAGAAACCTTTTCCAATGAATTAGAATCTTTGCAAAGCTCTAATAAGTTAATAATGCCTAACTTAGTGCGTCAATTGAGGTTGCACCGAGATAATGACCTCATCAGGTGTGAGGGTCGCCTGAAGTGGTCGGGTGTAACGGACGGCATAAACCGTCCTATACTTATGCCAGCAAGACATCACGTTATTGATCTATTGGTCATACGTGCACATCAGGAAGTAAAACACTACGGGGTCTATCACATCATCTCGAATTTGCGTCTCACATGGTGGATACCCAGAGTTCGTCAAGTAGTTCGACGCATAGTAAGGAAGTGTGTGATATGCCAGAGACTAAAGGGTAAACCTTATGCGACTGGACCAGCTCCGCCTTTACCTGAATACAGTGTAAAACATATCGAGCCTTTCCAAGCTGTAGGGTTAGATTACACAGGTGCATTTAAGACGAGAGAGCAAGATAAGGTCTATATATTATTGTTTACCTGTGCAACGTCTCGCGTGACAATATGTCTAGCGAGGAATTTATGCTGGCATTTAGACAGTTTTGTGCACATCGTTCATTCCCTCAACTAGTACTTAGCGACAATGCTCCAACCTTTATCCAAGCATCTAGATACTTTAAGGATATGAGCAGTGAACCTACAATCATCACTTTTATGGGAGAAAAGAAGTGCGAATGGAGGTTCATCCCAGTTAGGGCACCTTGGTTTGGTGGAATGTGGGAACGGTGTGTCGGCATTGTTATATCAGGACTGAGAGCGGTAGTAGGACGTGCTTTATTGAAGAAGAGGGAGTTAATGACAATTCTCACCGAAATAGAAGCAGTCGTGAATGATCGTCCGCTCACATATGTGTACACCGACCTGCAAGAACCACTACCATTAACGCCAGCTCATTTACTCTACGGTAAACCATTGGCTGCATTCCCGTCTGATTTCCAGTCTATCATAGAACTAGAGGATCCTTTGTTGTACTCTGAAGCAGCGGTGTCTAAGCGGTACCAATTTATTTCGAAGGTAATCGAGGACTTTAGAAAGAGGTGGATTGATGAATATCTGCTAGCATTGAGGGAAAGAAGCATCAAACCCTCTGGTAGACCATCGGCACCTACTGTTGGTGAAGTAGTTTTAATAAGAGAAGATAGTCCTCGTTTGTGCTGGAAATTAGGCCGCGTGATGGAGGTGTACAAGGGGGAAGACTCTGTAGACCGGGTGGCACTATTGAGGACAGCAACTGGAACTACTGTTCGTCCTATCGCACGTTTGTACGCTTTGGAGCTCGATTCCGCTTTGCAATCTGAGGCTCCACCTGTTATTGCTGGGTCCGAGAATTCTCAACGTGTCGATTCACCCCTTACGGATGGTGATCAATCTCGGACCGGGACGCGTCCCAGACGCGCTGTTGCTGGCGCCGTTGATATGTGGCGTCAGAGGATAGCCTCTGGGCAACTTTAATTTAAGGTGGGGTTCAGGTTTTCTTGTGGGGGGAGTGGATCGTGTAATACGATAGTGTAAGACAATTAATGTGCTAAGGTACGTCTCTGTGACATCACTAGGTATACGATGGTCTAACGGTCGTTCCCACGGTAGGGCGTAGGACGATTAGATCGTGAATTATAAAATTGTAAGTAAGTTAAGATTATAAAAGGCCTAATATGCTATTAAGCAATATTGACACGGTCTTATGTAGTATATATGAATTTATCATATATATTGATTTAATTTATCATACTGAGCAACATAGATACGGTACAATAATTTGGGCGCCTGGCGTTTGCCAAGGCAGCAAGGTGAAGGTCTGGAAGAAGCTCAGAGCCTCCACGAACATCATCCAGTTAACATATAATTTCCGCCTTCAGTTGATCGTGCTTTTGTGCGTCTAATCACAATAAACTACCAGCAATACACACATCTACACAATCACGACGCTCTCATCGACGCCATGACCGACAGCTAAGCATATTATTCATGTCCATTCTCATATAATCATTTGTTTAATTTCCTTGACCTGTGCTTTCGGGCCGGTCTCTGGTTTCCCCGTTGTCCGCCATATTGGGTAAACTTTTTCCTTTGTCTCATTGCCACGTGGAACTATTGGTGGGTTAAATCCTGGAATATTATTAACCCTTAGAACCTTGATTGAATATAAAATAATTGTGTGTGACCTTTGGATGTAAATTAGCTTGATTTCAGATTGAATTCAATTTAGACTTGGAGTAATTTAATTTAGTTTGATTTTGTTTGAATTATAGCTTAGCGATATTTAACTTCCACTAATATTATACCACAATATCTATCTATATATATATATATATATATATATATATATACAATTATATACTGTATATATATTATAAAATATGTAACTAAATATACAATTCACCAAATAGAGATTATATATACATAAAGTGTAACTGCACACAAGGGGTTAATATACTGTATTAACAGATGGCGCTGGTGTCACTGTAGCCTAGTCAAGTAGGATTATATTTAGATAAACAAAGTTTATCAGTCAAAGGTTACTAAAAGATTATGCAACCAACAACTAAAATTACAGATATACAGTATATGCCTACAGTAGAATACTGACATCGATAACTACTAGAGTTAATAAGAAAATACAAAAGTCGACTAGAGGTGCACATCGTCTGCTACACTCAAAGGCTAGGATAAAAAAGTAAACAACGATGTGTATCAGTCAGAAAAACAATACAATGACATGCACGGCAACTACTGAACTATGTGGAGATTTAGCAAGCACTTAACTACTGTTCATGCAATAAATAAAGGAAATAGGGTTATGAAATACTCAAATTATGATCGAGTTTTCTCAGTGGCGATGCAAGGCTGTTGACGCTGCTAGAGCCGGCCCAATAGTACTATCGATATGAACACCAAGATTGTTTACATGTTTACTCTGACTAATGTTATAATTGTCGATGCAAATTACAGTATCATTAGTTATCCTCTTAATTAGCTGCTTAGATCCTATAAATATACATAGTTTCTTATTTGGATTTAGCATTAACCCATTTTTACAGAAATATTGCTTGGCTCTACTTATTGTTGCTTCTGCTCTCCTAATCAGATCATGCAACTCATCTATAGTACCACTATGTAATAGTTGAGTGTCATCGGCATAAACATTAATAATTATGCAATCATTTACATTATCTGTCATTAACAAAAATACCAAATAAGAGCGGTCCCAGAATTGATCACTGCAGAGGAACTCCGTAAGAATGTTTAGAGGAAAAAGAAGAGAGAGAGAGAGAGAGAGTGAGAGTGAGAGAGTGAGTGAGTCAGTCAGTATAAGAGAGAGGAGGGAAGAGATCAACTACACCTTCCTTATCAGTCTCCAAACACGCCACTAACCTCCCCTCTCTGTTGACCCAGCAAGAGGGGGCCGCCAGACACTGTGTAAACAAATTGATTCGAACCAAGGAATTCTCGACCCAGACCTTATAAAGTATATACCTTAACACCACATTTAGACTATATATCTAACTGGACTTAAGGAATTTAGATTGATAGTTGACATTGACTTGGAGGATATAATAGATTTATTGTGAGGGTTCTTGTGTGGGTGAATGTTGACTTAGTACCGAATTTATTGTGCGTGGTGTTATACTGGGCATGTTGCAGAGGTTGCAGTGTGAGTGTGAGTGTGTATATGTGTGTGTGTGTGTGTGTAGTCTGGCCACGTGTACATCCTTGTCTCCCATCACTGAGGGTAGTTTGTTTACCTACCATTAATCGCTAGTGGCGCACAACCTTACACACTATGAATCATCTCACACCGTCTACTTAACACCGAAGCTGCTACCAATTTATCATAACTTTATTGAAAGAACAAACTTATATAAGATTGACACCTACATTTTGATGACGCCCGTATTATTTGAGTAAGAGCCTATGATTTTCATATGGCTATAATGAATTTTTTTGTTCTTATTTGATGTCTACATGTCATTCTTGAGCTGAGTAAAAGCTTATGCGACGCAAAAGTAAATTATCAGAATCCATTTGTTTGGTCCTGAACTATATCTCACAAATATGTGTGAGTTACATGAATACATTTTTAGGCCTCAACAAGGATTCGAACCTCAGCCAATCAGAATGATATCCCAAGCTTTAACTCACTCGCCCACGGCGTGATAAAAGCTTACCAACCATTTCCCATATATATAATTATATAGGAGAAGGGAAATCATATTTGGCGAAGGTTAATTAAGTCCATACTAAGTAGTATAGAACCCATGTTTCAGAATACACTACAAAGTATTTTTACAGCAAGCCCCACGCAACTCGGGACGACTTTATTATATTTAATTATCCTCCTTATAAGCCAGGTGCCTTTAAGAGAGATGTACCTCAAAAGGCTCAGCCATTTTACCAATATATATGTAACCAATAATGTATTGTATTCCTACAGCTAAATAAAACATTTTAATTTCAATTTCAACTTTCTGGTAAGCATTCATGTAACTCATGTGTATCTGTGAGATATTCAACATAGACACTATGATACTATACCTCAATTTTGTAATCCTTAATAATAACTATTCAGATTAACTGGGCCTATCCTGTCTAACTAAACCTAACCTTTGTTAATCTAAGAACATGTTTACAAAAATTTAATAATGTGAAAACAATGTCACCGAAATGTCGTTTACGCATAATATACCAGTATCTACAAAACAAGAAAAGGTCATGAACCCGTCAATATATGCATGCACCCGCACGGCAGTGGCTGGATGCAGCCCTGTTCCATTTACAGCGCATGTGCGGCCTTTCCCCTCATATTTTTACTTTCTTATTTAGGCCTAACTGTTAGGTTAATTTAAGTTAGGTTAGGTTAAGTTAGGTTAAGTTAAGTTAAAATAATATATTAGTATAATGGAAACAAAAAATCGTCGGAAAGGCCGCGCATGCGCTGTAAATGGAACGGGGGCTGCATCCAGCCCCTGCCCACATGCACACACACACACGCACACAAAAACGCGCGTGCGTGGCTAGCTCAGTGGTACCGTTCCGGCCTGCTACCTAGCAGACCCGGGCCCAAATCTCGCTCAGGTTGTTGAAGGTTTTCTTAGACATAGCGGGCGGTTACCATCTACCTTGAGCAAGGAGATGGGTAATTGTGATTGATTATAATGTCTACGAAGCGGGACAATACGAGCCAAAAACTCAATTCCTGTCAACTACAATTATGAATTAATTATGAATGCACACACACACATTAGGAATGTTGAATATTGTAAAACTCAAACACAAAACCTGGTGAATCTGTATTTATATGTGTAATACGTTCTTACCATGCAGCTGAGATGTATGCTTCAAAAATAGTACTATTTATCATAATTAAATATTTAACTTATTTACAAAAGTAAACCCCATTGGTAATATAATGAATATAGTCTATTGTTCAAAGCCTTAACACCGTTCGGTTAAATGACGACATTATGTATTTCATACTATAGGCTATGCATTATAATTAGACCAACAATCTTAACTTATCTCAACACCATTCCCTGGATGACTCTCCCAAATGCTACAAAGATTACCTCGTTTACGCTAGTCCTTTTTTAGTTATAGAGGCTAGTGGTAAAGACGTCTGGCCTAACAATAATTAACAGATTATAATTACCTGGAAGCTATATTATCTACTTAATTAAGTTTGCCTATTGCTAGAAATTAGAGGATATGTTTTGTTTGCCCTTTAATTATTCTTGTTCCTTCATAAATTGCATAAAATTGTCTGACGAAGGTATCAGCTGCGAAACGTTGTCAACAAAGTGTTCCTCCTCAAATAGTGGTGTTATTCATGGCTACGTAACATGAATACGTGGGGGATAATGAAGAAAGGAAAATAACATATAGCTGTAGAAGCAGGAAGATAACTTATTAAAATTAACTTTGATTAGTATACACCACAGGAATTATTACAATGTGTTACGACCGGCACTACGAAATAAACAAGGGCACTTATTAATGGACGAGATGATAGGCTATATCTGCAACAACGGCCATTTGTTATATCTATTACAACGGTACGCTAATTCCAAACCCTCGAACTATTACGCCGGTGAACAAAACACTTGAAACCCTCCAGATTTAATCTACTGGATAACGGGGTATCAATTAACTGGGTTTTAGTGCACTTCTACAAAGGCTTTCCGATGACGGCAAAGCCAACTCACAACAGGAGTACTTACGTTACGAAAATGTTCTAAAGTAATAACAATGCTTGAATAAACTATATAAGATTTAATAAAGGAATAAATGCTTACGTTAACTTTAGTGTGAGTCAGTACTCAACACTAAACTCTTCAATGCTCTATGAAAACACTGGAAGTCTAGTCCTACAGCAATCAGATAAGGAATCTTCTGAAAAGGTCTGATGCTCTAAGATGCTCGTTAATATAGAACATAAATAATGCAGGGGCAGCACACCAAAGCGTGTATCTTAAATACACCAATAAGCAGGATACATATATATAACAAGGGAGTGCAACAACTCTGTGACAGCACTAATAATAACCACTCAGAAACAGTACTTCCTTAGCCAACATAACAGCCAAACTTGGTTGTGCACTATGCATCAACCTAGGCTAAAATAAGGCGTGAATAATTCCTAAAACAATGAAAGTTAATAAACACAATGCTGTCTTCCTCACTAATAAAGTCTAGCAGTGGCATAAAAGGTACCAGGAAACTAGGCAGAGCGCAAGCATGCTCGTAGCCTACTGTCCCCTTGAACAGATTTCCCTTATGTTACTTTAAGTGACTTGGAGGCTCTCTTGGTAAGTCCAGATTTCTAGTATCTGGTCTTGCCCTGGCGCTCCGCAAAGGTCAACAAAATGAGGTAGCAAGCATACAGGTAAGTATAGGCAAAAGCTCTTCACCTGTATACTGCTACACTCGCAAAGGAAAATATGCACAAGGCCTACAGGCTAGCTAGCTTTGTCGATGTTGTACAGGCTCTGACTTGCCACATACATAACTCAGACAACGACCAAAGATACCTTCCACTGTCTAGCATTAAATAATGGGAAAGAACAGCTCAATAATTAGAAGCAACCCAACACTAGGCTACCATATGACTATGACTCTAATAATCCCTAAAACTAGTGTAAACATATATGGAGAGCTGGTGCTGGTAATACGACTGGCCGACTATGGAAGTCGTATGCAGAACCAGAAGGGATAAGTAATTGAATAAAGAGAGAAGTATGAAAAGGAAGAAGTTCAGAGAGAGAGAAAGTAGTAAAGGGGGTTATATGGGGGACAGATTGCAAAGGACATGTAGGACCAAGCACGCTGTGCCAAGCTCTGCATGAGAAACGCGGCGAGAGCCCCCAGCACCAACACTAGGACAGCGGCACCCAATCACAGACCACTACGTCATGAAATGTAGGCGTCCTTAGGACGCGTCAAGCGCGCCAGCCAATCAAGGGCCTGGGAAAGCCCGCGCGCGAGCGAGGGAGGCACACGTACATACACACGCACATAATACCACCGCGCTGCCTCCTCCGCTCTCTCTCTCCTTAACTTCACTAAATGCATCTTATATTCTATGAATGTTTTAAAATACTTCCAAGTGTCACAGACAAGAATAAAGACCACCACTGATCTGTCTGTGACAACATGAACTCTATGAAAGAAAGAACATCGTTCTACGATTATTGTAGCCCATATCACTGCCCTGGCGAGCGCTAGCGAGTTACGAGTGCATTCTGGCAAGCTGGCCAGCGTAACACCCCACCCAAGATGTGGGACGTTTCAGCCTCAGGTGAACTCCACATCTGACCAGACAGAATGCCCACCAACCCCGCATCACCCAGCTACTCTCCCAAGTTGTGAAAACAAGGCACGATCACAAACATAAAACACTGCATTATAAACAAAATCTGCAAACACTTCTCCAAAATAATAGGATCATAATAATTATATCACGCTCAACGAGCAAGCTTCACCAAGCCTAGCATACTAAGACAACAACTCGGAGTGTCTTAGATGCTTGCTGTGATATACTGCACTTATATACTATCAAAAGGAAAGAGATTTTATGTGAGGTTTTTATATTTTTTTTAATAGTGTTTTTGGCGGCATTGCACTACAGGGGCAAGCCTAATTTTTCTCCACTCTCAAACACTCACTGACTGAACGGCGAGGGTGCTCCTTAAGACATACCCTCCCGTGACAAACAATCAGCCAAAACATTATCAGTGCCCTTAACATGCCACACATCCAACTTGTGTTCCGGCAGCAAAACAACACCTGGCACTGATAAACTGCCCAGTTCATCACAAGACTGGCACTTCTCTTCGCTCTCTCCGGCAACGGGACCTGCCAATAACCTTTCACTAGTTCTACCTTCGTGATAAATGAGGCAGCCCCGATGCGGTCTATGGTGTCGTCAACTCCAGGTAAGGTATAGGCGTCTGTCAGGGATAATGCACACACACTCTTGCAATCAACACAAACACGGATCTTGCCACTTAACTCAGGTTGCAAAGTTACTGGCAACGACCACTCACGATATCCCTTATCCCTCAGACCCTTTTTCCACATTAAGTCCAGCTCTGCTTTCACAACAGGCTGTCGAGCAGGATTTATACGGTAGGGAGCCACTTTGAGCCTTGCACTGTCTCCAGCCTCCATGTCGGATTCTACTCCGTACATCAGGCCTGGAGAATCAACAAACATGCGGATGTACTGCCACAGCCTAGTAAACATCTTCTCTTGGCGCTTAGGAACAAGAGGTTGCAACTTATCTCGAAAAACAACATCCTCATTGCCCTCCCACAACCCAGCCGAGACCGCAGTTTCTACACTATAGTCTCCCTCCTTCTCCACCTTTGTCCCTAGAACAGCCAGATCATGAAAGGGACAATCTGTACCACCTGTGCAGTCACTCCCATAGTTCATAATTGGTAAGGCTTCCCCGCCGATACCGTACATGCGCACCCCCGCATTCCTTGCGACTACATCTGCTTGCGCAGCATCACCGCCTTCAGCGACATGGCCAGATATAGTCGGTCTATGGTAGGGCTGTTGCATATTACTAGGGCAGCATTGGGAGGCTATGGGACGACCGGGCGCATCCACTCCACAGCCAACCTCACCAATCTGCTCAATGTCCTGATTCTGACCACTAACCTTAGCAGCCATGGGTCGACCCTGACCTGACAACCATGCCAAAGCCTCGTCGCCCACCTTGAACCACTGAAACAACGAGGCCAACCGTCTACTCACACTCAAGTGACCTGCCAGTGGAACCTCGTGCACCGCATGAGTTGTGAGGCCTGGGTGCTCGGCACAAACAGTGGGCTATGAACCGAGCCGGTGCTGGAGTGCTGCACACTGCTGCTCAGGCAGGTGCTCTAGCGCTTCCACAGCCACCTGACTCGTGTCCCCCGCCCACTGCTCCGCCGAGACATGACAATCCCAACTCTCCTCCACCTGTGCCCCACAGCCCCCCTCTCCTTCTCCACCTTGGCCGCTGCAGACCAACATAGGGACAGTAGGCTGCTCAGGTGGTTGCCTCACAAACTCCTTTAACAGGTTCACAGGACATGCTTCCCCGTCCTCGAGTTCAATAGCCCCGTTCCCATAACTCTCAAGACTAAGATCTTCTTGTTGTCCCTGGGAACTACTCTGTCGCGGAGTGCCATCACGCCCTACCACGTCACTAGGGGGGACAGGTTCTGGGGCCACTCCGGAGCTCACCTTTGGGTCAAGTACCGAGTCACCAAGGAGTGTCGCTGGATCCAAACTCTCAACCCGACCACCAGCCTCGACTTTCTCCTTCCGACCCTTCCTCCGCTGGTCATAAACTTGGTTACTAGGCTGTGACACCTGATCGGACCGAGATCTCTCGAGCCCCTCTTGCCCCTCCCTACTCGTGTCGGCCGCCCTCTCGGCAACGACTAAGGGTGGAACCTCGGAAGTGGGCACCGCAAAGTCGTTACCGAGAAGGAGGTCGACCCCCTCAACTGGCAATTTCTCCACCACACCCACATCCAACTCCCGTGTCACACCGTCTACCTCAAGCTCCACTCTAACCAGCGGGTAAGACCGCGTAGGATTGATGCCTTGAACCACCACAACCCGAGCCGCGTTAATTGGCTTGCCAGTAAAATTCTTAACAAGTGTCTGGGAAGCGCCCGTATCACGCAACAACTCAAGCCTATGCCTCACACCAGCCCACCTCACAGTGCCGTGCCCCCTATGACCACAAAAAACATCACGGACGGGTGACGAGCCCTCCTGCTGCTTCTGCACCGGCGATGACTTCGCAACCGACTGTTTACCCCGGGCAAACGCGGAAGACCTCAAAGACACGCCAATGTTGCTCACTAGTGACACCACTGCTGTAGGCGGTGCGCTCGGACATGAGCGCGCAATATGCCCCATCTTATGACACTTGAAACATTCCACCTCACTCTTGGACTTCCCCTGAGATGGGTAAGGGCCCTGGCCTTTCTTTAACGGGAAGGGTTTCGACTTGGGATCATAATTGGCAACAGTACTCTTGAATGGATAATTGTTTGTGTCATTAATTCGGGGGGGTGGAGTGGTACGCCCCTTGTTACCTGCCTCAGCTCTTTGTGCAGACCCGCACCCGCGAATCAATGACAACCTGAGGTCAGCCAGCTCAGCCGTCTCTTGTAGAGTTTTCGGTCGCTTTTCTTTAAGGTTAAGAGTCAAGTCACTGCCAGTACATTTAAAAAAAAATCCAGCAACACTAGTTGTTTTACTGAATCAAAAGTAGTTGCCTTCTCCGACCTTAACCAATTTTCAAATGCATCTGACAGCTCTCTAGCGTGTTCCTGGAAAGTACTCTCCTTTCTTTTTGGAACCGCCCTAAACTTCAGCCTATAGGTCTCTGGCTGTAGCTCATACGCCCTCAGGACAGCCTCTTTCAACAACTCGTAATTCACACAGGAATCTAGGGGCAAAGCATCGTACGCCTTGAGTGCTTTCCCCGTCAATCGTGAAGAAACAAGGGCTGCACACTTCTCCTCGGGCCATTGGTGCTCCTGGCACTTTTTCTCGAACCGGAGAAAAAATTCTGTTACTCCTAATTCATCAAACACTGGAACCAACTTAAGTAGATGCGACAGGGACTGGTCATGGGCTCGACCCCCCTGGACGACACGGTTCCTCGTCACCTCTACACGAGTTTTCTCTAGGTCAACATCGGCACAATACCTTTCAGACTCAATCTTGAGCTCAGCCTCTCTCTGCTTGAGCTCATTCTCACACTTATACTGGAGCTCAGCCTCTCGCTGCCGCTGCTCGAGCTCAGCCTCATGCTTCTTAAACTTCGACTGCTGTTCAAGTTTGGCGAGCTCGAGCCGAAACAATATCTCGGAAGACAAACCCTGAGGAGGGGGTGCTACTATTGGGGACTCACCCCGTAAATCACCTAGAGGCATACCCAACCGCCAGCAGGCATCGGCCTGCGGGAACGTACCCGGCTCCGGAGCCCGAGGGGGCGCCATGGTAGGAGTCGAGTGGAATAGGGGCTGGGCCCAAGGTGCCCCAGCTCCCGCTCCACCCGAACCCCCATGCACCCCACCCAGCACACAGGCAACCAGCTCACTTCTCGACAAACTGCTAGTACCGGGAAACCCTAAGACCGTGGCTACACACTGCAGTCCGTACCGGTCTAGCCCCGACACACGATCCGCTGACACAGGCTCCTCCAAAAATATCCGAGTATCCTCCTCATTGTTCACCACCCGAACGCCGCTTAACAACTCCACCTTCTCCACCTCCTCACCTGCCTCTCGCACTGTGCCCTCACTATGCTCAGACCCGTCCAGTGACATGATGGAGTCAATAAAAAAAAATCTCAGTCAAAACAAAAGTAGCCAAACTCTTGCGTAGCTTTATTCACCAAAAAGTATTCGAAGATGTTCTTGAGTGCAATACTAGGTCACCAATAACTCCAACAAGTTCTATATATCCTCAAAACAATGTCTACTGCCAACAATGCCAGAAATAAATTCAACCCCAAATGGCAATAAGATTTCTCCAAAAAAAAAAAATGCAATATTCAGTTCACTATATTCTGGTCTAAGGTCGTCATTTGTTACGACCGGCACTACGAAATAAACAAGGGCACTTAATAATGGACTAGATGATAGGCTATATCTGCAACAACGGCCATATGTTATATCTATTACAACGGTACGCTAATTCCAAACCCTCGAACTATTATGCCGGTGAACAAAAACACTTAAAACCCTCCAGAGTTAATCTACTGGATAACGGGGTACCAATTAACTGGGTTTTAGTGCACTTCTACAAAGGCTTTCCGATGACGCCAAAGCCACCTCACAACAGGAGTACTTACGTTACGAAAATGCTCTAAAGTAATAACAATGCTTGAATAAACTATATAAGATTTAATAAAGGAATAAATGCTTATGTTAACTTTAGTGTGAGTCAGTACTCAACACTAAACTCTCCAATGCTCTATGAAAACACTGGAAGTCTAGTCCTACAGCAATCAGATAAGGAATCTTCTGAAAAGGTCTGATGCTCCAAGATGCTCGTTAATATAGAACAGAAATAATGCAGGGGCAGGACACCAAAGCGTGTATCTTAAATACACCAATAAGCAGGATACATATATATAACAAGAGAGTGCACCAACTCTGTGACAGCACTAATAATAACCACTCAGAAACAGTACTTCCTTAGCCAATGTAACAGCCAAACTGGGTTGTGCACTATGCATCAACCTAGGCTAAAATAAGACGTGAATATTTCCTAAAGCATACACAATGAAAGTTAATAAACACAATGCTGTCTTCCTCACTAATAAAGTCTAGCAGTGGCATAAAAGGTACCAGGAAACTAGGCAGAGCGCAAGCATGCTCGTAGCCTACTGTCTCCCCTTGAACAGATTTCCCTTATGTTACGTTAAGTGACATGGAGGCTCTCTTGGTAAGTCCAGATCTCTAGTATCTGGTTTTGCCCTGGCGCTCCACAAAGGTCAACAAAATGAGGTAGCAAGCATACAGGTAAGTAGAGGCAAAAGCCCTTCACCTGTATACTGCTACACTCGCAAAGGAAAATATGCACAAGGGTTATAGGCTAGCTAGCTTCGTCGATGTTGTACAGGCTCTGACTTGCCACATACATAACTCAGACAATTACCAAAGATACCTTCCACTGTCTAGCATTATATAATGGGAAAGAACAGCTCAATAATTAGAAGCACCCCAACACTAGGCATATGACTATGACTCTAATAATCCCTAAAACTAGTGCAAACATATATGGAGAGCTGGTGCTGGTAATACGACTGGCCGACTATGGAAGTCGGATGCAGAACCAGAAGGGATAAGTAATTGAATAAAGAGAGAAGTATGAAAAGGAAGAAGTTCAGAGAGAGAGAAAGTAGTAAAGGGGGTTATATGGGGGACAGATTGCAAAGGACATGTAGGACCAAGCACGCTGTGCCAAGCTCTGCATGAGAAACGCGGCGAGAGCCCCCAGCACCAACACTAGGACAGTGGCACCCAATCACAGACCACTACGTCATGAAATGCAGGCGTCCTTAGGACGCGCCAAGCGCGCCAGCCAATCAAGGGCCTGGGAAAGCCCGCACGCGCGCGAGCGAGGCACACGTACATACACACGCACATAATACCACCACGCTTCCTCCTCCGCTCTCTCTCTCCTTAACTTCACACAATGCATCTTATATTCTATGAATGATATCAAATACTTCCAAGTGTCACAGACAAGAATAATGACCACCACTGATCTGTCTGTGACAACATGAACTCTATGAAAGAAAGAACATCATTCTACGATTATTGTAGCCCATATCACTGCCCTGGCGAGCGCTAGCGAGTTACGAGTGCATTCTGGCAAGCTGGCCAGCGTAACAAACGGCAAACACTTTATGTGTTGTATATTTTGATTACATAATTACGCTTGTATTCTTATATGGTTCTTTCTATTCACAGCACCGATAGTGGACGAATGAATTAGGAAAAACGAATATATCTTTGGGAAGAGAGAGTCGAAGGATGGGGGGAGTACTTCAACAAATTGCTAATTGTAAGGAATGAAGCACCAGCAAACATAGTTTGATGGTGTATGGGAGGGAGAAGAAAAGTAGGGGAGGAGGAGGTGGGGATCAGAAGGTCAAAAGTGTTTGTAGGCATGAAAAGAGTGAAGATGGGAAAAGCATCAGGAATAGATGGAGTGTGTGGGGAAATGCTGAGGTATGGTGGTGACATAGTGATTGAAAGGGTATGGAAAATATGTAAACTAGCACGGGAGAAGGAGAGTTCACCTGATGACTGGAAGACAGGCATAACAGTACCCTTGTATAAGGGTAAAGGGGAAAGAAGAGTGTGTTGTAACCACCGGAAAATATGCCTTCTAACCGTAGTAGGGAAGGGGTACAGTAGGGTAATAATTGAGAGAGTGAGAACGAGAACAGAGAAATGGATAAGTGCCGAGCAGGGCCGGTTTAGGAATGCAAGAGGATGTGTAGATCATATTTTTGCCCTGAATTGTGTTGTGGAGAAATATCTGGAGAAGGGACATAAGTTGTATGCTGCCTTAACCCGTTGAGCCCCGGCTAGTTATAATATTTTGTTCACCCCAGTCCCAAGCCATTTTCACTTTTTTTTTTTTTTTTGCTAAAATGGAAGAGAAGGATGAGAAATGAAAAAAAAAAAAAAAAAAATCACCTCTGCCATTTTTTTTTGGGGGGGGGGGAGCCTCAAAAAAATTTGTTGAGCCAAAATGGAAGAGAATGGTGAGAAATGAAGACAAAAATTAAAACAAAATAATTTCGGTCATTTGGGGGGCGGGGGGCGGGGGTTTCAATAGTTCGTCTCCCCCGCATGACCACCCGCCCGGGAGCACTAGGGTAAAAACTGAGTATGGCATTGTACGGCATACATCCTAAGGAGTATCTCACATAAATCTCAAGCCTCTAGCTCCCATATGACCGGAGTAATGAAGGTTCAAAGTGGCGGTGAACTAGGGGTGTAAACTATCCCCAGTAAGCCCACCACCACCAGCCGCGCGGCTGTCTCGGCCCGCTCACACCTACTGGCCCGGCTCCCACACACACTACGGTACCTCCGGGAGACGCTGGGTCTCACCGGGTTAATTGACTTGGAGAAGGCCTATGACAGAGTGGATAGAGAAGGTATGTGAAAAGTACTGAGAATATACGGAGTGTTGCTGAAAGCAGTGAAGAGCGTGTATGAGGGTGCAAAGGCGTCAGTATGTGTGGAGAATGAGCAGAGCAAGTTCTTTGATCTGAATGTTGGGTTAAAGCAATACAAGGGTGTGTGATGTCCCCATGGTTGTTCAATATATATGTGAATGGAGTCATGAAAGAAATGCAAGGAAAGCACTAGATGTTGGTGTACCTCTGATAAGGGAGGGAAATGAGTGGATGTTGCCTGTACTGCTGTTTGCTGATGATACAGTTCTGATGAGCAATAGTGAATGGGAGTTGCAGGGTTGGTAAATATGTTTGGAACAGTGTGTGAAAAACAGAATATGAAGGTATATGTGGGGAAGAGCAAGGTTATGGTTTTTGAAAGGGGTACAGCCACAGACTGTTAGGTGAGGTTGAACGGTCAGGCTATGGAGAATGTCAGCTCATTTAACCCTCTTCGACATATGACGCGATTTTGAGCCTATTAGGGATAATTTAAAGCCTTTGTTACCATCAGGGGTATTTAGAAACCTTTTGTTTAGTTACTTCAACCTCTGCAGTTGTCCTTGAGTTAGCTGTGGGCAGAAAACTAATTTTGGAGAGGTAATTATAAGAGTGAGATAACTCTATTTCTTATTGCTAATCTGGCAACCTCTGCGTCATATGAGCGTGAAAGGGTTAAGTATTTGGGCAGTGTGTTGAATAAAGATGAGAGTATGGATGAAGAAGTGCGGGAGAGCACGCAACAGGGGAAGAGGGTTGTAGGAACGCTGAAAGTAGTAACAAGAAATAGGGTGGTCAGCATGGAAGTAAAGAAGTCCTTGCATGACAGTATGGTAATCCCGACGGGACAGAAGCATGGACGTTGGTGAAGAGACTCAAACCAAGAGTGAAATGGGTGGAAATGAGTTACTTGGGAAGTGCATGCGGAGTTACAAGGAGGGATAGACAGACGAATGAGGAAGTATGAGAAAGGTGTGGTGTGGATGTAGATGTGCTGAAAAGTGTGAAAAGGAATACCTTGAGATGGTTTGGCCATGTGGAACGTATGGGAAGTGAGAAAATTACTAAGAGAGTGTATGAGAGTGAGGTGGAAGGACAGAGAGGGAGAGGGAGACCGAGTAAGAGGTGGAAGGATGGAATTAAAAAAGTATATGAGCGAATGCGGTGCTAGATGGGAGGAGGGACATCGACTGACTGGAGACAAAGGTGCATTGGGGCGTTTTGTTCGTGGCCACCCCTTCGGGGATCACGGCGTCCAGCAATAGGTATGTTATGCCAGGTTTTTACTGGGGTTGATTGGATTAATTAGGTAGGTTCTACTTGACTGGAGGAGCCGAATTCGTTTTAGCACATGCACAGAAAGTAATAGATGATCTATCTATCTATATGCTCAGGCCCAATCCCCATTTTGGGGGTAGCCGACTCAAGACAGAGCAAGAACAGGGAAAACACAAAAACAACATAAAACAAAAAATAAACACAGATAAAAAACACAAACTCACACACATCCAGGTCACCTAGGAGAAGACCCAGAGACCAGGGTTACCAAGGTCGCTCCAGCACTCCCCCGGCCCCTGACCACCCGGAGAGGTTTCGATCTCGGCAGGCAGACATGCAGCGGAGCCAAAGCCACAAACCCTCCCACACACTTCCAGGCACACCCTTCATATTAATCGTCCCCCCGGGCCAGGCGCCTGATGGACTATTATCTAGTCGAACTTGTGCCCGACCCCTTACTCCAAATGACCACGTGTTCACTCAACTATTCACAAGCATTCTCCATTCACTCCTGTCCACCACCACTTCCCCTGCCTGATCTATAGTCATTCCTCTATCATCCAAAGCTTTTCTTACACAGTCTCTCCATCTCAATGGGGGTCTTCCTGCCCTTCTATCTCCCCTTGTACCTGACTCACATATTCTCTTTGTAAGCCTTTCATCTCCCATTCGTTCAACATGACCATACCAGCTCAGCACCCTTCTGTCCATTCTGGCTGACAAATGTTCCTGCTGCCCCACTCTCCTACGTATCTCTTCATTCCTCAATCTGTCTCTACGAGTAACTCCACACATACTCCTCAAGCACCTCATCTCCATCACATCCAGCCCTCTTTTCTCCTTTTTCTTCAGAGCCCATGTCTCAGCCCCATACATCACTGTTGGCACAACAATTCCTTGATATAGTGCACTTTTTACTTTCACTCCGAGATTTCTCGTCTTCCACACACTTCCCATTGCTCCGAAAACCTTCCTTCCTTCACACACTCTCTGTTTTACCTCCACTTCCATACCTCCACTCCTGCTTATCGTTCCTCCTAGATATTTAAAACACTCTACTTGTTCCAATATTTCCCCATCCAGCCTCACATCTAGATTCACCCTATGCTCTCCCCTATTACACACCATTACTTTACTTTTATTGACGTTCACCTTCAGTTTCCTCCTTCCACAAACCACACCAAACTCTTATGACTACCCGCTGCAGTTTCTCATCAGAATCCGCCACCAATGCTGTGTAATCAGCGAACAGCAACTGATTCAACTCCCAATCTCTACCATTCTTTCCTACTAAACCCAATCCTCTTCCCATAGTTCTCCTTTTCACCTCCCTCATCACACCATCCATAAACATATTAAACAGCCATGGTGACATTACACAACCCTGTCGCAAACCTACCTTTACCTCAAACCATTCACTCAACTCACCATTTCCTACTCTCACACATGCTCTGCTCCTTTCATAAAAACTCTTAACTGCTTCTAACAAATTTCCTCCTATTCATAAATCCTTAACACCTTCCACATTGCTTCACGGTCCACACGATCATACGCTTTTTCCAAGTCCATAAAAGCCCAAAATATCTCCTTATGCTTCTCTAAATACTTCTCGCATAACTGTCTTACTGCAAACATCTGATCCACGCACCCTCTTCCCCTCCTAAAACCGCACTGTTCTTCTCCTATTGCAACTTCCGTACACTTTATTATCCTCTCTATCAACACCCTGCCATACAGCTTTCCAACCACTGACAATAAACTAATACCTCTATAACTTGAACACTCCTGCCGATTTCCCTTCCCCTTGTACAACGGAACAATACATGCACTCTTCCAGTCTATTGGTACCATTGACACAACAAAGCACACATTGAAAAGTCTCACCAACCAATCTATTATCACATCTCCACCCTTCTTTATACACTCCACAGCAATACCATCCAAACCTTCTGCTTTTCCCGCTCTCATTTGTTTCACTGCTTCTTTCACCTCATTTTCCTCAATCCTTTCATTCATTCCCTGCCACCTGGGTGGCCTGGGTAACCTATCACCATCCACCTCTGCTTCAATCACTGCTTCTCTTCCATCTCTTGTATTTAACAAAGATTCAAAATACTCGGCATATCTTTTCCTCACTTCAACTGGTTCCACTAGTAATTTTCCATTTTCATCTTTCACTGACTCTTCCCTCTTTTGTCCTCCTTTCCTTACTTTATTTACCTCCTTCCAGAACATCTTCTTTCGTTCTTCAAAATTCTCACTCAGCCTTTGGCCCCACCTTTCGTTTGCATCTTTTTTCGCTTCTCTAATTTTCCGTTTTGCCTCTCTCCTTTTCTCCTTGTACCTCTCCCATACCTCAACACTACCATCCTGTAAAACCCTCTCAAAACACTGTCTCTTCTCCTCAACTGCCTTTCTCACCGTATCATTCCACCACTCGCTTCCCTTCCTGATACCTCTGCCTCCTACTTTCCTTTTGCCGCATACTACCTCTGCACTTGCTTTCACTCCTTCCTTAAACTGTTGCCATTCAACCTCTACTTCTCTCTCTTCCATCTCTCTCACTTCCATCCACTTTTCATTTAGTCTTTCCTTGTACTCCCTCTCTTTTTCACTCTTCTCTAACTCACTAACTTTTATTACCTCTCTTACTTCACGCTTGTCTCTTATTCTCCTGTAACTCTTAACTCTTAGCTTTCCCTCCACCAGGTAATGATCTGACATACCCTCCGCCTCACCTCTCATCACATTCACATCCAGCAGTCTACACAATCTTTCCCTTGTCACCAGCACATAATCCATCAATGCCCTCTCTACAATCTCTCCCCTCACAAGTCTATGCCAGGTGTACTTGTGTATACGCCTTTTTTTTAAGAACGTATTACCTACACTCAATCTACACTCTTCACATACATTTTTCAGTCTTTCTCCACTCTCGTTTACACCATCCACACCAAAACTACCGATGACTCCCTCAACAGGCTCATTTCCTACCCTAGCATTTAGGTCCCCTAAAACTATAACATTTTAATTTTCATCAAACCCTTGTAGACAATCTCTCAAATCCTCCCAGAAACCCTCTACCTCGTCTAACTCTCTTTCACTTCCTGGTCCATATGCACTTACAAAAACCCACCTTTAACCCTTAAACCGCATTCTCACCCACATTAGCCTTGATGACACCTCTTTCCACTCTTTTATAAACTCTCTCAACTCCTCCTTCACAATAATAGCCACTCCTTCTTTCCCCCTGACTCCCTCGTCTACTCCAGACTTTCTACCTATCACGTTTCCAAAATCCACTTCTCCCTCTCCTTTCATCTTTGTTTCATTCAGTGCAAGGACATCATACATCCTTCTTTCAAATAACCTTCCAATATCCTCTCGCTTCTCATTCGTACTACATCCACGCACATTCAAAGCTCCTATTCTTAGGGTCCAGGACCACGAACGCGTTCCCTCGCCCCTATCTCGGTCTCGTTTTTTTGGTAGATTTATTTAAGGGGAGAAGGATACCAGGCCCCCCGCCCCCGATCCCCTTTAGCCGACTTCTACGTCTCGCCAGAGAAAAGCGGTGGTGGAAATTTCTCACCCCTCCACCACAGAGGAGGCTACCTGCACCAGAAAGTGGCGGGCGCTGGGGTCGCCGCATCCCTACGCCATTTGAAAAAATTAGAGATGCAGAAGGAGAAAAAGATAGAAGGGGCTATGGGAAGTAGAGGACAACAACCCTCACTCTGACAAAGGGTCAGCCCACCACTGGAGGATAATTATAACAAAACGTATATTCATATTATTATATTGAACACACATATATATCACATATAGATAGTAGATAATGGTATAAACATAGATGAGACGCACAAACGAGGTTCCACAATCTTCGTTCACTCTTAAGACTTGGCTCGGATAATATAATTTAGTACTCCCTTCAATCAATCGAGGTATTACACTTGTACTTATTAAATTCAATATATCTTAGTACTCCCTTCAATCAAGGTATTACACTTGTACTTGTTAAACTCAATGTAGCTTAGTACTCCCTTCAATCGAGGTAGGACACTTGTACTTTCTTTTAATGCACGACACAGGTATAATATTAAGTATTTGCTTTTTCACAGGTTAACTATTATACTTATAATCTTTCACTGTGTATGAATATGTAGAACTTTAATTTAAGTACTTCCCTAAATTAAGTGGGCATCACTAGTACTTCAATTGCGTTTCAATTTGCATAAAAATAATATTAGAATTCACTCAAGTTGTCCATACTTTTATTCCATGAACATGGACAGTCTAAGTTTAAGTGTAATCATAAGTAATAAGTTTGTAGGAATAAGAATCATAATAATATGATTTAGTATAAATGGGAAGAATATTGAATTATGTTCTTTATTAGATATTAAGTAGTAATAGATAATCCCTATAAACGTAGGTAATTAATTAAAGGGAGGGAAAATATCTCCCGACATTTCTGCGCATGTGCGAAAATGCGGGGCTCCCGCAAATTTGACTGGGAGCCGACACTCTTGCTCCGATCTCCACCGCCGACAGTACTATTTCTTTTGTTCTCTTATCCCATTCCATAAACACGCTAGTACTAACCTCAACATAGATTCCCATCAATTCACCGATCATCCTCATTATGATTTAAGTTTAGAGGCTCCCGTCTGTCCTTAATAACTATACACTAATTTCCTCTGATCATCACTTGTTATCACCCAGCTCCATCGCCAACCTGTTGCCTTGTTACAACATAAAAACCCTATCCCGTCATGTACGCTCCACTACCAGGTAAATATACTATTATGTGGTTTTATATAATTCTACAGTCCATTTACTACAATAATAACCACACAAGTACCTTCTTTTATGAAATGCGAGTCACTAGTACTTTGACTTTTTCGCTATTTTATATATATATATATCTCCTGCGTCAACACTAAGTACTTCTATTAACAATTGATTATCACTAGAACTATCGTAAATACGATAGGCTATGACTCTTTTGTGATCTCGTATGTCTCTGTGACGTCACAATCGCTCCTGCAGCACAACGTAGGACGAGTAGATCGTATATTATAAGATTGTAAATAAGTTAAGTTATAAAAGGCCTAATATGCTATTAAGCAATATTGCCATGGTCTTATGTAGTATATATGAATTTATCATATATATTAATATAATTTATCGTATAGAGCAACCTAGATGCGGTACGATAATTTGGGCTCCTGGCGTTTTGCCAAGGCAGCAATGTGTGCCTTCGAGGAACACCAGAGCCTTCACGAACACCAACCAGTTAACATCTAATTTCCGCCCTCAGTTGATCGTGCTTTTGAGCCTCTAATCACAATACACTGTCAGCAATACATACAGCTACACCATCATGACGCTCTCATCGACGCCATGCCTGACTGACAGATAAGCATAATAATCATATCCATTCCCATTTAATAATTGATTCTTTCTTTAACTTGTGACGTCTACCAGCGTTGGCAGAAACGCCTCTCGTTAGCCACTAGCGCTCGCCAGGGACATCGAAATGGGCTACAGTTATCAGAGAATGTTGTTCTTTCTTTCCTAGTAATCGCATTGTCACAGACAGTCCAGTGGTGGTCTTTGTTTTCGTCTGTGACAACGGGGTATATTTTATATCAACAGTAGTGATAATAGTACCAGCGTGTGAAGGAGAAAGACTTTCAGAGCGAGGAGGTAGTAAGTGTCTTTGTACGGGTGCATTCCTGCCTCTCGCTCGCTATTGGACGGCGTGTCTTGGTGTGTCACGTGACACCTGCCGTCTTGTGAGGTCTCGGCCCGTGATTGGCCGACCATCGCGCCTTTGCGGGCTCCTGTGTAACTTACCTCCTCCATGAGGGTCCCCAGGAGCTGTCCTCGTCAGGACAGGCTTGGCGCGCGTGCTTCTAACATCCCTTTGCATACTCTCTCCCGATCACCCCCTTTACCACTGTTTCCCTCACTCGATTCTCTCTTTCCATACTCTAACCTTTATTAACTGCACAACACTCCCCTTGGGTTCTGCATATTGTTTTCATAGCCGGCCCATTGTATTGCATGCGCCGTCCTCAGAGATATTTACATGTACTTAGAATAGGTTTGAGGGTTCTTAGTTAGTATAGGTTAAGAACTTAGTGTGTCTCCATTATTGATTTAGTGTTTCTGCTCTTTTATTTAATGCTAGACTGGGATAAGGTAACTGTAGTCGTTGTCTCCGATGTGTGTACGGTTTGCTTATACCTACACGACTTCGACCGGTCCTGTGGTAGCCTGGGTTGTCTTTTCGGTTGCGTCCTTTGCGAGTGCAGCATTGTGTTGACTGAGGGTTTTTGGCCTGTACCAGTTCCACACTTTGCTGCCTCTTTGCTTGTCTTTAGAGGGTCGCCAGGATAGAACCAGATACTTGTGATCTGGATCTATCGAGAGAGCACCCTAGTCAATTAACGTAACTCAAAGGATGCAGCCTTAAGGACATCGCTAGGCTACGAGCCTGTCTTGCTCAACCCCAGTTCCTTACCTAGAGTATCCCAGCTAGACATTATTAATCGAGTAGACATTTGTTAGTAGTTAATATAAACTCTTTGATATGTACGCATTATTATTCACAGCATTTATTAGTCTAGGTTGTTGTTGAGCCGCACAACCATAGCAGACCGTTTCATTGATGAGGAAGTACTTCTTTTAGTGTCGAGCATTGCTACCGTTGCGCATTTATAGTATTCTCGTGTCAGTTAACATTATATGTCCTATCTTTTAGTGTATTCGATTTACACGTGTGGTGTCCTGCCTCCTGCCTTTATATAGTTCAAGATTAGTACGAGCATCTTATGAGCATCAGACTTTCTTCAGAAGTTTCCAGGTCTATGCTGTAGGACTATACTTCACTTTCTTTCAGAGAGGAGCGAAGAGTTTATTGTTGTTTAGAGTAACTGTATTGAAGCATCTTTTTATTGTATTAAATCTTGCAGTGATTTAATTGATCTTTCCATAGATTCCTTTTTATGCATTTTAACGTAACTTGCATCTTGTTTGTTATCAGGCTATTCCAGTGTAGGTTAGCCTGAAGTAGAGTACATTTATGCCCAGTTAAGGATACCCCACTATCGCATATTAACTCTGGAGGGTATAGGTGTTTTGTTCGCCGGCATATAAGTTCGAGGGTTTGGATCTAGCGTACCTTTGTTGCATAGTGCCCTATTACTAGTCCAATCATTAAGTGCCCTTGTTTTATTCGTAGTCCCGGTCGTAACAAACTTGACTCGTGTCTCGGGACCGAAGTCTCGTTCCCCATTGTCCACCGCCATATTGGGTAAAACGTTCTCCCTTGCTTCATTGCCACATGGAACTATTGGCGAGTTGATTCCTGGCTAATATTAACCCTTATAACCTTACCCTATATATAAATTTATTATGCGAGACCTTTGGATATAAATTAGCTTGTTTCAGATTGAATTCAATTTAGATATGGAGTAGTTTTCATTTAGATTGATAATATTTGATTCATTATAGCTTTGTAATATTTAACTTCCATTGATAGTTTACCACATTGGTGCCCAGACCCGGGATTTAGCTACCAGTAGGGGATTTTTTTAGGCAATGAGCAATGAGCGTTGAGTAAGCATTAGCCCAGGGATGCAGGAGCAAGGACCCCGGAGGGGTGGGGCTTGGCTATCTTCCTGTACCTCGGGCGCCGGTACCTCAGCGAATTGCCATAGTAGGGCATTCATATGCCACTAGGCTAAGAGCAGCCGACGGAGGAACTGAGTCGTATCGGGCGTCGGAGGGGGATAGGACATTCAAGCTGTCCTACTTCGGGGTACCAGGAGCAACCGTTGACACCCTGAGAGCCTCCCCACAGTGGGGGCAGGTGGTTCGGTTTAGGCCGCATATGATCTTTTTGTTCTTGGGCGGCAATGATATACGCCCCGGTACAGTACCCCGCGAGTTAGCTGACGCTATCAAAAAGGTGGCACTGGATCTGGAGCGTGAGTCCGGGGGGAGCTGCAGGATTGTGGCAATTGAGAGCCGGACGAGGGTCCGAGGGTTGTCAGCGGCGGAGTACCAAGCCATTAACCCTTATTTAGCGGCGAGCAACATAAGTCGAGTTAAATAAAGCTGGACTATGTGGCGGCGCTCGACATAGGTCGAGTGGCAATTTCAGCACGTAATGTGGCTGAGAGAGAGAGACAAGTGGTGGCAGGAGACTAGCAAGCGTATGACTGCTCCAGACCACCGCGGCGAACCTACTGACACAAATCTCAGCTCCCTCCTCCCTCTCTCACTCGCTACATACTCAATTATGTACTGAAAGTACCGAATTACCTGCTTTTTGCACTCGCGTTGCACGGTTATTGCAAGAAAACTATCCATCATACAAGGATCGTTATGGTGTCATTCGAAAGCTCTGTTTATGCCCTTTCAGGGATAGGTACTTGTTTTACGTTCTGGGTCTTATTTAGGCATGAAAATGATCACGTAAACAGCCCTATTTTGGCTAAAAACACCCCGCTGTGCGGTACACATAAATAAACCGCATAGGCCGCTCGTAAGGTGTTAAGAACTCTGTTAACCGCGCCCTGAGGTGTCGGTTAGTAGAGACGAGGCACTGCTTTGTATCACTTACTCTCAGCACCCGGGACCTCGACCAGGATGGTATCCACCTCGATTTAGACACCAATCAAGTCCTGTATGATAAGATTGTAGGGCTAACGAAGCGTTGGCTAGAGAGGGACGCCGGGGTTATATCGTTGCGCCTGCCTAAGTCCTGCATCCCACCCATCATCTTTCCCCAATAATTTTCTTTTCCGTTTCAGATTTCCTGTGACATATGACCTGACCTAACATTTTTTCTTGTTCAATATATTAGTAGGTATTGATATTTTGTGTACTATTTTTTCTCCATAACATAGAAGTCCGCCGGTCGGCGTCTCTTAACTAGACTACTATTTTTGCCGTTGTTTTTGTAACTTAACATTTAGATACATAGGCTCACATGAAAAATGAATAAAGACAATAAAGAGACACCGTCTAGTCGGGTGCTGATCAAAGCCCCTAAAAATCAAAGGGCGGGACTTCGGGGAGTATTAAGTAGGCCAATTGTGGACGTCAACACTTTCATCACTACTGCTGAACTAGAGGAATTGGAGGCTAGATTAGAAAACGTCCAAGCTACCCATGGTCGTATTATGGCTCTGAGTGAGGTGATAATGGCTGACATGACAGAGGAGGAAGAGATAGTTACAGAGTGTGATAATCACGCCCTCTATGATGAACCTGTCTTTAGAGCGAAGTACATATTACAGCGTGCTGTCGCAAGTAAGAAGGGAGGCGATAATGAGGCCCATAGAAGGGCTGACCCAAAACATACTGTATACCTCCCAAAGCTCAATCTTCCTACATTTGGGGGCAAGTTGACTGAGTGGTTAGCTTTTTGGGACGTATTTCGGTTTACAGTTCATGAATCCTCTTTGGATAATGTCCACAAGTTTCACTATCTGAAGGGACAAATGGAAGGAGAGGCCTTACATTTGATAGAGGGTTTTGCGGTAGTGGGTGGTAGTTATCTTGAGGCAGTACAATTATTAAAGTCCACATATGGGGATCAAGAGCAGTTGAAGATGGCCCATGTCGTTGCCTTGTTAAGGCTCGAAGAACCACAGTATAAGGTTGAGGAGTTAACAAATTTTAGGGCAAATATGGAGTGCCATACTCGATTGCTAGACACCCTAGGGCTCACCATACAGGAAATGATAGTCATTATCTTGCGTCAAAAGATTCCTATGGCAATACTTGACAAGGTTAGATCGTTTGAGCTGGGGGAGTTCAAAACTCAGTTCAGTAAGGAAATCAATAATCTACAGTTGAACAAAGGGAAAATGTATGTGTTGGGAGGGAGTGGGAATGTGGAGAAGAGGGGAACAGTAATCATGACAGTGGGGACTAAAGAAAAGAAAGAGGGTGCGTATAAGACACCTGCTCAGATTCTATGTAAGCTATGTAACAACAAACATAAATGGAGTTTCTGTGTAAAATACCCTACAAATGAGACAAAACTAGCACAAGCGAAAAGATTGAAGCTATGTGTAGGTTGTCTAAGTAAGGAAAATGGTAAGCAGGGACAATGTACTGCTACATACTTAAGGCCCTGTCGCCATTGCAAAGGACATCACTTTGAGAAGTTGTGTCCTACAGCAGATAAAGTCAAAGACGTCAAACCAGAGGGTACTACAACTGTGGCACTAGGTAGCACGCAAGACACCACTATATTGCCCACAATACAGATTCCCATGGAAGGTAATGACAGTAACAAAGTTTGTCGGGTACTTCTGGATCAAGGGTCTCAACGTTCCTTTATAAAGAGGTCCGTACTAGTGGGACTGAAGCACCGAATCGTAGGGGCTGAGACTCTTCGATTACAGGGCTTCACAGGGGTTACTGATAAGCAAGACTACGAGATAGCGGAGATTTCATATTTCTACCGTAAAAATCGGTACTTTATGACTTGTATCGTAGTAGACACCCTACCAGAATATGTATCTGTAGGAGTGAAGAAGGTGGAACACGCATTACGTAGCAAGGGAGTTAATTTGTCAGATCCCATGGGAAATCAGAGTGAGGTGCATGTTCTACTTAGTGTGGATCATTATTATGAAGTAGTATACCCTGGATTTAAAAAGATGTGTGGTGTAATTTTAATCCCCACTAAATTTGGATATTGCATGAGCGGAAAGGTGCATACTACACAGTCAAAGGTCCTGGTCGACACGGTCTCGATATATAGAGTCAATGTAACCGCGACAGAGGAGTTGGGAAGGGAGGATTCCCAACCTAGTGACCCTAAGATGGCTGCCGAGTTCGACGTGGAACGACTGTGGAGATTGGATCACATAGGCATTAATCCTATGGAGACTGATTATGACTCGGAAGTTGCGCTAAAAAGGTTTGACGAGTCTGTGTGCTACGGTGCCTCAGACAAGCAATATAAAGTTAGGTTACCCTGGAAGAACAGTGAGATAAGCCTGCCTACCAACTATGGTTTGGCATTAGGTTGCTTGCGCGCATTACAGCGTAAATTGTCTAACGAACCGAGCACGCGCCAGGCGTATGACGATGTATTTCGGAGTTATGAGGATAGGGGCTTTATTGAGAGAGTCGATGTCAAGGAACCGATTAAGAAGGGTAGGGTTCACTATCTGGCCCATCATGGGGTAAGGAAAGACAGCGTCACCACACCAATACGGGTGGTGTATGACTGCTCTGCCCATCAAGGTCAACAACCCAGTCTGAATGACTGCCTGTTGACAGGTCCGTCCATGGTGTCGGACCTGTCCCAACATCTATTGCGGTTTAGGCTGGGGAAGTACGTCTATACCAGTGACATCGAGAAAGCATTCTTGATGGTCAAGCTAAAGGAGGAAGATAGAGATGTTACCCGCTTTCTTTGGTTCAGCGACATTAGCGACTCTGAAAGTCCGATCATAATATACCGTTTTCGGGTTGTATTCATTGGGGCCACGTGTTCACAGTTTTTGTTAAATGCCACAATCAGAAAACATCTAGCTGACACTCATGAGGACACAAGTAAACTATCTTGCGGATTATATATAGACAATTTGCAGGGTTCTAGCGATAGTCAGGATGATTTGTTATATACATACTGGCAAGCACGCAGATTGTTTGCGGATGCACATCTATTTCTCCGCGAGTGGGTTACTAATAGTGAGGATCTTCAGAGTTTGATACAGGTGGACGGTACGGCATCTCTTAACCAGGAAAAGTCCAGAAATTTGGGGATGATCTGGCAACCTAAACATGACATACTAACTTTTCAAACAAGGTCTTTTGCTCAGCAGACAGGAGCGCACACCAAAAGAAGTCTGTTGAGCAAAGTTGCGCAATTTTTTATCCTTTGGGTCTAGCATTACCCGTTACCATAAGAACTAGGATTCTAATGCAGGAAGTTTGGAGACGTAAAATAGGATGGGATGACAGTTTGCCCGAGGACCTGAATGACCAAGGGACATTGTTGTTGAATGAGTATGCCATCCTATGTAGTAAACCTATACCTCGTAAAGTGGCGGCGTTCGGTGACGTTACGTTACACACGTTTTGCAATGCTAGTGCCACGGCATACGGGGTAGCCAAATATGTCGTTACTTCATTTGGGGCACATTTAGTTACAGCCCGGGCCAAGGTAGCCCCGGTTAAAAAGGTAACTATCCCTAAAATGGAATTGACTGCCATGCTGCTATTAGCACGTCTGGTGCAACATGTACGCGCAGCATACGAGAGCGAATTAAATATTGAAATCGTTCACGTTTGGTGCGATAGTCAGGTCACACTCAACTGGATACATAGCAAAAAGTCTCTGCCAGTTTATGTGCGGAATAGGGTAGATGAGATTAGAGCCCTTTTGCCAGACGTTGCTTATCATTATGTAAATACAAAAGAAAACCCTAGTGATCTCATAACTAGGGGTATAAAGGCTAGCCAGTTAGTGAAGTCCGATTTGTGGTGGCATGGTCGAAAGTGGCTGCTCCATGAAAGTGAATGGACGATTTGGCATGCTGTTGGTGAGGGACTTCTGCCACTTGAAACAGTGGCAGTTACAGCCCAACCAAATGAGCCACCGGGTCCAATCATAGAGTGGGCAAGATTCGGTGACTATAATAAACTAGTCAGAGTTGTAGCTTGGGTATTGCGATATGTATCCAATCTCAAGCTTAAAGTAACGGGCCAACTCTGTAACAGGGGTCACAACATTGATACTCGTGAATTTAAAGCAGCTGAAGTAACTTTGATCAAATGGGTTCAACTAGAAACCTTTTCCAATGAATTAGAATCCTTGAAAAGCTCGAATAAGACATTAATGCCTAATATAGTGCGTCAACTAAGGTTGCACCTAGACAATGGCCTCATCAGGTGTGAGGGTCGCCTGAAGTGGTCGGGTGTACCAGACGGCACAAACCGCCCTATACTTATGCCAATAAGACATCACGTTACTGATCTATTGATCATACGTGCACATAGGGAAGTAAAACACTACGGGGTATGTCATATTATATCAAATTTATGTCTCGCATGGTGGATACCCAGAGTTCGACAAGTAGCTCGATGCGTAGTAAGAAAGTGTGTAATATGCCAGAGACTAAAAGGTAAACCATATGCAACTGGACCAGCTCCACCTCTACCTGAATGCCGTGTAAAGCACGTAGAACCTTTCCAAGCGGTAGGATTAGATTACACAGGGGCATTGAAGACGAGGGAGCATGAGAAGGTTTATATATTATTGTTTACCTGTGCAACGTCTCGAGCGGTACACCTAGAACTATGTGATAATATGTCTAGCGAAGAATTAATGCTGGCGTTTAGACGGTTTTGTGCCCGTCGTTCATTCCCTAAACTCATTCTTAGCGACAATGCTCCCACTTATGTCCAAGCATCAAAATATCTAAAGGATATGAGTAGTGATCCTACTATCATCACTTTTTTGAGAGAGAAGAAGTGCGAATGGAGGTTCATTCCAGTTAAGGCACCTTGGTTTGGTGGAATGTGGGAACGATGTGTCGGCATAGTAAAATCAGGACTCAGAGCGGTTGTAGGACGTGCTCTATTAAAGAAGAGCGAGTTGACGACAGTCCTCACAGAGATAGAGGCAGTCGTGAATGATCGCCCGCTTACATAATTATGTGTACACAGACCTGCAAGAACCACTACCATTAACGCCAGCTCACTTGCTATATGGAAAACCATTGACTGCATTTCCATCTGATTTTCAGTCCATAGTAGAGTTAGAGGATCCCTCGTTGTACTCTGAGGTAGCGGTGTCTAAGAGATACCAGTATATCTCCAGGATAATCGAGGATTTTAGGAAACGGTGGATTAGTGAATATCTGCTAGCATTGAGGGAAAGGAGTGTTCCTCCCTCTGGTAGACCAACGGCACCTACAGTTGGTGAAGTTATTTTAATTAAAGAAGATAGTCCTCGTTTATACTGGAAATTGGGCCGCGTGTTGGAGGTATACAAGGGGGCAGACTCTGTAGGGCGGGTGGCGCTATTGAAGACAGCCACTGGAACTACTGTTCATCCTATTGCACGTTTGTACGCTTTGGAGCTCGATTCCGCATTGCAATCTGATGCTCCACCTGTTATTGCTGGGTCCGAGGATTCTCAAAGGAACGACTCACCTCTTACTGATGGTGATCATTCTCGGACCGGGACGCGTCCCAGACGCGCTGCTGCTAGCGCCGTCGACTTGTGGCGTCAGAAGATAGCCTCTGGGCAACTTTAGGTTTAAGGTGGGGTTCAGGTCTTTTTTTGTGGGGGGAGTGTATCGTAAATACGACAGGCTATGACTCTTCTGTGATCTCGTATGTCTCTGTGACGTCACAATCGCTCCTGCAGCACGACGTAGGACGAGTAGATCATATATTATAAGATTGTAAATAAGTTAAGTTATAAAAGGCCTAATATGCTATTAACCCGTCCAGCCCCGGCTAGTTTTGTAATGTTTGTTCACCAGAACCCGGCCGGTTTTCAAAAAATGGTTTCATTCCAGAAACAATAGCGAATGGGTTAGGAATGAAGGAAAAACCACGAAAAACCGCTCAAAAAGCTTAAAGAATGGTCCTACAGAGCCCCCGAAAACGTATTTTACAAGAGTAAAAAATTGAAGGGAATTACCCCAAAAAACCAGGTTATTGCGCGGTCACGCGCACGCACGTGGACTTTGAGAGTTTTCAACCATCGGCACGGTTGCGTGGGATACGTACACAGTTCCCATACAAATCTGAGCCCTCTTGAGTGGCTACACCTGAGGTTACGGTCGGCGCAATTAGGGTGACGCGCCAGGCTCGTCTCTGGGGCTGTGCGTTACATACATCGCCGACGCGTTAGGCACGTCGCTGGGGCTGTACGGGTTAAGCAATATTGCCATGGTCTTATGTAGTATATATTTATGAATTTATCGTATATATTAATATAATTTATCGTATAGAGCAACCTAGATGCGGTACGATAATTTGGGCTCCTTCCTGGCGTTTTGCCAAGGCAGCAAGGTGTGCCTTCGAGGAACACCAGAGCCTTCACGAACACCAACCAGTTAACATCTAATTTCCGCCCTCATTTGATCGTGCTTTTGAGCCTCTAATCACAATACACTGTCAGCAATACATACAGCTACACCATCACGACGCTCTCATCTACGCCATGACTGACTGACAGATAAGCATAATAATCATGTCTATTCCCATGTAATCATTTATTCTTTCTTTAATTTGACTCGTGTCTCGGGACCGAAGTCTCGTTCCCCATTGTCCACCGCCATATTGGGTAAAACGTTCTCCCTTGCCTCATTGCCACGTGGAACTATTGGTGAGTTGTTTCTTGGCTAATATTAACCCTTATAACCTTACCCTATATATAAATTTATTATGTGAGACCTTTGGATATAAATTAGCTTGTTTCAGATTGAATTCAATTTAGATATGGAGTAGTTTTCATTTAGATTGATTTGATTTTATTCATTATAGCTTAGTAATATTTAACTTCCATTGATAGTTTACCACAAGTACTTCTTATGTGTTTTCAGTAGCATATAAAGGAGATATAAAAATTAAATTTAGTGTTTCCTTTTATAAATAAGGCGTATCACTAGTACTTATAAAGGGATTTCACTATATGTTATATGTATGAGCACTCTGTAGTGTTCTGGTGAGAAGCTGGGCTGTGGTGGTTATCCTGAAGTGGCTGGATGACATTAGATGGAGACTCAAACTCTTGGGTGTTGGGTCTTGAATAATATATACAATATTCCAGTGCATCTGTATAGTATTATCAAGCTAACGTAGGAGAGGACTCGCTAACTGCTCTGACCGTTATAAGAGGTTTGATGCAGACCTTCCAATACTCTTGGGTGTTGGACCTTAAATGTTGTGTGCAATATGCCAGTGCATCTGCACCACGTCATCGAACTAACGTAAGAGGGTTGTTTGTGACGCAACGTCTCTTAAGGTTCTGATCGTTATAAGAGTCTTTCAGTGACTGGGTTTATGAGGAAATTTTGGGCGTTACCGATATCGTACCCCAGTGCAAGTACCTGGGATTCAGTATTGGAGTGACTCTATTGTTGAGTGCCGTTATGCAGGACAGTATCTCACAGAGCCCTTGTCTTATTAGAGTCCAACCAGTGTGTGAACTATTAAGATGGGGGTAGTTTGTTACTAATAGAGTGCTTGACAAATCAGCATTCTTTATTAATAACAACGCCGGATCGAGGCAGAGGATCGGATATTAGATAGCCTCCAGTAAGGTCTAATAACAAATTCCTTTGATGAGCGTCCAAATAAGATTGGAGGTAATGCTTTATCACCAGTGTGATCAGGGTTTTACTCTAATATTAAAAGGGGACAAAATCTTCCAGCTATTAGATACCTTCCAGTGATAGGTAACTAAGAGGTGTCCAACTGTAATGATCTTAATTTGCCTGCGGTGGTCATACCTTTTGTTGGGTTGTTCCTGCCGGTCCATCTCGGGTTAATAAGGGCACAGGTGCAGGGGGAGCTCTTGGAGTATTTGGGGTAGTCCCTCCTGGCCTCCCGGTCATGGCGGTGATGCTGCTTAGATGAAGAATGGCGCTTAGAGGTATGGAGTTTATGGAGTCTTTTCTTTGGTTGCCTTTCCTTTGCATCTTTCCTTTTTCGGTGTGCATCAGGATTGTTGATGGTGATGGTCAGGCTCTTCCCGGGTGTTGGAGGACGTATAATATCAATAGAAGCTACCCGGGCACATCTTGGTGGGGTGGTGGTCGTTTCCTTATGTCTCAGAGGTGTAAAGGGAAATGCGGGAAAATCGCTTAGTGGTGGTGAAGGCGGGGTGTTACTTTTATCTGGTATTTTATTTCCGTCTCCGGAATGAAAGCCACGGCCCCATGGCTGGATCTGGAAACACCAGGCATTTTCTTGGCAGGAAATGTTTTTGAACTAATCCAGATACTACCACCATTTCTGAGAGCGTGCGTCGGCGGGTTTATTCAGGTTAGCATACAGAGTTATTTACGACTTTTAAGTATAGTCGACGAGGGCTGCTTCGAGTTGATTGAGGAAATGGAAGGACTTCATTGTTTCATCTACCTTGAGCCATTTTATCCTGTGAATAAATGGGATTTCAAGGGTTGTGAAGGTACTGGTAGTGGCAGTAGTGGGCTTGGTCGGAGATGCCATGGTGTGGAGAATTTGAGGAGCTGTGGTATGTCTTGACACGGTTGAGGCTGGTGAGGTAGTGGTATTGTGACAGGTCAGGGACGCTGTTTTATCACTCTTTGCGGACGTCAAAGTATCCTTTGACCTGACTGTGTGATGAAGGGTGGGGGAAATGGAGGATGAATGTGCATGAATTGTGCTAGTTGCACTCGCTATGCAGAATAGAAGGCTGGAGCCAACATGATGGGTTTATGTGAGCTTATGTTTGGTGTAATGGGAGGGATAGGAGACTGGCTGGAAGTTTGATGAGAAATGAAAGAAAAACGAACAGGCGGTTGAGAGAGGTGACCTGATCTAGTGCGAGTGGGTGCAGAAACAGGAGGAGAAGTTGATGAAGATGTTGAAGATGAAGAATGGGAGGGGAGGGGATGCAAGGTGGGGGTGAAGGGAAAGAGTGGGATTGAATAGTAATAGGGATAGAGATATATGATTTAGGAGAGACGGGAGGCACACTTGATGAGTAAGTTTGGCAAAGGGGAGCGAGGCGACGGGGAAGGGGGGGAAGGTTGGATGGTGAGGATGGGGTTGGGGAAGGTGAAGAAGGGGTGGATGAAGGAGGTTTCTAGAGGGAGGGGAATGGGTGGTTGGGGAGCATCTTGCTGTAGCACGGCGGGAAAAGGTAGTAAGTATGCGGGAGCGGAGAGAGTAGCGAGGGCGGTTAGGGGCGGATGAGGAGGGAATTTTTTTAAATGAGGTTGTTGCATGTGGATGAAGGGTAATGGATGAGGGGGTAATATGACGGTTTGTGGGTTGTGACTGTTGAGGGGGTCGGTGTGGGAGAGTAGGGTGGCGATATAAATTAGGAGAATAAGGGGAAGGTGAAGGAGAAGGTGAGGGGGTAGGAATAGGAGGTGTAGGTGAAGGAGGTGAATGATATATGGTAACTGACGGGGTGGTAGATGGCGAGGTATGTTTGGTGGTGATGAGGTGGCTGGCATTGAGGTCAGCCAAGGGTTATTATTGTCCTTATCCATGGTCAGAGGACGATAAATCCTTACGAAGCGATTTCGGTATACCCGGGACACTCCGTGATAGCTTATGATAATCTGATATGGATTAGGTACTTTCACGATTTTGTAGGGCCTAACATGTCGAGGACCCAGCTTGTTGATGACGGGTAGTTTTGCTACCATGACGAGGTCGTCGATGGCGTACAGGTTTTGTGGTGGTGAGATGTCCTTGGTGGTATCTTGGCATAATTGGGCTGTGTGGAGGAAATTGTTTAGGTGTTGCAGGGGATCAATGGTGATGGTTGGTGTAAACGGCTTAGCTAATTCTTGGAAAGGGTGGAGTATAGGAGCAACACCATAGATTCTTTCATGGGGCGTGATGCCATCTTCCCGAAGGCACGAGTTCATTCCCCATTGAATCATTTTCACTTGGGATGGATAATCTTGGGTTTGTAATATGATGAGCCTGGTTATTAGTTGATTATTTATAGTCTTGTGGCTTCTCTCAAAAATGGAAGTGGAATTTCCTTGAGGCCAGTAGGGGGAAGAATGTGACATCTTGATGCCACATAGTTGTGAAAATTTCTCCCACACTTGACTAGAAAATTCCGGGGCGTTGTCAGAGAGAATGACTTCTGGTAGACCGAAAATGGCTAAAACTTCCGTAGCTAGGACTTCCGCGATGGAGAGGGCGCTGTGATCTTTGATGGAGCAGGCTACGAGGAACCCGGAATATACATCAACGAATGTGATGACGAATCTCTAGCCGTTTTTCACAGGGTATGGGCCCATCACGTCGAGGGATAGAGTTTGCCAAGGTATAGCGGCTCCTAGTTTTCCTGCTGGTCCTGGGGTTCTTGTTCTGTCTTTCCCTAATCCTCAAGGTCTACAATCTTATGCAACTTTCTTGATTAATGTGCTGGGGCTGGTGGTCCAGTATATTTGCTGGAACACTTGTAGCATTTTGGCCAGGCCTAGGTGGATACCATTACCTTTGTGGATTATTAAAAGGATGTCTTATGCAGTTTGTGGGTCAACGGCGATGTGTCCAGACCCAGTGTATAATTGGTCACCGACACGATGAAGGTTATAAAAGACATCTTTAGGGATCCATTTAGGTTTTTTCTGGTTCAGCCAGGAGTGTAGTAGGGAGAGTTGGTCTTTTTCGGTTGATGACTGTGGCTATTTAGTCGGGGTCATGTTGGGAGGGGGTACTGTGGCATTTACTTGACATTGGTGAAGTGAGGGGGGAGGGGTAACTATAGTATTTATTTGAGGCAATACGGAAATGGAATTCATAGGCTGGACTGTCATATTATTATTGGTGTGAAGAAAAGGAGGTGAATATACAGGGTTAACTATGTTAAGTTGATCTTGAGAAGTCACTATGGTATTTATGATGGGAGGTTGGGTTATGCAAGCAGTGGTAACAGGTAGGCGTGAAAGAGCGTCTGCATTCGTATGGAGTTTTCCTGGGCGATAGTGGATTTTGGAATCGAATTCTTCTAATGTATAACGCCAGCGGACGAGGAGAGCACAATTTGATTCTGATTTCCTGAGCCATTGCAGTGATGGATGGTCAGTTATGATGTTAACCTTGGTGCCGTGTAGAAAAGTGCGAAAATTATTTAGAGCCCAGATTACTCCAAGACATTCTCTTTTGGTTGCTGCACAATTTATTTGTGCTGCATTGAAGGTAGAGTTGGCGCAAGCAATGATGTGTTCGCGACCATCTTGCACCTGAGGTAACACAGCACCTATTGCCTATAGTGACACGTCAGTGTACAGTCGGAAATGTTGCTTGTAATCTGGAAATGCGACTTTGGGGGCTTTGCACAAGGTGAGTTTTTAGAGTGTTGAAGGCGATGTCTCTCTCTTTAGTCCATACAAAAGGTTCTTATTTTTTTTTTGTTAATTCGTGCAGAGGGCGGGCTATGGCACCGAAATTCCTGACGAATCTCCTATAATAGGTGGCTAAACATGAAAAGGAATGAACGCCTTTGATTGTGGTGGGTGGAGTTTGTGCTACTATTGCTGACAATTTCTTCAGCTCAGGTGATATACCCTCGGCTGAAATTACGTGGCCTAGGAAACCAACTGTTGTTCTGGCTACTGAACATTTCGAGGGTTTTAGCTTGAGTCCAGCTTCTCTTATGCATATCAATACCTTCCGGAGACGCTGAAGGTGCTCTTCCCAAGTTTTTCTGTAGAAGATGGCATCGTCCAGGTAAGCCAAACAGATTTCCTAGGTGAGACCCTTTAAGACCGACTCCATCAAGCGTGAAAATGTGGCAGGCCTGTTACATAGAATATGGAGTGTTTTGTTGATGGCTTTTCTTTTTCGGTACTTGCCAGTATCTGGCTTGAAGATCTAGAGTGGTGAACCATTTTGATCCATGCAAAGAATCTAGAGAGTCGTTGATTCTGGCCAAGGGCGTGGCATCTTTAATTGTTGCATCATTGAGAACGTCTATAATCCACGCAAAATCTCGTGGATCCATTTTCATGCCTAAATAAGACCCAGAACGTACAAGTACCTATCCCTGAATGGGAATAAACAGAGCTTTCGAATGACACCATAGCAATCCTTGTATGATCGATCTTTTCTTGCAATTGCACGCTGTGCAAAAGCAGGTAATTCGGTACTTTCAGTACATGAATTGAGTATGTAGCGAGTGAGAGAGGGAGGAGGAGCTGAGATTTGTGTGAATAGTTGGCGGTGGTCTGGAGCAGTCATACGCTCGCTAGTTTGCCACCAATTGTCTCTCTCTCTCAGCCACATTACGTGCTGAAATTGCCACTCGAGTTATGTCGAGCGCCGCCACATAGTCCAGCTTTTTTTAACTCGACTTATGTTGCTCGCCGCTAAATAAGGGTTAATTGTTGCATCATTGAGAAGTTGAGGGTGCAATGTCATCAAAAGTCTCTAAATATCCAATGTTGAGGCCTTTAGGCAAAGTGAATGGTTCTTCGGAGATATTGGCAATTAATGTGGCACCCCTGGCAGGGGGCACTATGGTAGGTTGGATGCGGCATCTCTCAGCTTGAGGTTGGTCTAGTTTCGGTGAGAATATCATGGGTGAGTTGGTGGTATGATGTATAGGCACCCATTGTTGGTGTTGTGTTGGTATAAGTACTTTTTGAAAAGTCAAGGCAGGGGTTATTATGGTGATGGAGGCTAGTGACGAAGGTGCTGAAGGTGATGTATGGGGGAACTCAGTGGGGGTAAGTGGTTGACAATGTGGTGGCTGATTAGGTACTGTAGGGGATATGACAGTTATGGAGGCTGGTGGCAAAGGCGCTGAAGGTGTTTTGCAGGGAATCTTTGTTGAGGTAGGTGGTCGAGGACCACCCTTCTGGGTTGACTTATGTTGGATGTTGACTTTTGTCTGATGTTGGTGACTTCGATTTTTAATAAATATTTTAATTCTGGGGATGACTTTATGGGAGACTTCTGGAATTTGCATCTTGATTTTTTTTTTTTTAAATCAGTAGACGTCGACCGCAATCCAGTTGTGCTTGTAGTCTTTGGAGGACGTCTAACCCCATGTAGCCGACATACTGAGTGCAATCCGAATAAAACACTACAAATGGATGATGGCAAGAGGCATCTGGTTGAGGAGTGGTGATGTACAGGGGCATACTTTCTCCGCGGATAACTAAGGGTGGGTCACCTGCGCTAATTAGATTGTTTTTTGAAGCATGGACTATTCCTAATTTACTGCGATGTTTCTCGTAGAAGGACTTGAAAATGCATGATCTTGCAGCTCCAAGGTCTATGAGGAGACGGACTGCAATCCCTTCAATTTTAGCTAGGTGATATATCGGTGGTGGTTTTGAAAACACAGGTACCTCCATCGAGGCCATAATGGGCAGGGGAGGCTTTAAAAAACCTGAGGAGGGTCTTCCATTTCCTTTGCTTCATATTCTTCTTCCTCCACTGCCTGAATTTGGTCCAGTTCAGGGGAAAAATATTCGTCGTCCTGGTAGTCTGCCTGTAACTCCATATCCTGGTTCTGCTCATCGGCTGCGAGGACTCCGTATGTTGAATTTCTTCTTTTTGCTTGGTCCCGGATATCATGTATTGGGCATGACGAGTTGCAGGTTTTGAAATCAAACGGGTTGATCGTGACGACGGTGCTATCTCGGTTTCTTTGTGGAGGCATGTGGCATTGGGGGCCTCTGTTATTTTGGTTGTTATTTGGGTAGGGTCGACCAGGATGCCTATGAGTGGGGTAGATTTGCAGGTTTGGTTGTGGGCAGCCTGATCAGAAAAACTGTGGGCGGCCCTGTGATGGATACTGCGGTCTTGCTCCATAATGATTGCATTGTCCTGGTTTCCTGCCTCCTTGAGGATGTAGGGGGAATCTTTTTATTGCTCCCACTGTGGAGGTCTTAGGCCGGGTGGCCAACAGCTTTCTTATGGTGACAATGACCCGGGTGTAACCGACGGGATCGTGGATGGTAAAATGCTCTTTAACACATGAGGGGAGCATTCTCAGGAGCACACAGAATATTTGTTGCTGTTGTTGCTCGGGAGTTTGGAGAGGATAAGCAGCTTTTACCTGTTGGGTCACTAATCCCAGGGTGACGTCCAACTCTCCTTGATATTTGTTTTGTACATACTGGCTTGCTGTCAGTAGTCCCAGGCAACTGTGTCTCGGTGAGAAAGAGAAGATCAGGGGTTGGCAGAGGAGAGGTGGTGTTCCACAGAGTGGAAGTTAGAGGAGAGGCCACGAATGTTGCAGAAGTTAATAGTAAGAGTAGAAGGTAGTGGTCCAGAGCATTTTGTGGAGTCGTTGTCAGGGGGCAGTCAGATGGGGGCATTCCTGGTCCCCCCCACCTGGGGTGTCCGAGGCTGGTCGTAATTTCATCATTATTTTTGGCAGAGAGATAGTGAGGTATGTAAGGTGTTTGTAGTATAGTGTGTTGATAGTAGGAGAAGGTGTTTTGAAGGGCAGGCTGGGGTTGCTGTCAGTGTTAATGAGGCACAGAAAGAATCAGCTAGGGAGGCCAGGTGGTGAAACAGCAGTTCCAGCAGTCCTTATGAACCATTTAGCACTCCCTGGGAGTACCGCCCTGTTCGCCTGGTGCCTACAGCTTCCTCCTAACAATTCTGGAGGTAGGATTCCCGGTCCCAACCTCCAGGAGCTGACTGCGCCAAAAAGTGACAGGCGGTGGGGTCGCCACATCCCTACGCCATATACAGTACTGTATAATTATATATAATATATATATATATATATATATATATATATATATATATATATATTTCTCACCTTATCGGTGAGAAATATTATATAAATAAGATTAAACCTGGGTTGAACACATGCATGTAGATTATATTATGTTAGGATTAATTGTTTTCATTTAGCGTCAGTAACATCGTATTTCTTTTATTTTCGTTCAATGTATATCCCTTTCATTACATAAGAGTTCTGTTAAATTCGTTTAGTGTCATAAGAGTATTGTTTTCATTATTCGCATTTTTAGTTTCAATTAATTTCGTTTGCTCCTAAGTATATGAAGTTTATTCTTTAGTCGTATTGTTTCAATAATTATTTACTATTAGGTAACCCCCTCTATATTATATATGTGCCCTGGTAACATAGGTTTACTATTAGGTAACCCCCTCTATATTATATATGTGCCCTGGTAACATAGGTTTTCATTCTGTATTAGGATCGCACCCGCGCCTGACCCCTTAGATGTGTAAGTACTATATACTTGTTAATTTCATAACATTGTATACATTTTAGCTATATTAGGACATTTTATAATTTCGTAGTGTTATTAATACATTTGTGGTCCACGATTTAACTTATATTAGTTTCTTAATAAAGTAATTTATTTTTAGGACCGGTATCCAAGCCTGATGATGGACCAAGATAGTCCGAAATATTGAATAAAGCTACCAAGATGAACACGGTCGTTGCCCTTATCCTCCTGTTTCTCTTATATATATATATATATATATATATATATATATATATATATATATATATAAATATAAAGAGAGAGAGAGAGAAATATATATAGATATATAAAGAGAGAGAGAGAGAGAGAGAGAGAGAGAGAGAGAGAGAGAGAAAGAGAGCGAGAGAATACATAAATAAGTGCACCATCATGGGTGAGGGCTGGTCCTATCCAGAGTGAGGTTTAGCATCCTCTACCCAACCTTGTACGTTTCTGTCTGTCTCTTTTACTGTCCTACATTTCATTCTGGGGGCAGGGGGCTAGGAATCCTCCTCCCCGCGAAATTGGTCTCGGACCCTGAGAATAGGAAATTTAAATGAGGTTTCTGTTCGGGCTCTGTCTTGTATCTGCCATCCTCAGCAATGGGGTATACGTTCCTGAGTAATGAGTATATACTGTACATACATACATCATTGATAGCGTCCTCATAGCTCAGTCACAGTGGCTAGGGCGTTGGTCTAGCAAACCAGAATCAGAGAGTTCGTTCCTGCCTGAAGGCAATGTGTAGGTTATTTTAGAGTTCAGTACTTTGTTTTGTCTTCGTCTTCTTCTTTGTCTTCTTCTTCTTCTGCTTCTTCTTCTTCTCCTTCTTCCCTCTCTCTCTCTCTCTCTCTCTCTCTCTCTCTCAATGAAGAAGAAAGGAAAGTACAAGGATAAACAAAACAAAAGAGAGCAAGAACACTTATTTGTTTATAGTCTTGAAAAATGCAAAGGAACTTTTGTTTGAAAACAATCCTCTTGCTGTCTTAATGGAAGAAGGAAAAGAAGAGGAAATAAGATGAGCATATTATTTATAGACCTGGAAAAATACGAAAAACATTGTGTTCCTCGGCCCCACATCTCTCTCTCTCTCTCTCTCTCTCTCTCTCTCTCTACAAGCTAGGGCTACAAAACATATTCCATCGATTAGAAGACGGAGCTATGAGGACCTGTTGAGAGCTCTTAATCTTTTTCCGTTGGAGATACGCAGACTACGAGGTCAGTTTTTAAAATACGTAATGGGTTTGTTTGACAACGTGGAATATAGCGGAATTTTTAGCCTCAATACGAATACAACACGCAACCATGGCTGGAAATTAGAATTGGAAAGGTTCAGCACAAGTATTTGTGGATACGTTTTCACATATAAGAACTGTTCTCTCTAGAACAAACTGCCCTCAGAAGTTGTAAACAGTTGTAAAGCAGTTCAAGAAGCGAGTAGATATTATTTTGCACACTCTGTAATGAGTGTAGTGCACTAAACAGTCTCTCTCCTTCCACTTCAAGCATCTCCCCAGAATGGACCGCAAGGTCTCCGAGATACATAAACATTCCTTGTAACTCTCTCTCTCTCTCTCTCTCTCACCCCTGACCCTAGCCGTAACCCTCAATTCCAACTTAATTAATCTGTTATTTTCCTCTCAGATTTCTTGGACCCTCTCAGTTATCCGTTTTCTATGTGTATATATGTGTGTGTGTGTGTGCGTGTGAGTGTGTGTGTGTGTGTGAGAGTGAGTGTGTGTGTGTGTGTGTGTGTGTGTGTGTGTGAGAGGAGAGAGAGTGTGTGTGAGAGTGAGTGTGTGTGTGAGTGAGTGTGTGTGTATTCAATCTTTTTGTGTGTTCTGAATATTTCATCTTTGCATATGGGTATGTGTCTAAGTGTGTGTTCCTGCTTTGCGCACGCGCGCGTGTGTGTTTATGTATATGCTTATGTGTGTATCGAGTGAGCTATCTTGAATGTTATTATATATTATTCCTTTATGAACTAAGTAATATACAAATATGGGGTATATACATGTAGATCAGTTGGTGTTTTTGTTTTTTTCCCTGTGTATCTAGGATCAGGTGAGAGCCAGTAAAGAAAAGGGTTGAAACATAGAAATGTGATGTCTACGTTGTTGTTTAATTAAGGAGAGGCTAATATAATTTTAGTCTTGCTCTCTCGACCTCCAATAAGCTTAAGAAAATTCCCCCAAGACCCACCTTCAATATAAATGTTTACATGTTTCGCCAAAAAAAATCCTTCGGCCAAAGGCCGATTTCTCCTAAATTATAGGCTCGCTATTGCTAGCCAGGACAAAATCGACACCTCTAAGTGGCACGAAAGGTCTTAACACTGATAGAAATGGGGCGAAAGGTCTAAAAAATGCCAAACTAATAGAATGAACGTATTAATATTTCAACACTAATGGGGCTCAACATGAGGGGGAAGGGTGTCCAGAAAAAAATCCCTTTAGTGAAAATGTCCCCAGCATTCATTAAGGAACAATTCTCCAACACTAGGCCTTTCAATGGCAATGACAGAATATACTAAGAGAACACCATATCGTCCTCAATCACTATGTACCCAACAGAATATACTAAGAGAACACCATATCGTCCTCAATCACTATGTACCCAACAGAATATACTAAGAGAACACCATATCGTCCTCAATCACTATGTACCCAACTTATTTGTGAATCGATTTTTTTTAGGTAATGGTGTGGTCCTGCACTGTCAAAATCAACGATATAAATAAGGTCAATAAAATCATTGGGTGTATTGATAGTGATTTACCATTCTCTTCATGTATTAGATGTCTTTTTTAAAACTAACTATATACCTTTATATAGGTATATTATTATGGACACTTTAATGTAAAACAAATACATAATTTACCTAAACTTTTCAATATATCATGGCGCATCCTCTTCCTTTTTCTGGATATTATTAGACGATTTTATTTTAATTGTTAAGGACGTCAGTCCTAGAACGAGTTCAACGTAGAGTCACCAAAATGATACCTTGCCTAAAGAACAAATCATACAAGGAGCGTCTTAGAAAATTATATTTATTTCCATTAACCCAGCACAGATTAAGAGGCGCCCTAATTCAAGTCTTTAAGATGCATCGACAATATGAACTGTAGTAAATACTTCACGATTGACCGATCAAACTACACACGGGAAAATGATTGAAAAATCATTGGTAAATCATTCAACTCGCACGAATCCAAGAATTTATTCTTTAATCGAGCTGTCAACTTGTGGAATGGACTTCCCCGAGATGTTATAGACTGCAACACCGTTGATTCCTTCAAAGTTCGCCTTGAAAAGCACCTTGCTCTAAATCCAAGGTTGACTGCATTTGTAAATGAATAAGATATTTCCTTAATTGTGCTATTTCATTAATATTGTCCCCCCTCCCTGCCATGTTAATCCTCAGGGAGGTATTTCCTTTTCGCATCTCTATCTCTCTGAAATACTGTTGGACACTAGAAACAGCATTATTT
>CM064572.1:27726584-28016584 GCA_032716605.1 Paralithodes platypus | reverse complement strand
GAAACTCTCGAAGCTTCACAGTGGCGAGGGATGTGACAATATGTAGTGGAGGAGATATGTGTGTGTGTCTGTGTGCGTGTGGTAGGGGAGAGAGTGTGTATGTTTGATGTATAATGTTTATATCTAAAACAGTTACCTACGTAATAATAAACGACTCGTCACAAAACGCAAGGCCCCTGGCAGCACCTTCAAGAATGCCCGGAAGCTAATGTTTAGACTGAACTACCGAGAGGGTTACCTGTTGAAATCCGACTACAAGCATGATGGCGAAAATATCACACAGGTACGACTACAGAAAGGAGAGAAAATTCGACCTGAGTGCCCCGCCCCTCCCACGCAAGTACACAGCACCCATACAACTCCGAGGCGGAAAGGATAAAGACCTAGAATACCTCCTCGATTTTATGCCAGTCTCCAAGAAAGCCTTCTATGAAAAAATCATCGAAGCCCACAGGAATGGTGCGGCTCAACTAGCAGCGGACGACGAGGAAGACGAGGAAGATGTGGATGACATGTTGCTAGGATACAACGACAACTAGTGGGGGGGAGTTGGGGAGGGGTGGGGGGAAGGGGTCAAGAAAACGTGTGTTTGACAGTGAGAAGAATAATCATATAATTTTGTATTAGTGTGATCATGATTAGAAAATACAGTAAAATTAATAAGTTCGATTTTCAACAATAAAGATTAATATTGTGTTTTACAAAAGTTAGTAATGTGCCTGTTGTGAATATTATTCCGTCCTGTGTCGCTACCACAACCATCGTACACTAAGCTCAAGGATGACTGGAAGATTGCTGCCAGGGAGGAGTGCTTTCTTCCGTGTGTGGTGAGTAACTATTTTTTATAATTATTATTATTGATAATCATAAGATTAATAATGACAAGCCAGAAAACGCAATTAATTCAGTACCGGTGACGTTTTTCTTATTTTACCCTAGCTCTGATTAGACGGTTTTATGCAGCTTAGGAAAGATCTGTGGTTACTAGATAGGTAGGGAGATACTTTGTAGTCTTTTCATTGCTAGAGGTCCTTCCTAAACTGAATAATCTCGTCAAATGTTTGCCAGAATGAAATTAAAGGGACGTCACCGGAGAAAATGGAATTTTGGGGGATTTTTACTTAATTTTAATATTAGTTTTGAACTTTAAATCTTTTGACCTCTATTTGATCTATCTTTTGGCGAAATTGCAAAGAATTCGGTCAGAAACTAATTGTAGCCTAATTATTATACCCTAATTTATGGGGTAATATTAAAATTATTTTTATTTTATTTTTATATCGATAGACAACTTCAATATCATTATTGTTCATATATATAACTTATTCCTATCTCAAATAGTTTAAAAAGATATCGATCCCTCAAAATTCCAAATATTTAATTGCGTTTTCTGGCGTTTGACGTCAGTGTACCTTAGCCCCCTCTGCTGCGCGGGGCCTCGTAGCTCCTATGTTTTCACATGTGAAATTAATTTTGGGATCAAGCTCATTCAGCAAGTCTATTAATGTGCACACGTTACCATCTCTTTCATCTCATACCATGAAAGCATCATCTAAGTGTTTCATATAGTTTTTCTTTATTTTGTTTGTAATGGGTTCTCCAAAAATAATGCGAGTATATTATAATATAAGGTATTCTCCAAATATCCTTGGACCAGATTTGTATAATTTGGGTCAAACTTTGTTCCCAATGATGTTCCAGATATTTGAAGATAATTAGATCCATTAATCATTAAACTCAAAGGATTAATTTGCACCGTTCCGAAATTAGGCTAGAGTGCAAACGGATTGTTTATTCGTAATGGTTTTCAAGTCAATAATTTATTTATTTAACAATTCATATCCCACTTCAAGGCGTATTAATTGGGGTATGAAGCAATAAGTTTAAGTTAATTATCTTAATAAATTGCCTCCTACAATACCTGCTCGACATACAATTTGTTATTGCTCCAACTACCACGCCCCATTGAAGTTTTAACTTTAATAGTGTCACACTTGCCTCTTTGGGGTGATACATTTTATATATTAATTTTTATTCTTATTTCGATCATTGTTCATATACATACTTTGTAGGTTTGCTGATTGAAATTAATGTATATGTTTGTATAATTCATATTATATTTCAACTAGGTGTTCAGAGTGCCTCTTGCTGCAACTGTACTTTATGTGGTGCATTCATTATTCTATGTATAAATATAAATATAAAGATTTTCTCGTCCATTACAGCAATATTCAGGGGCGTTATCTTATACATATACAGGGTGTTCCAGTAATGCTTTTCATAAATTATATGGTGGATTCATCAGACAAAAATAAGAATAAATTACTCTATGAACATGAGGTTGAGTATTTATAATAACAGAGTTATTACACGATTTAACGATAGATACAATGCCATTCAGTCCAAGGGGTAATGTTGCCATTTTAGTGGATTATATCCATTTGGCCTTTGCTATCGCTTGCTAGCCTCAAGATAGTGAGCAGTAGCGAGCCTCCTAAAATCTGCTTTTGAAATGAATAAATCAAGGATACTATTCCCCATATAACCATGTATGTATTATATTTTTAAGACTTTGTATAACCGAGCAATAATTCAAACACTGTAATTCTCATGCCTCTACTGTTCCGAAATCCATCAGCCTGGTCACTATCTGAAATGTGTAATACTACCTGATCAAAAACGGGAGAAAGTTAGGCAAAGTTGGATTCACTGTCTGGTACGGATCCGTATGTATCTGGATTATATGTGACCCAGTCAACTCGGAGAATACTTCCGTAGGGGTTAGCCTAAGTCCCCTTGAAAAGTATCTGCAAGCTGAGTGTGTTGGTTGTGTGTTGGCCAAGAGGAGTGTAGCAGACAAGCTAGAAGTGCCCTTTCTAGTAGTGCGAGAGTAGGACGTGTCCCCTGGTGTAAACAGGAAGAAGGACTCCTCACCTAGTTGCCACGAGTGACCAGATCTCTCACGGCTGTTTGACTGTTTCCTCCTATACTCCAACCCAAATTAAGTGCTTCTTGTTCGATCTTATGAGTTAGTTGATTATTGCAAAGTGATGATAGGATATGTTATGTGTTCTATTTTAACGTAAACCGCCGAGATTAACTATTCTCGTCTTCTAGCAATCACTGCTCGTATTGAGAGAACATACAAACTGTCTTGGGAATGATATATCTAGACACTTTGTAACATAGATTCCTATATTACATTTAAGGATTATAGATATATTCGTTTGGAAATAATACATGCATCTTACACGTAAATACCAGTGAATGCCTAGCAGATCTTATTCTATATTTAAGTATCATTAGCTTGGTACGTATTAGTGTATAAGTGTTCACAGAAAGTGTTAATTTATTTTGTCTCTTAATCAGACCTATATATATTCATGCTTCCTGACTTCAAACTCCGCTTATGCGTTATTTGAATTCATTATTGTATTCTATTTATATCACGTCGCGTTACTATTTATCCGACGTTGCCTCAGCCTCTCACACGGGCTAATAATAATTATTCTCAGTTCCCGAACTAATGTTCATGATTGTGACTGTATAGATTAATAGGATTTATATCTTCTATACGTTGCACTAACTTTCAAGTAATTTATATCTCAGCTGATATTTTAAATTATATACTCTATATTCACTGAACATGTGTGACCTCAGTACTATTTACTTACCTCGCGTTACTTTACCTCAGGATATCAGCTATTGTTTTGAGACTAACCTCTCTGTTTTTTATTTATACTTGTTTGTATAGTTATCATCTTGTATTTATTGACACTATTATCTATTGAGAACAATGTTTATTCTTGTTCCTATATGACACAGGAATTAATATATTTATTCCATCCATATAGCTGAGCTTATTTCTATATAAGTAAGACTCAGACTCCATTTATGTGTGGCTTGTGCCCTAACTACCTACGAAATAAAACTTGTGAACCGCAACTGTGTATTCCGTAGCATTGGTAAAGGATTCATTGATTTAAGAGTTATATATATAAATGTCAGCTGTGTCCCCATTGATTGCTCAGAGTTCTAAGTTTTCCTGTATTGGAAATAAACGAACCAATATCAAGCGCACTAAAAATAATTGTGTCGCATAGCATATACCGGTATATTATATATAATTGTTCAGCAAAACGTGCAATTAAAGATACACAGCAGCATCGCATCCTCCCTAGTAAAGCAGTCAAACTAAAATGTAGTCTCAATTTTCAATTGTTTTTATTTGATTTCAATTGCTTTATATTAACAAAAGTACTCATCAATAAAACTAAACCAAACTTCAAGTTGATCAGTGTTTAGTTCACGTGTGAAAAGGACTTTTGTTTTCCTGTAATGCTAGATTGATAAACAAAGACGAAATAATGGCGCTACAACGCGATTTCTGAAAGGGACTGTAAATAAATCCTTCCTTTAAATTACATAGCCCTCTCTACCGTAAGAGACTGACTGGCCGCAGGTGGTGATAATACTGTATTACTTATGAGTGTTATGTTAGATTTGTATTGTTATGGTCGACAGCTTCGTCCATAACTGTCGTCCGTAACATTTTTCGTTGTTATTATTTCTACCGTGTAAGGTTGAGACACACGAGCGAATTTTCATAGTCATTTTCGAACGGTAACACTATCCGGGCAATATTTCGGGACACTTTTGTTTATTTTCTTATGGTCAAGTTTCACGAAAGCTTTTTTCCGTGATTTTTGAGCCACATCTTTATTTATGACAAAATGTCGGTGTTACGCTATACTAAAATTAACGTGTACAGTACTATCAACTTTTGCAATATTCGCAGACTTTCCTCTAATTTTCACTCAGTCGAACACCATCTCTCCTCTTACAAACCTGATCTTCTTTTCCTCACTGAAACCCAGGAATCTGAGACAACTTCCAGCAGCCCCTTCTCTGTATCCTCCTACTTTCTCTATCCTAGTTTCAAAGCCAAAGGCAGATGTTGTGCATACGTGCACAACAAACTCACTTGCTCTCGTGTTCCCGGTTTCGACTCCTCTGAATTCTCAACTTTATGGCTAAAACTATCCTGTTATTCTCATACTAAATATTTCTGTACTGTCTATCTTTCCCATAACTCAACCGACTTTCCCCAATTCTTTGACTATCTAAGCTCTAAAGTGGAACACATTCTATCCATCTCTCCCTTCTCTGAAATCTCCATCTTAGGAGATTTCAACATTAACCACCGCCAATGGCTCTCCTCTCACACTACTGACCAACCTGGTGAACAAGCCTACGTCTTTTCTATCATAAATGACCTAGAGCTGCTGGTCCAGCAACCCCCCCGTGTCCCGGATTGCTTCGGAGATCGGCCCAACATTCTTGACTTATTTCTGACTTCTAATCCTTCTTCTTATACTGTCAATCTTTTCTCTCCTTTGGGCTCCTCCGACCATAAACTTATCTCCGTCACCTGTCCTATCTCTTCAGTACGGCCACCCGATCCTCCTAGCCGGCGGCGCTTGTGGCACTTTGGCGCTGCCAACTGGGAGGCTCTCCGGCAGTACTTCTTTGATTTCCCATGGAATGACTTCTGCTTCCGTGGCCGAGGAGCCTCAGAGAGTGCTGAACGCATTACCGAGGTAATCCTCTCGTGCATGGAAGCGTACATTCCATTTTCTTTCTCTCAGTCTAATGCAAAAAAATCTTGGTTTACTCACGCTTGTTCTACTGCTGTCCATAACAAGGAGGAAGCCTTCAAACGGTACCGACGTCTTAAAACTCAAGAATCTCATTCTTTCTATGTTTCTGCCCGGAATCAAGCCAAATCTGTTCTTCGACTTGCCAAGCATTCTTTCATCAATAATAAATGCACTGAACTATCCAACTCTAGCTCTTCCTAAGCTTTCTGGCATCTAGCCAAAAACCTCTCCAACAATTTTTCTTCCTCGTCTTTCCCTCCCTTTTTCCACTCTGATGGCACAATCATCACTACTTCCTCTGACAAAGCTGAACTCTTCGCTCAAACTTTTGCTAGAAACTCCACCTTGGATGATTCTGGTACTATTCCTCCCTCTCCACCCCCCTCTCTCCTTCTTATGCCTAATATCCTAATCTCTTCTAAAGATGTACTTTCTACCCTCTCTAGGCTTAATACTAAGAAGGTGTACGGTCAGGACGGTGTTCCTCCTGTTGTATTAAAAAACTGTGCTTCCGTGCTGACCCCCTGCCTAGGCAAACTCTTGTGTCTCTGTCTCTCCTCTAACGTCTTCCCTTCTTGCTGGAAGTTTGCTCTCATTCAACCTGTCCCAAAGAAGGGTGACCGCTCTCAACCCTCCAACTATCGTCCAATTGCTCTCATCTCTTGTATCTCTAAAGTCTTTGAAACTATTCTTGCTTCCAAATTTCTTAAGCATTTCTCTTTTCATAATCTGCTGTCAGATCGCCAGTATGGCTTCCTTAAGGGTCGCTCTACTGGTGATCTTCTTTCATATCTTACTAACTCTTGGTGATTCAACTTTCGGAACTTCGGTGAGACTTTTTCTGTTGCACTAGAGGAGGTGTGGCAGAGTGGTCTTGCCACTGGACTGCTAATCCAATGGACCTGGGTTCGAATCCCAATGTGTCAATGGGAAGATATTATTGGGATGGAATTTGTGCTATATCTAGTTTTAGTGCATTACCACAGCACACCGAAATGCCAAAAAAATACCCTAATTGTTCTCTGATTAAATAGCATTGTATAAATATTTCCATATTCAAAATATGCTACAGGGGGGCAATGCCTAGTGAGTTAATTGCTCAATAGGTGACGTTTTGAGAGTGAGGGTCCGAGCCTGGGGGTTGAGACGGTGAAGCGCAGAGGCGGAGCAGCTTCAGAGATGCAGTTGCTTCGAGCCGTGGGTGCTTCGCATATCTCACTCCCTAGGCTGGAACAAGACCTCATGGGCCTCACCGTGTTCAGCGGTAGAGAGTGCAGGCTCTCAGCCTATGCCCGAGAGGGGGTAGTTGGAATATAGAACACAAAAAATATATATATCGAAGGCATTCGATAGAGTCTGGCACAAAGTTTTAATATCCAAACTACCTTCCTTCGGTTTCTATTCCTCCATCTGTGCCTTTGTCTCTAATTTCCTTTCCGGCCGTTTCATATCTGCGGTTGTATACGGCCATCGATGACTTCCTCATCCTATCAACTCCGGTATTCCTCAGGGTTCTATCTATATATCTATCTATTGCCCGACGCCGTGATCCCCGAAGGGGTGGCCACGAACGAACTGCCCCCATGCACCTCTGTCCCCAGTCAGTCGACGCCCCTCCCCCCAATCAGCACCGCCTTCGTTCATATACTTCCTCACTCCATCCTTCCACCTCTCCTTCGGTCTACCTCTCCCTCTCTGTCCCTCCACCTCGCTCTTGTACACCCTCTTAGTCATTCTCTCGCTTTCCATACGTTCCATATGGCCGAACCATCTCAAGTTGTTCCTTTTCACACTTTCCAGCACATCTACCTCCACACCACACCTCCTTCTTACTTCTTCATTAGTCTGTCTATCCCTCCATGTAACTCCGCATGCACTTCTTAAGTAATTCATTTCCACTGCTCTCATTCTTGGTCTGAGTCTCTCAACCAACGTCCATGCTTCACTTCCGTAAGTCAGTGTCGGGATTAACACACTGTCATGCAAGGACTTCTTCACTTCCATACTGACCACCCTATTTCTTGTTACTGCTTTCAGCGTTCCTACAACCCTCTTCCCCTATTGTACCCTCTCCCGCACTTCTTCATCCATAGTCCCATCTTTACTCAACACACTGCCCAGATACTTAAAAGAGCTGACGATCTCCATAGCCTGACCATTCAGCTTCACCTCGCACTCTGTGACTTCACCCCTATTGAAGACCATAACCTTGCTCTTCCCCGCATTTACCTTCAAATTCCATTTTTCGCACACTGTTCCAAACTCATTTACCATACCCTGCAACTCCCATTCATTATCACTCATCAGAACTGTATCATCAGCAAACAGCAGTATAGGTAGCTTCCACTCATTTCCCTCCCTTTTCAGCGATACACCAACATCCACTGCTCTTGATAGTATTTCTTTCATGATTCCATCCATATATACAGTAAACAACCACGGGGACATCACACACCCCTGTTTCAAACCAACATTCAGGTCAAAGAACTCGCTCTGCTCACTCTCCACACGTACTGCCGCCTTTGCACCCTCAGACATGCTCTTCACTGCTTTCACCAACTTGCCATCTGCTCCGTATATTCTAAGTACTTTCCAGAAACCTTCTCCAAGACCATAAAGGCAACATACACCTTTTGTTTCTTCTCCAGATAGTTCTCCACAACACAATTCAGGGTAAAAATCTGATCTACACATCCTCTTCCCTTCCTAAAACCTCCCTGCTCGCCGCCTATCCATTTCTCCGTTCTCACTCTCACTCTCTCAATCACTACCCTACTCTATACCTTCCCTACTACGCTTAGAAGACATATTCCTCGGTGGTTACCACACACTTCTCTCTTCCCTTTTCCCTTATATAGGGGGACTATTATGCCAGTCTTCCAGTCATCGGGTGCACTCCCCTTCTCCCATGCTAGTTTGCACATTTTCCATACCCATTCGATCACTATCTCACCACCATACCTCAACATTTCCCCACACACTCCATCTGTTCCTGGTGCTTTCCTCAACTTCACTCTTTTCATGGCTTCCCACACTTCTGACCTCCTGATCCCCACCTCCTCCTCCACTACTTCTCTTATTCTCCCTCCCATACCATATCCAACTATGTTTGCTGGCTCTCAGGGTTCTATCCTATCTCCTATTCTCTTTCTAATTTTCATAAATTATATTCTCAATTGTACATCCAGTCCCATCCATTCATATGCAGATGACTCTACCTTACACTACTCAATTAGTTTTCCAGAACGCCCCAGCCAGTAGTCCCTCAAAAACAAAGGCAATGAAGCCATAAAACACTTATATTCTGATCTAGCTACTATTTCCAATTGGGGTAGAGAAAACCATGTTGCACTTAATGCTTCCAAGACCCAATTTATCCATCTTACTACCTGTCAGGAACCTCCAGAGGACTTTCCCTCGTTCTTCAACAATACAAAAATCAATCCTTCATCTTCTCTCATTATTCTCGGTGTCTCTTTTTCTTCTGCTCTCAGTTGGAAGGACCATATTACCGGTCTTGCTAAGGCAGCCTCCCAGAAGCTGGGTGTGCTCGGCCGCCTCAAGGGGTTCTTTACCCCTGCGCAGCTTCTTGCTCTGTACAGGGGCACAGTACGTCCTTGTATTGAGTATTGTTCACATGTGTGGGGAGGATCCTCTCACACCGCACTCCTAGACAAAGTAGAAAGGAAAGCCTTTCGTATCATTAACTCCCGTCCACTCACCAACTCTCTGCAATCTCTCTCTCTTCGCCACAATGTTGCATCTCTCTCGCTATACTACGCTACTACAAAAATCAGTGTTCCTCGGAGCTTTCCCAGTGTATTTAAAGTTTCCATTCTTAGGATCTGAGACCACTTTCGCCCTCCCTCGCCTTCACTACCAGCTCATCACCATCTTCAGCAACATCCTCACCACTATACCCACATCACACCTCACCACCCCCACTACCAACTCATCACCATCCATCACCATATTCACCATTATATCACCATTACCATTTTGGAGATATTAATTCACATGCACCACACACAGACAGAGTAGTTCGGATTGAAGGGCAAGTGAGTGGGGGAGGATGAGAAGGGGTAAATGGTGTGGGGATTGGTATTGGAGGGCCTAGCTATTGTGTGTGAGGGAGTCCTGGGGGACTCAGAGGAGTCGGGTTGCTTGAACTCCTCGTCCTCCATGGCCCTCTTGCGCACGCACTGCGGTTCCCTTCATAGTGTGGGGCTTCAAGGTCATTTTCCTGCACTGACCAGTCCCCAGCCCTGAATGGCACAGCCTACACCCTCTTCCCCCTGATGGAGTCAGGGTCCCTGGGCTCCCCAGCAAGAGTTCGGGTACATTTCCTCCTCCACTCTTCCCCTATAGGTTAGGGTTGTCTATGGTGTTAGGTGGTCCCCTGTAATAGGGGTGTCTCTGGTGATAGCTGTCCCCCTGGTATCTGAAAGGGGTGTGGTCCCCCTGTAATAGGGGTGTCTCTGGTGATAGCTGTCCCCCTGGTATCTAAAAGGGGTGTGTCCCCCTGTAATAGGGGTGTCTCTGGTGATAGCTGTCCCCCTGGTATCTAAAAGGGGTGTGTCCCCCTGTAATAGGGGTGTCTGGTGATAGCTGTCCCCATGGTATCTGAAAGGGGTGTGGTCCCCCTGTAATAGGGGTGTCTCTGGTGATAGCTGTCCCCCTGGTATATGAAAGGGGTGTGTCCCCCTGTAATAGGGGTGTCTCTGGTGATAGAGCTGTCCCCCTGGTATCTGAAAGGGGTGTGTCCCACTATAATAGGGGTGTCTCTGGTGATAGCTGTCCCCCTGGTATCTGAAAGTGGTGTTTCCAGGTAGATGAGACTCGATAGCCTTGGCGGGCAACCTATCTAGGGGAAAAAATCCAACACCCTACACACAAAAATCGGTGCCACTTAAAGGTGGCGATTTTTATAACAGATAACAGATATACCACCTCTACGTAAGGTATGTATTACCAGCCTTGCAACACAATCCCACCCCTACTCTGTTCAACTCTCCAACCCAAGAGTGAAACGCTATTCTCAGAGTTTCTTATATTCAACTGCTGAGCTTTGGAACTCTCCCATAATCAATCTTTCCCTCTTCCTGTGACTTAAATTGCTTCAAACTCTGTGTGTCCAGGCATTTTAGCTCGAACGTCCCTTGATTTTGGCCCTGTCACTCTTTCAAATCTGGGGGAGGCACTCGGTGCAGGCAGTTATGCCTTTTGTTTCCCTCATTCACATAGAAAGAAAAAAAATTATGCATGTGATACAGCACCATGTTAAGACGAAAATATTTGCTGTCATCCTCACAATTTTGTAATTGTGTAGGTAATTCATGGCCTAGATTTTAGGTTTTCTTACAGGTAGCGAAAATAAACAAAGGGGTTCTTCCAGTTATACAAAATAAAAGTAAGAGAAAAAATAGGCCCACTTATAACTAAGACAATAATATATTATTGTCATAGATAACGAGGTCAATATATGTAATACCTTAAACAAATATTGTTTAGCCCAGATACCGGGTAGTATGGATAATATTTTAAGTAAAATAAACATAAGCAGAAATTATGTATTTTTTTTTTTTTTTTTTTTGAACAGCTTAACAGCTTGAACAGCTTAACCCCCAAAAGTCACCTGTAAAGAAGAAATTAGTTACCCTTTAACCCGTGCATTAGCAGTTCCGTCATTTTAATTTTATACTGGCTACTAACAGACGAATATATTCAGTTCAGGAAGGGCCTCCAGCTATGAACTAGCTTTGAACTATCTTAATTAACCTTTTTTACTACCACAAATCCTTCTTAAACAGCATAAAATATTCTAAATATAGCTATAAATTAATAGATACGTCGCCGGTACAGAAGTGGTTAACAACACTATTATTTTGTTCTATCCAACAACCAACTCTACTCCTAAAATCGATTAATGAAATATTACAAACACATGTGGCAGTCCGTGGATTCGAACCCAGGATGCTCACACCGAATATCAACACCTTATGCATTACACCACGAAGGCAGTTAAAGAATGGTGAACACTGCCTACGATTTATTATGCAACTTCGAATCCTGCATATCAATCTAAGCATGTACACACATCCCAACTGCAACTCACGTAGGCTATGCATATGTGAATGGAAAGAGCAATTAATGGGGCCTTAACCACTAGGGAAGGCCTCTCGATAAATTACTCCTGAACCAATATCAATTATTATGTTCTATCCAACAACCAACTCTACTCCTAAAATCGATTAATGAAATATTACAAACACATGTGGCAGTCCGTGGATTCGAACCCAGGATGCTCACACCGAATATCAACACCTTATGCATTACACCACGAAGACAGTTAAAGAATGGTGGACACTGCCTACGATTGATTATGCAACTTCGAATCCTGCATATCAATCTAAGCATGTACACACATCCCAACTGCAACTCACGTAGGCCTTTTGCACTCCTAGAATACCCCTCCACCAATAGGAGACTTTTGCCCCCTGATTTTCGCCTCCTCTGATCCTCGACCCTCTATTTATACCCTTCCTGTTTACCTTTTATATCATTCTACCCTTACTTGATAATGCTGGTTGTCCAGTGAAACGCGTCATATATCCTGTATCATCATGTACATTTATGTAACCCTGTACCACCATGAATTTTGCTCATCTCATTCATCTACTTCCTGCCATCCAGCGAAAACTCATCAGAGACCTGGAAACTTTGAATAATAATATTTCCAACGCAGAAATTGCCATTTCTTTCAACCTCGTTATGTATTAAAGAAAATTTATTACCTGGCTTTACTAACATATATATATATAATTATATATATATATATATATATATATATATATATATATATATATATATATATATATATATATACATATATATATATATATATTAATATATACAGTATATGCCATACATATATATACATATATATATATATATATATATATATATATATATATATATATATATATATGGGGGAGGTGTGGCAGAGTGGTCTTGCCAATGGTCTGGTAATCCAATGGACCCGGGTTCGAATCCCAATATGTCAATGGGAAGATATTATTGGGATGGAATTTGTGCTGTACCTAGTTTCAGTGCATTACCACAGCACACCGAAATGCCAAAACAAAATACCCTCATTGTTCCCTGATTAAATAGCACTGTATGAATATTCCCATATTCAAAATATGCTACAGGGGGGCAATGCCTAGTGAGTTAATTGCTCAATAGGTGGCATTCTGAGAGTGAGGGTCCGAGCCTGGGGAGTGAGGCTGTGAAGCACAGAGGCGAAGCAGCTTCAGAGATGGAGTTGGGTTCGAGCCGTGAATAGGTGCTTCGCATGTCTCACTCCCTAGACTGGAACAAGACCTCGCGGGCCTCACCGTGTTCATTTGTGAGAGAGACAGAGACTAGGATGTCATAAATTGTAAGGAAGACAGAGATAAATGAGAGAGTTTTTATGAGAGGGGTTGGGTGTGCAAAGGATCTGTCTTGTGTGGGCCAATTGGCTCTCTACAAACTCCCATTTTCTTATGTTCCTATTTCTTACATTGTGTTTTGGTTGCAGGTATATGATAACATGGGTGTATAGTATGTAGTGTAAATAACAGGTAACGTTTATGAGATGGGTTGGGTGTGAAAGGGATCTGCCTTATGTGGGCCACTTGGATCTGCAGACTCCCATTTTCATCTTGGTTGCATGTGTAAGGGATCTGCCTCATTTGTACCGGTATGCAAACAAACAAGAGCGAGAGAGAAAGAGATTGGCTGTGTAAGGGATCTGCCTCTATTCGCTTGGTATAAGAGTTGTAGATATGTGGAATAGGCTACCGAGTGCTATAGTAGGATCAATAACAATAGAGCTTCAACATAAAATTTGATAGAACGAGATGAGTTGGGTGTGAAAGGGATCTGCCGTGTGTGGGCCAATCGGCTCTCTGCAGACTCTCACTTTCATCTTGGTAGCGTATGTAAGGGATCTGTCTCATTTGTACAAGTGTGCAAATAAGAGAGAGAGAGAGTTTGGCTGTGTAAGGGATCTGCCTCTCTCGTAACAGAGTCGTAGATATGTGAAATAGGCTACCTAGTGCTATAGTGGGATCAAGAACAATAGAGAATTTCAAGATCAAATCAGATAGTTATATGGACGAAATGGGTTGGATGTGAAAGGGATCTGCCTTTTGTGGGCCACTTGTCTCTCTGCAGATTCCCATGTTCATCTTAGTTGTATGTGTAAGGGATCTGCCTCATTTGTACCGGTGTGCAAACAAACGAGCGACAGAGAGAGACTGGGTGTGTAAGGGATCTGCCTCTATTCGTTTAGTAACAGAGTTTTAGATATGTGGAATAGGCTACCGAGTCCTATAGTGGGATCAAGAACAATAGAGTTCAACATTAAATTAGATAGGACGAGATGGGTTGGGTGTGAAAGGCTGCCATGGGCGTGTCTGGCCACCATTTTGGATATCATATCAAAAGTTGCCCAATACAAAAATGCACCTTGTGTCAAAGTTTGGTCCCGATCCGACAAGCAGTTCCGGAGTTATTGCGTAAAAACCGAACTATATATATTTTTATGGAAGCGTTCAATACTACTTGAACCCCTGATAACGTTGCTTGCTGTTTGAGGGAGGAGGAAAGGTAAGTCACACCACACCAAAAATTGTCAAAACTTTGAAGGTCTAGAACTTTGTTATTAAACAAAGCATTTGGCAAAGGGAGGAATTGTTAAAAACCTTAGCCAATACTCTGCTATTCACCAACAATAAATTTGAATTATCATTATTATTTGGTAGGTATGTATAGGTAGGTTGGCTAAATAATTGCTGGAAATCGTAGGGACTCCTACTATAGATTATAAAAATAATAATAGATCTGAATAATAAATCGACTATGTTATTAAGCAAAACTGGGGGATGCGTGAAAGCCTATAGACTGTAGACGGTAAACTTTGTGTGGGTAGCGAATATGGTTTTAACCCTTAATTAGCGGCTCACCACATAAGTCGAGTTAAATAAAGCTGGACTATGTGGCGGCGCTCGACATAACTCGAGTGGCAATTTCAGCACGTAATGTTGCTGAGAGAGAGAGACAAGTGGTGGCAGGAGAGTAGCGAGCGTATGACTGCTCCAGACCACCGCGGCGAACCTACTGACACGAATCTCACCTCCCTCCTACCTCTCTCACTCGCTATATAAGGAATTGTATGGGGAAAGTGCCTAATTACATGCTTTTTGCACTCGCGTTGCACGGTTATTGCAAGAAAACTAGCCATCATAAAAGGATCGTTATGGTGTCATTCGAAAGCTCTGTTTATGCCCTTTCAAGGATAGATACTTGTTTTACGTTCTGGGTCTTATTTAGGCATGAAAATGATCACGTAAACAGCCCTATTTTGGCTAAAAACACCCCGCTGGGCGGTACATATAAATAAACCGCATAGGCCGCTCTTAAGGTGTTAAAGTCATTTAAGAATAGACAGTTTTCAATGCTGCGGCCAAACTATTCCACCCATTTATATTTTTTTGGTATCAAAACGTTCGGAATCGCGACCCTCACCCAACTACGCAAACATGGCTTTGATCATCGGCGTAGTTTTCAAGATGTGGAATTTTAAGTGGAGTTCGAGGTTTTTTCAAGATTGCCGGAAAAAAACCCACGTGCAAAAGCAAAACCTTCTCTATAACATTTGCGGAGCATTAGTAGTGGAGTCCATATGTCAAAGCCCAATCATTTCCTATGAGTGGGAGAGACGGTATTTAGGCGTCAAATATTTCGGGAAATCGGCTGCCACGGACCTGTTTGGCCGCCATGCCGGATGTTTACCATATCAAAAGTTGCCCAATACAAAAACGCACCTCTTGTGAAAGTTTGATCCCGATCCAAGAAGCGGTTCTGGAGTTATTGCGTCAAAACCGGCGTGTAAGAAGAATTTGGATGAATAAGTGGGTTTAATGATTACAATAGGGGTTCCCCGTAGGGGTCGAACCCCTAATAATAATATATAAAATAATAATAATAATAATAATAATAATTGTAGTACTTATTTTCTTATCTCGACTATACTACTAGAGTGGGGGATACATCGACAGTCATTTAGAAGTTTGTATACTTTATTTAACAAACTTGCTACTACACTAATAACTGTTTCTCTGTTAGGGCCGAGATGAGTTCAAGACATGGATTGAATATTACGTCGACCCAACATAGGTTGTACTTTGGAACCGGAGAACTCCCGTTACTCCCTATTTGGATTCCCGATATTCAGGTATTGACTCAAGTCGGCTTCGATCCAAAGGCACGTTACTAGTTTCTAAAATCATATGTTTTTTACCGAGCCCTGCTGTGTCTACTCCAGAGACCAGGGCATCAATGAATCATACCTTTATTCACTTATCTAAAACAAGAGTTATATTCCTAAACTAAACTTCGAAATTATATACTTTTACCAGGCCTACTATGTCTACTCCAGAGACCACGGCGTTAATAATAATAATAATAATAATAATAATAATTTTACTTATTTAAAAGAGCGCTCAATCTTCAATTTGAATTTGCAAGCGCTCGAACACAAAACACAATTTCAATAAAACTACATTAACATATTTACAACACAATTTACACAGTTATTAATACAATAATTATAACCACTAAACTCTACAATCATCTGTCACTACACCACTCCCCAGGTCGTAACACTTTTGAAACATAAAGGTCTTTAAATGCTTCTTGAAGGACTCAACAGATATAGACTGCTTAATACAGTCCGGCAACCGATTATACAACCTTGGAGCCTTGTGGAAGAAAGCACGAGATACAAAAGCCGACTGATAAGCAACGGTAGGCTCATCCAATCTCAAAAGATCATCCCCACTGCGCAGAGACATACAAGGTCGATCCCGTTGGGGGAGCAAAAGTTCAGCCAGGTATTTAGGCTCACCAAACTTAACCCCTTTGAAAACCATAAGACAAAGCTTGAACTCAATTCTGGCCTTGATCGGGAGCCAATGCAACTCAATCAAACTCGATGTAGTAGGGGTTCTAGGTGGGAGGCCAAAAACCAGTCGAGCAGCACGATTTATTACTGACTACAGTTTTTGTAGCAAATATTTGGGTAGGTCAAACCATAGAGAGTTACAATAGTCTATGCGAGACATGATTTGAGAGTGAATCAGTGTCAAAAGACACTGTTTGTCCAGCGATTTTCGGACAGCATATAATTTACGAATCTGGTAGTTGCAAGTTTTGATTACTTGATCAATTTGCTTTTTAAAACTAAGTTTTGAGTCAAAGAACACACCAAGATTCTTGACACATACAGCAGCAGAGAGTTCTGCTTCACCAATGTTAAGTGACCCAAAGTTGTTGACACCAGTCCTCCTGTTTCCATGGATAACAATTAGTTCAGTTTTCCCATCGTTCAGTTTTAGCTTTCTGCGAACAATCCAGATCTTTATATCCGACATCAACATTTTCATTCTGTCCTTAATATCTCCTACATCATTTATCTTACATAGACTTGAGTGTCATCAGCATAAAAATTATATGATAATCCATGGGCACGAAGAATAGATGCCAGACTGCTTGTGTACACAGCAAATAGAATAGGGCCCAGCACAGAGCCCTGAGGCATCCCACACAGTAGAGAAACTGGATCAGACATAGCATCACCCACCATCACTGATTGGGTTCGATTAGACAAATATGATTCAAGCAAAGCAAGTGCCCTGTCACTAATTCCGGACTGCTGTAGGTCGTCTAGCAACAACCGATGATCGACCGTGTCAAAAGCAGCAGAGAGATCCAACAAGACCAATAGAGATGAGTTACCGGCACAGCACTCCATCACCAGATCGTTATGAACCCTACAAAGAGCAGTCTCGGTAGAGTGATGTTTCTTATAAGCAGATTGAAGGTGGGGAATATTCCCATTGGCCTCCATCACAGGTAGTAGCTGGTCTAGGATAGCGCGTTCCGTAATCTTAGAGAGGAATGACAAATTAGAGACAGGGCGGTAGCTTGACAAGTCCTGCACGTCAAGACCTGATTTTTGAATGAGAGGATGTACAATAGCTGATTTCTCAGTCTGAGGAAATGTACCTTCAGAGAACGATTTATTAATGATTCTACAAACAAGGTCGGCTGCGTGTTCATAAACGTTCTGCAACCTTGATACATCGAGTGGATCACGATTGCAAAAGGTCTTTTTAGAGTTCCTAATATAGCAAAGAACTACTACATATGACCTTTCAATTAATATATCCTCTTAACCATATACAATACATTTACTCATATGACAAGGGCGTAGTTACAATTTTACCTCAATTGCCCTTCTAAATACTCTTTGATTATATAATATTCTCGTTACTTCAACTGACCAGGGCGTTGTTACAAGTTACCTCGATTGCCCTATCGAGAACACTCTCGGATTATATCTTCGCGTAATCTTGTTACAAACAATTTATATTCATATAATTATATCACATGGTCAATAATAATTCTTAACCTAATGTAAGCAGTACCTCAATAACTCTACATGGACAAGATTCTCCGCTTTTATCCCTTTACATAGATTCTTATGATTACAATATTATCCTGGACTTAACACCCGTAACGCTCAACACAGAACTGACTGAATATTCCTTTAAATATGATAATAGATAATGTTTCCTTTATAACCAAAGATATCGTTGATCATACGGACTAGTGTCCTTCCTACCTATTTCTCAAACTAAAGCTAGTGGCAACTATTATTTATTCCCCTCGAGCCTTATAGTTGCGTGTCGATCTATCCTCAAGAATTATTCCCTTTTACTTTACTATTAATATATATTTGCTGTCCTAGCAGATCCTATACTAGTTATAACTAATCGGCATGGAGCCTTCTCTAACAAGAATAACTATTTCCCTCTTAACACATCATCATTTTATTTATAAACAAAAGTCTAGTATATTTTCTCTTTAGTTTGTCCTATAAGGACACATCAATTATTATGGAACCACTGGGTTAGTCACGCATTTTCTCTCTTTCTTTAAGTCTGGTTTGGGCCCAATATGGGTCCTTTAAAAATATATTTATTGTATACTGCTAGGTGTGTGCTGGAACAATTTCACCACCTCAGAGCTGGCCAATAGCTCTTCTGGAAATTCTCTCTCCCGTCTACTATCTGTCATCCCTCTTGAATCGCTTGGCTGTAAGTATGCAAGCCAGCGATGTGACGACAGGCGGCCGGATACTGAAGGTGTATCCGCCTAGTAGGTGAGAGCGATGCTAGGCCTGAGGTGGTCTTTACTGGAACATTTGGTGAGGGCTGGGTGGCTGGAATAAGTGGTTCCGAGTTCTCTTTGGTGCCCAAGCGAGAGAGAGGAAGTGGGTTGCAAGAAACTCACCCAGTGGGTTCCGAGAGGTGAATGACCGCTGCAGCCTCCCCCATCCCCTTAATATACTGTAGTCATGCCTCCCGCTCTCCGGCGCTGTGATTGGCTGAACCGGCCGCTCGGCCACCCGTGCATCTTGAATTATCTCTCTCTTCGCCTCCACTCTTTTCTCTTCATAATATGTTCCTGGAAGCTGGTTGCAAATGTCTTTTAGTGGCTTACGGGAGTATAGGGCTGGCACTGATATATTAGACCTATTGCAACCAGAGGAAATGGCCGGTGAAGAGAGCGAGAGCGAGTTTAAAGGTGTGGCGGTACACGTAGCCGTCCGCTCCGAAAATGGAGGCTTCTGATTGGTCGGCCGGGAAGGCGTGGCATGTTTATGACGTGAGCCCGAAGTGTCAAACTCAGCTGATGAAGAGAGAAGGTAAAAGGGGGCGCACTGATTGGCGGATGGCCTTTTTGCTTTAATAATGATAATAATTATAGCATACAAGGTTGTGTATCACTGTAGACCCTCTCCTCTGCCCATGGCTGGTACCGATGAGCCAGTCGCCCCATGAGTGTGTGGTGAGTGAGAAAAATATTCTGTTTTCGCCTGGGATCGAACCGGGGACCTTGCATGTGTGAGGCGCACGTGATAACCACTACACTACGAAAATTTATGATGTTAGCAATACGCCCTGGCAACAGATCAGCGCTCGGGATGTATACCTCTATAGTCTGTTCATTCTAGGTTGGGCAGAAATCGTAACCTCTAACCTCTCATAACTCAAAAGTGACTAGAGTAATCGAGCTAATATTTCTACCAAATAGGAAGACTTGGCTAGGGTATAGGTGTGGAAATTGACAGCTCATTTACTCTAGCACTTTCTGAGCTACAGGGGTTAGAGGTTACGATTTATGCCCAACCTAGAATGAACGGACCATAACACTTTATTCAATTGGACGATGCATATTTTTATTTGCGTCATCATAACCTACCTAACTAGCCTATTCTCGCCTAAACAACTAAACAAAAATATAACTTAGCTAAATTGAAATAACTAAACGATCCCAACCGAATTAACATAATTTAGTTACTTAGGTTTGATTATTTAGTTGACTTAGGGTAACTTGCATATGTTTGCATAGGTTACTTTAGGTCAGTTGGGTTAGGTTACATTACCCACAGTATGTTAAACCAGATTAGAATTGTTATGGTTAGGCTACCGATAAAACCATCCTGAGCTAAGCACAATCAAACGATAACGAAGATCTGTCATGAGCGCTTAACTCAATAAAGATCTTGAACACTCAAGGCGGAGTCACACGAATAATTTGTCAAAGTTTCTTCTGATACCGATTCTATATATCTATATTCTCCAAATATCCAGTTACTGGATGTATATAAGACAAGTGTGAATTATTTGGCCTGTGTGAAGGACTTTGGTGTATTTGTCCAAGAATCACAATTCACAAAAAAATATTTTTTGACTAGTACCAACACCAACAATATGACCGTGTGATGCCAGCATCTCATTATAGATGTTATTTCACAAACTTGATGTTTTACGTTTGGGAATCATTAGACGACTTCGCTTTGCTTAGGAAGGATCTGTAAGGGGTAATAGATTAATTGAAATAGTATATATTTATTTCATGACAAGAGATCCCTCATAAGCCGAATATAATTATTGGAGTTATTTATAGACCTCCAAATATGAGTAAAAACGAAGGTACAGCTTTATGGCAGGAAGTGAAAATAGCATCAAGGTTTAGCAATATGTGTATTATGGGGAATTTTAATTTTCCGAATATAGATTGGCAGCATCAATCAGCGACTCAGATTCTGAAGAGTTTATTGAAACAGTACAAGATAGTTTTTTTATTTCAATTCATAGACTTGCCGACTAGAGGTAATAATATCCTCGATTTAGTTCTCAGTAATAATGAACATATGATAAATAATGTAGAGATAGGGGACCAACTAAGAAATAGCGATCATAAATCTATTTTAATATACAATGGACAGGAAAAGCTAAAGAGAATACAACACTTATCCCAGATTTCAGAAAAGCTGATTATGGTGAGCTAAGAAGAGCCTTAAGGGTCGACCCTATGGTTAAACAATTAAGTGGACCCAGGTGCGCTAATGAGCGTACTCTCTCTCAGATACCCGTCTTGATTCAGGATAAATTGACAGCTACATATGAAAATTTTATTGCGTCACTCCACAACGCGCAAAATAAATATATCACTAAATGAAGATATAGATCGACACAGAACCAACCAAAATGGATGAATAATAAACTAATAGTTCTTCTAGAGAAAAAAAAAGGAATATATAGAAAAATTAAGAAAGGCGAAAATCACCTACTTATTTACTATCAGACGATAGGTCAAAAAGTAAATTAGGAAAGCAAAAACGAAATAATGAAATCAAATGACTCAAAAAATAATCCTAACACTTTTTACCAATTATATTAATCCAAAGTTAGAGATGTAATGAGTAACAGAACTGCTGATGTTATCTTAAAACTTTACTTGTCATTAGTGAGACCCCATATGGATTATGCTGTCCAATTTTGGTGTCCTTATTACAGAATGGACATAGATTCATTGGAGAGAGTACAGCGTAGAATGACAAAAATGATCCATAATATTAGAAATCTTTCGTATGAAGAAAGGTTGAAGAAATTAGGTTTACATTCGTTAGAGAGACGCAGAGTTAGAGGGGATATGATAGAGGTGTTCAAGTGGGTTAGTGGGATTAACAAAGGGACATGACAAATGTACTAAAGCTCAGTGATAGCGAAAGAACTCGTACCAATGGTTTCAAATTAGATAAATATCGTTTCAGAAAAGATATAGGCAAATATTGGTTTGGTAACAGAGTTGTAGATGGGTGGAATGGACTACCAAGTGCTATAGTGGGGTCTAAAACGGTAGGGAGCTTTAAGATAAAATTGGATAAGCATATGGACGAGAAGGGTTGGGTGTGAAGGGGGATCAGCCTGGTTGGGCCAATCAGCACTCTGCATACCCCCATAATCCTGCGTTAATCTCTAACCGTTTTGGTAAGATGATCCTCAGGGTATTAGAGTGTTGAGCCTATAATTGGGCTTTGTAATTGCTTAGGCCAATCAGCTTTCTGCAGACTCCCATTTTCTTATGTTCTTATGTAATAGGCCCCCTTAAAACTTCGATAGGAGAACATTATTTAGAAATGTGTAGTATATTAAATAGTATTTTTTTTTTCCATTTTCACTAATGAAAATTTGGCACAGATTCCAGATGTCTGTAAGGTATATAGCGATAGTATAGAAAATAGGTTAAGTACAGTTACTATAAGTAGAAATGATGTGCTTAAGAAAATTGACAGACTGAAACCTCAGAAATCGCCTGGACCTGATGAGGTATATGCTAGAGTATTAAAAACAAATGCAGAGATGAGTTAGGTTACCCATTAACATTTATATATAACAAATCATTAGAAACAGGCTTAGTTCCAGAAGCTTGGAAGTTTGCAAATGTAGTTCCGATATTCAAAAAATTTGACAATTCAATAGCATCCAATTACCGTCCCATTAGTCTCACATCAATCATAGGAAAGTTGGTAGAGTCAATGATTGCTAGAAAAATTAAAAACCACTTAGAAACATTTAACTTAATAAATTCTTCTCAGCATGGATTCACTCAGGGACGTTCTTACCTTACTAATTTGCTTAGTTTTTTTCTCAGAGGTATATGAAGCAGTAGACAATGACAAGTCATATGATATAATATATTTAGATTTCAGTAAAGCTTTCGACAGAGTCCCTCATGAGAGATTGATGAGAAAGGTTGAAGTGCATGGAATAGGTGGGTTGTTGTTGGGATGGATTAGGTCATGGCTAATTGGTAGGATGCAGAGAGTCAGCATAAACGGTACTGAGTCAGAATGGGGAGCAGTCAAAAGTGGTGTCCCCCAGGGATCTGTATTGGATCCTCTTTTGTGTGTTATATACATAAATGACCTTGATTTAGGTATAACTAGTAGGATAAGAAAATTCGCAGATAATACCAAAATGGGGAGAACAATAGATTCAGATAGCGACATAGAGTGCCTCCAAAGGGATCTAGATACCTTACACGAATGGTCAGTAAATTGGCAGATGAATTTTAACATTGACAAATGCAAGGTATTAAAGATAGGGAAGATGAATATAATTGTAAAATATAAACTAGCTAACATGGAATTAGAATACTCAGACTGTGAGAAAGATCTACAGTAGGTTCGTTTGTTAGAAATGATTTGAAACCTAGACAATAGTGTATAATCGTTCGTAACAAGGCAAACAGAATTCTCGGTTTCATCTCTAGGAGTGTGAATAACAGAACTTCTGATGTTATCTTAAAACTTGACTTGTCATTAGTGAGACCCCATATGGATTATGCTGTTCAATTTTGGTGTCTGTTTTTTAAATTATTACAGAATGGACATAGATTTTTTGGAGAGAGTACAACGTAGAATAACAAAAATGGTCCATAATATTAGAAATCTTCCATATGTAGAAAGGTTGAAGAAATTAGGCTTACATTCGTTAGAGAGACGCAGAGTTAAAGGGGATATGATAGAGGTGTTCAAGTGTTTTAGTGGGATTAATAAAGGGGACATGAAAGATGTACTGAAGGTCAGTGATACCGAAAGAACTCGAACAAATGGTTTCATATTAGATAAATTTCGTTTCAGAAAAGATATAGGCAAATATTGGTTTGGTAACAGAGTTGTAGATAGGTGGATATAGTGGGATCAAGAACGATAGAGAGCTTTAAGAAAAAAATAGATAGGTATATGAACGAGATGGGTTGGGTGTGAGGGGGATCTGCCGGGTGTGGGCCAATCGGCGCTCTGCAGACCCCCATTGTCTGACCTCTGACCGTTTTGGTGAGGTCTGTCCTCATGGTATTAGTAAGCTGGGCCTATAATTAGGCCTTGTAATTGGGGTTGGATGTGAGAGGGATCTGCTTTGTGAGGGCCAATCGGCTTTTTGCAGACTCCTATTTTCTTATGTTCTTATAATAGTGCAGTATTAGCCAGGAGACAAAGGAAATATAATCATTGTATTGAAGGGTTTTAGAAACGGTGTACGGGAAGCAAGCAAAAATTTAAGTGAGACGGTGTGGACATTTTTAAAGCATTGAGGTCCTTCGTAAGTTGAATAAAAGTGTCTATTGTTAGCCAGAATACAATGATAATACAGTATAACCTAACCTAACAGTATTGGTTTAGAGTTACTGGTTGAGTCGACCGGTCACTGTATTACTAATATTAAGGGTTTCTGAAGCACCTTTACCCCTTTATTTAATATTCTTTATTTCCCATTCAGTACAAGCCCCAGCACTCTGGGGAACGTAGTTGCTGAAGGCCATGCTGCATATTGTTATAGCTATATAATGACTAGTGCATATTTTAGTAAAATTGGTCGCTCCATAGATTTACAATTTGCTCTATTATATTCAGTGTGTGTGTGTGTGTGAGTGTGTGTGTGTGTGTGTGTGTGTGTGTAATAACAATAAATAATAATAATAAACGGTGTATTGATAGTTGCAGCCATTGGCTGAACATGTACAAAGGAACAGTGTGTAGCTTAACTGTAACTTATATTAACTTGCAATATGGACCAAAGTAAGAGATTGCACAAGAGCTACTGGTATTATTTTGTTTGTCAGTTAGATATTATGTACTTCGTTAGCTGATGATTTTCCAATCGAGATGATAGTGGTACATTTTACAAGTTTTCTCTGAAAGCTTGTGAGTTGATTTACTTGTTAATCTAGGATAGAGATGGCATATCTTGTATGACTTTGAATACTTTGATTACGTATGATTTTTTTTTTTTTTTTCTTTTTTTTTTTAGTCAGAGCACCGAATTTTAAAAAGCTGGTGTCTCCACGAGCTCGTTTCCCGGCATTTTTCGGAAGCAAGTATATTTATTAAATTATTTATTATATAATGTATTAATTATATATTATTGCTTTATGTTATTGTTTACTCATTTATATATATCTAATCTGAAATGTTTTAAGGCTAATTTGCGTTAGGAGTGGAAACTTTACCAAAGGTAGATTGCCAGTGAAAGTTGACGGAAAAAGAGCTCGTGTGACACTGCCTTCCCACTGTGTTGGTGGGGTTGACACAACACGCGATATATGGTTAGTCGCACACCAGTGATTGTTTATGACTTGTCTTACTGTTGGTTGATTAGGTTCACGATATATGGTTAGTCGCACACCAGTGATTGTTTATGACTTGTCTTACTGTTGGTTGATTAGGTTCACGATATATGGTTAGTCGCACACCAGTGATTGTTTATGCCTTGTCTTACTGTTGGTTGATTAGGTTCACGATATATGGTTAGTCGCACACCAGTGATTGTTTATGACTTGTCTTACTGTTGGGTGATTAGGTTCACGATATATGGTTAGTCGCACACCAGTGATTGTTTATGACTTGTCTAATGTTGGTTGATTAGGTTCACGATATATGGTTAGTCGCACACCAGTGATTGTTTATGACTTGTCTTACTGTTGATTAGGTTCACGATATATGGTTAGTCGCACACCAGTGATTGTTTATGACTTGTCTTACTGTTGGTTGATTAGGTTCACGATATATGGTTAGTCGTACACCAGTGATTGTTTATGACTTGTCTTACTGTTGGTTGATTAGGTTCACGATATATGGTTAGTCGAACACCAGTGATTGTTTATGACTTGTCTTACTGTTGGTTGATTAGGTTCACGATATATGGTTAGTCGCACACAGTGATTGTTTATGACTTGTCTTACTGTTGGTTGATTAGGTTCACGATATATGGTTAGTCGCACACAGTGATTGTTTATGACTTGTCTTACTGTTGGTTGATTAGGTTCACGATATATGGTTAGTCGCACACCAGTAATTGTTTATGACTTGTCTTACTGTTGGTTGATTAGCTTCACGGTATATGGTTAGTCTCACACCAGTGATTGTTTATGACTTGTCTAATGTTGGTTGATTAGGTTCACGATATATGGTTAGTCGCACACCAGTGATTGTTTATGACTTGTCTTACTGTTGGTTGATTAGGTTCACGATATATGGTTAGTCGCACACCAGTGATTGTTTATGCCTTGTCTTACTGTTGGTTGATTAGGTTCACGATATATGGTTAGTCGCACACCAGTGATTGTTTATGACTTGTCTTACTGTTGGTTGATTAGGTTCACGATATATGGTTAGTCGCACACCAGTGATTGTTTATGACTTGTCTTACTGTTGGTTGATTAGGTTCACGATATATGGTTAGTCGCACACCAGTGATTGTTTATGACTTGTGTTACTGTTGGTTGATTAGGTTCACGATATATGGTTAGTCGCACACCAGTGATTGTTTATGACTTGTCTTACAGTTGGTTGATTAGGTTCACGATATATGGTTAGTCGCACACAGTGATTGTTTATGACTTGTCTTACTGTTGGTTGATTAGGTTCACGATATATGGTTAGTCGCACACCAGTGATTGTTTATGACTTGTCTTACTGTTGTTGTTGTTGTTGTTGTTGTTCCCTAAGCTGCCTGGCCGAACAGCCCCGAGTCCCTGAGGAAGGCCATGGCCATGATCGGGCTTTCCCACAGAGCTCTCATTGAGTGTAGATTGTGTTGTTGGCGTAAGTGGTTGTGTGAAATGCAGTCTTCTATGATGTGTTTAATGGTATGGGGTGCTGTGTTACATCCCGGGCAGGCGTCGACAACGGAGTCATCCAGTCTCTTCTGATAGCTCAGGAGAGCTGGATGGTGTCCGCAACTCAGCCTGGCCAGGTGGACTCTGTCCTTGCGAGGAAGGGAGGATTCGGAAGGATGGATTTCGGGAGGTCGTGCTTGCAGCTGCGTGTTGTCTGTGAGTGAGTGGATGGATCGGCGAGAGATATGAGTATGGATGTGCTTCTGGAAGTTGGTTCGGGGTGGGCAGGGAGGGAGAGAGGACAGTAATTGTGTGTGATACCGTGTGCTGGGTGTTGTTTTGATATTTCTTGGTGTCTGTGGGTGTGTTGCCATGTAGTTTAGTGGGTGGTCTTGGTTCGTGGAGGCTGCTGCCAGGAATTGAGTGCCTCTCATGTCCAGATGGTCTTTGACTTTGAGGATTTTGGTTTCTTGATGTAGGTGATCTGTGGGTGCAGTAGCTGTGCAGCCTGTAATGATCTTCAGGGCTTTGTTTTGAATAGTCTGTAAGGTCTTATGATGTGTTTCAGCTAGGTTAGAAGCCCAGGCTGGGCTTGCATATTCCATCACTAATCTTATGTATTGTTTATATACTGTGGTGGTAGTTTCTTTGTTGTGTCCAAATTTTGTGTGAGCAAGTGACCCGAGGGCGTTAAGTCTGGGTGTCAGTTTCTTTTTAATGTTTGTGATGTGCTGTTTGAATGTCATATGAGTATCATATGTTACTCCTAGGGTTTTGGGTGTGTGTGTATGTGTTAGGGGTGTGTTGTTTATGGTGAGTTGAGGGATGTATTCGTGTTCTCCTGTCCAGCTTGTGAGCAGGGTTGCGGTGGATTTGGCTGGGGCTAGATTAAGTCTGTTTGTAGTGCACCAGCCATGTAGTGTGTTGAGATAGGGTTGAAGGAGATCTGTTGCTCTTTTTGGGTCATGGTGTGTGCATGTGAGTGTTATGTCATCTGCATAGGAGGCTAAGTTTATTTGGGGCGTATTGGGTGTAGTTATATCGTGCATGTATAGATTGAAGAGTGCGGGCGATAGGACGGATCCTTGTGGAACTCCGTTTGGAAAGTTTCTGATTTTAGATGACTGACCGGCAAAAGATACGTGTGCACATCTGCCTGCTAGGAAGTTGGCCAGCCACCTTTTTGTGTTGTTGTGCATGTTTGTGTTGTAGATTTTGTTTGTTAGGTTGTGGCGGGGGATGGCATCGAAGGCTTTACTAATGTCGAGTGTGGCTAATAGTGATCTGTGTGGTGGTCTAGCTGAGTTGATGCCGTCAAAAGCTCTTTGTGTAAGGTCTGTGAGAAGAGTGTTTGTGGAGTGCAGTGGCCTAAAGCCATATTGTGTTGGAGCTAGGGGTAGGTCGGGTGTAATTAGTTGTAATACTAGGCATTCCATGACTTTAGAGGGGGAGCAAAGGAGTGTGATGGGGCGGTGCGAGGAGGGTAGCGTGGGGTCTTTGTTGGGTTTGGGGAATGTGGTGATGATACCATGCTTCCAAATGTCTGGTATTGTGTTGTGTGAATAACTGTAGTTTGATATGTTAGTGAATGCTTGCATGCCTTGTGGTCCCAGGTGTCTGAGGTGTATGTTACTTATGTTGTCTAGGCCACAAGCGGGTGAGTGCTTGAGATTGTTGATGCTATGCTTTGTCTGGTGATTGGTGAAGGGTGTATAGTCAGGGTCTGTGGGGAATTGTCTCTTACATCGGATGACACGTCGGTCGTCTTTGTGAGGTTTTAGGTGGCTGACATGTGAGAAGTGATTGATTAGAGTGTTTGCTTGTTGTTTACATGAAGGAGTAGAGTCTGTTGTTGTGATTGCAGCATGTGATTGTGTTGTGTTGCTGTTGGAAAGTGTGATGCTGTTTAGTGTTTTGTAGAGTTTTTTGGGTTTTGTTTTGTGATCAAGTGTTTGTAGGAAGTTATTCCAATTTAGTTTTTGTTGTTCTTGTATTTTGTTGTTAGTTTGGGTGTGGAGTGTTTGAATTTGTTGTGTGATGTCTTGTGTGGGGTGCTGGGGAGTGTTTCAGTATGTCGCGTTGTCTGATGAGGTTTTTTGATGTGAAGTTGGGGTTGTGTCTTTTTCTGTTACCTCTTGGAATGTGTTTCTTGTCAGCGTTTTGGATAGTTTATTGAGTATGTGTACAGCATTGTTGATGTTAGTGATGGGTGTACTGTTTAGAGTTGTGAAGTGTTGTTCTGTCTCATTTGTGAATGCTTCCCAGTTAGCTGTTTTATAATTGGTGTATGTGTGTTTGTGGCTAGCTGGGGTGAGTCTGGTTTTGGTGGTGATAATGATCAGGAGGTGGTCAGAGCCTAAGGTTCTGACCACCCTCCAAGATGTTGTGGGGGCGAGTTCTGGGGAGCAAAAGGTGATGTCTGGAGATGATGGGTTATAGAGGGCTTGGTGAGGAATATGGGTATGGTGATGGATGTCGTTAAGGATGATGAGGTTATCAGTTTGGTTTTGTAGTACCAGCCCTCTGTCTGTGTCGGGGTTGTCGACAAACCAGGCCGACGTCTTGGCGTTGAAGTCACCACCCAGGATGATGTGTGGGGTGTTTGTGATGTGTTGTAAGACTTGTGTGGTCTGTATTCATTTGGTACTGTAGGGGATGTTTGGGGAGGGATGTATGTGTTTATGATGGTTATGTTGGAGTTGTTGCCAGTGCGTATTTTAATTGATAGTATTTCTGTTGTGTTATCTTTTGGGGGGAGGAGGGATTTTGTTTGTACACTGGTAACTATGTATGATATTTCTTTGTGTACCAGGGTGATGAGTCCACCGCCCCCACCGACAGCCCAGTCTTGTCTGATGGTGGTGAAATCATGAAATGTGGGTGTTTTTTGTCTTACTGTTGGTTGATTAGGTTCACGATATATGGTTAGTCGCACACCAGTGATTATTTATAACTTGTCTTACTGTTGGTTGATTAGGTTCACGATATATGGTTAGTCGCACACCAGTGATTGTTTATGACTTGTGTTACTGTTGGTTGATTAGGTTCACGATATATGGTTAGTCGCACACCAGTGATTGTTTATGACTTGTCTTACTGTTGGTTGATTAGGTTCACAATATATGGTTAGTCGCACACCAGTGATTGTTTATGACTTGTCTTACTGTTGGTTGATTAGGTTCACGATATATGGTTAATCGCACACCAGTGATTGTTTATGACTTGTCTTACTGTTGGTTGATTAGGTTCACGATATATGGTTAGTCGCACACCAGTGATTGTTTATGACTTGTCTTACTGTTGGTTGATTAGGTTTACGATATAGGGGATGGGGCTTGTGTGTGTGTGTGTGTGTGGATTTAAATGATGAATCATCACAGCATGGAGTTATTTAAGGGGAGGTTTTTAGTTTGGTCCCTAGATATCCTTCAAGCTTAAGATTACACCCCCCTTGAGCCCCTTTTCAAGATAAATTTGTAAATTTTTCGGTAGAAAATGTCCCGGCTGAAAGCTGGTTCCTCTTAAATTACAGGCTCGCTATCGCTCGCCAGGATAAAATCGACACCTAAATGGCACGAAAGGTCTTAAAATTGACAGAAATGGGTTGAAAGTTCTTAAAATCGTCAAAATAATGGGGCAAACGTCTTACAATTAGACACACAATGAGGCTAAACATGAGGGAGAAAGGAGTCAAGAAAAAATCCCTCAAGTGGAAATCTCCCCTTAAAGTTGTCTTCACTTCCGTTACAGTATCGATATCTGTTCTGTTTCATAAATTATCTGTTAGTTTTACTTAATATCTATTGCAAAACATGTTTCCCATGTGCCATGTACTAATTAATGGAGAGTTAATGTCTCGTTCTCTCTCTCTCTCTCTCTCTCTCCTTTACTGTCCTAGTCTTCCACTATAAACTGTCCCTGTCTAGTAGTATTAAGCCCGGATTACCAAGTTGGGACCGCAAGGGCTGTGTGGTCTGAGCATCTGTGTAACTCTGTGTAACGGTCTCTCTCTCTCTCTCTCTCTCCAGTCTCTATAATTCTCCATTATGTACTTCTATACAGTGTTCACCCACCGGTGTATAATAAATTGCCGTTATATATTATATTGTTTTCCCTAGAGCGCATTATATACCAGGGTTCATCGACTGGCGGAACTTATTCATAGAGCAGATACACAAACAGAGGAAGTAAATTGGACATATGACATAACACAATAGTAAGTTTCAATATAATCATTGACAATGTACACAACTGAATTACAAGAATATAGCCTAATATAATTATGATAGAACCTGTAAGAAACAGGCAAAGTTTCGGAGGGGTTGGGAATTATGTGAAGTATGTATTTATATAACGAACGATAGGGGGATAGGGGCGGAGGCATTTATGGTAACTGGATATAGTTATATCCTTTTCAACGTAGACATAGTCATCAAACATGAATTAAGGTATAACCATATCATGCAAGTACTAACGGCAGTAGTGATTCATTTACTCTACTTTAGCAGGGATTCCGCTAAGGGAACAGATAAATACTACAGTATACTATGGTAATTATTGGTAACTCTGGTTCAAAAGTTTAACACCTGTCTGAGGGTAACAGGTAAAGGATAGTACGTCTCTTTAGTTGACTAGGGGAGGAAATGAAAGGGACAGAGGTAAATCTCTCTCTCTCTCAGTAACCCAACCTCCCCAGCACCTGACCCCTTCCATGTGACCCTATCATGACCCCCATGTACCCATTTTGACCTCATGGGAAACTTTCTATTAATTGGGCAGAGTGATTGGGGTCGGAGAGAGAGAGAGAGAGATACGTCTATATATAGCTACTGTAGATGCATATATACTGTACATAAATAGAACGCTTAGCAAAGGGGAACGAACACACACAAACACACATACATACATACATTGTATGTACGTACGTATGTATGTGTGTGTGTGTCAGGGATGGTGTATTCGTATTTGTTATTCGTATTCGAATGCATTCGGATGCAGTAATTCAGGGTATTTGTATTCATATTCGAATTCTTTCAAATAAAAGTAAAAGTATTTAAATTCGTATTCGAATATTTGAATAAATTATTTGTATTCGTAGAATCATCTGGTGAATACAGAGAGAGAGAGGTGTCATAATTTGTATCTCGTCAGTATCAAGAATTTGATACCGGTACCTACCGGTACGGTACCATATATCTAGTTTTTACACTACATAGGTGGATATCCCAGTATTGAATGCAGGTAGTGTCTGTTATCAGTCATAAAATAGTTAACCATTGCATAAGCTACAATACCACACTTAGCTATAGTAAAACAGTTACAGTAATTAATTTTACGAAAAGTATTCATGAATGCATTCATGAATATATTCAAAAAGTATTTGCATTCGTAGTCGATAAGACAATATTTCCTTGTATTCGTATTTGCATTCGTCTTCGTAGAAATCTAAATTATTCGTATTCGTATTTGAATACTGAACTCGTGTATTCACTCCATCCCTGGTGTGTGTGTGTGTGTGTGTGTGTGTAATAATAAAATACAAATAGTAATCGATTTATTTCGAACCGGCAGCCAATGAGGCTGAAAATACACAATTCCTTAACCTAACATGTCCTAAATTGTCAACAGATGCATCCACCTCTATTAAGGGCTCCATGTATAGTATATGCATATTATGCATCGACCTATACATCGACATCTCTCTCTCTCTCTCTCTCTCTGACTGCATAGGTTCAAATATACTTAGACATTGATAGATAAATGTATAGATGGATACATACAGTAGATGGATAGACATATAGATATATAGACAGCTATTTGTACAGATAGATAAATATATAGATACAAAATGTTGAGAGAACTGAGTAGGCTTAGGCTTTCCCCAGTGTTATGTCCACGTTTTCTATTACAGATAAAACCCTTGGTAATAAAAGCTGGGGAATTACTATACTTATGAAGGAACTCTTGTGTGTGTTTATATGTGTGTAGGGGGGTTGTGTATATGTGGTGTGGGGGGAGGGTTATATGTGTTTCTTGTGTGGGGGAGATTGTCTTTATGTGTCTTTGTGTGTACAGTATATTGGGCGGTCTACATATGTGCGTGTTTGTGTGTGAGAGTGGTGATGCATAACTATTTGTGTGTGAGGAATATGTACTGTATATGTGTAAAAGGGAAATGTACTGTATACGTGTTTATGTGTAAGAGATAATGGATCTAGTTCATTAGCTACAGGGAAGATTGTTTTAAGATGTAAGTACATGCAACATATTTCCTATCAGATATGTCTTCCTCATCGAATGCAATTTTGTTTAACCAACATTAACACCATTTAATCGGACAACTATTGTTGTAATATATAACATACATACTTCCAGATAATTTAACTCAGTTTGGAAAGTTATTCTAGGAATCAAGGGGTAAATATGGTCTCAATTAGTTTTTTAACGCTGACTGTGATAAAAATAACAGTGTCTATCGGTACCTATATCACAAACAAACTGGCTTCCTCTAATGGAAATAGTTTACAAGAAGAATGTAAGGAGCAGAATTCAAATAATCTTATCCCTTGATGCACAGAATGGAAGTAGAACTAGAAATCTACCAATAGTCTTCTCTAAAGCACCATGGGTACTCCTATTGTCTGTTTGTTTGTTATTATTATATGTTAAGCAGACTGTCAATTGCCATCTCCTAATCCTGACTACCCCGTTATTACGAACATTATGTAGTGAAATTCATTGTCAATTACTACAAATAGCATTATGATAAAAGACCACAGACTTCTTAGCTTCGTAGTGAATAACCTTTTAGGGGTGCAATGTATCTAATAACCTTTTAGGGGTGCAATGTATCTATATATTCCTAGTAATAACCTTTTAGGGGTGCAATGTATCTATATATTCCTAGTAATAACCTTTTAGGGGTGCAATGTATCTATATAATAACCTTTTAGGGGTGCAATGTATCTATATTCCTAGTAATAACTTTAGGGGTGCAATGTATCTATATATAAGAACCTTTTAGGGGTGCAATGTATCTATATATTCCTAGTAATAACCTTTTAGGGGTGCAATGTATCTATATATTCCTAGTAATAACCTTTTAGGGGTGCAATGTATCTATATATTCCTAGTAATAACCTTTTAGGGGTGCAATGTATCTATATTCCTAGTAATAACCTTTTAGGGGTGCAATGTATCTATATATTCCTAGTAATAACCTTTTAGGGGTGCAATGTATCTATATATTCCTAGTAATAACCGTTTAGGGGTGCAATGTATCTATATATTCCTAGTAATAACCTTTTAGGGGTGCAATGTATCTATATATTCCTAGTAATAATCTTTTAGGGGTGAAATGTATCTATATAATCCTAGTAATAACCTTTTAGGGGTGCAATGTATCTATATATTCCTAGTAATAACCTTTTAGGGGTGCAATGTATCTATATATTCCTAGTAATAACCTTTTAGGGGTGCAATGTATCTATATATTCCTAGTAATTCATAGCGAGGCCTTCCCTTGTGGAAAAGGCCCCATTAATTGCCCTTTCAAAAGTTTTAATCTTTGGGCTATCATAGAGCTTAGGTTAATATCCAGTATTTGAGAATGGATATTATCGTGAGCTTGTGTGTAAACCTTTAAATGTCTTTGTAGCGTAATGGGTAGTGCGGTAGATTTCGATGTGAGTATCCTAGGTTCGAATCCTGGGAGTACCACATGTATTAGTTACTGAATATTCAATGATTTCATTAAGTAGATTTATTTGTAGGTTACAAAATATGTGCAAACAAGTAAATTGAAAGTGATTTATCTAATTCTAGCAATTAATAGTAATGGAGTGGATACAATATATATATATATATATATAATATATATATACAGTATATAATATATATATATATGTGTATATATATATATATATATAATATATATATATATATATATATATATATATATATATATATATATATATATATATATAAATATAATATATTAATATATATATATATATTATTATATATAATATATATCTATATATATATATACTGTATATATATATATATATATATATATATATATATATATATATATATATTGTATCCACTCCATTACTATTAATTGCTAGAATTAGATAAATCACTTTCAATTTACTTGTTTGCACATATTTTGTAACCTACAAATAAATCTACTTAATGAAATCATTGAATATTCAGTAATTAATACATGTGGTACTCCCAGGATTCGAACCTAGGATACTCACATCGAAATCTACCGCACTACCCATTACGCTACAAAGACATTTAAGGGTTTACACACAATATGTATATATATATATATATATATATATATATATATATATATATATATATATATATACTGTATACAATTTGGACAATTAGGGAAGAACCTGAAAATGGCAGGACATAGATATGGAAGTGAGAATGGAGAACATGGGAGGGTAGCTAATATGTGTTCTAGTGGTGTTGTAAATGAGAATCATGTTAAGGTAGGAGTATACAGGAATATCTTGAATAAAAGAGATTGAGAAATTTCCTATATTTTTAACATATACATTCATAACGGTGTAGGCTAAGGGGTAGTTGGGATAGGCCAATGGGATCTTCAATTTAGCTAGGCGAGTTAAGGAAAACAGCATGTTTTAAAAGAATGCAGAGATGAGTTAAGTTACCCATTAACATTTCTATTTAACAAGTCATTAGAAACAGGCTTTGTTCCATAAGCTTGGAAGCTTGCAAATGTAGTTCCGATATTAAAAAAAGGTGATAAATCAATAGCAGCTAATTGTCATCCCATTAGTCTCACATGAATCATAGGAAAGTTGCTAGAGTCAATTATTGCTAGGAAAATTAGAAACCACTTAGAAACATTTAATTTAATAAATTCTTCTCAGCATGGATTCAGTCAGGGACGTTCTTACCTTACTAATTTGCTTAGCTTTTTCTCAGAGGTGTATGAAGCAGTAGACAATGACAAGTCATATGATATAATATGTTTAGAATTCAGTAAAGCTTTCGTCAAAGTCCCTCATGAGAGATTGATGAGAAAGGTTGAATCGCATGGAATAGGTGGGTTGTTGAGATGGATTAGGTCATGGCTAATTGGTATGAAGCAGAGAGTCAGCATAAATGGCACAAAGTCAGAATGGGGAGCAGTCAAAAGTGGTGTCCCCCAGGGATCTGTATTGGGTCCTCTTTTGTTTGTTATATACATAAATGACCATGATTCAGGTATAACTAGTAGGATAAGCAAATTCGCAGGCGACCCAAAAATGGGGAGAACAATAGATTCAGATAGCGACATAGAGTGCCTCCAAAGGGATCTAGATACTTTACACGAATGGTCAGTAAATTGGCAGATGAATTATAATATTGACAAATGCAAGGTATTAAAGATAGGGAAGATGAATACAATTGCCAAATATGAACTAGCTAATATGAAATTAGAAAACTCAGACTGTGAGAAAGATCTAGGTGTGTTTGTTAGCAAAGATTTGAAACCTACACAATAGTGTATAATCGTTCGTAACAAGGCAAACAGAATTCTCGGATTAATCTCTAGGAGTGTGAATAACAGAACTTCTTTTGTTATCTTAAAACTTGACTTGTCATTAGTGAGACCCCATATGGATTATGCTGTTCAATTTTGGTGTCTGTTTTTGTAAATTATTACAGAATGGACATAGATTTTTTGGAGAGAGTACAACGTAGAATGACAAAAATGGTCCATAATATTAGAAATCTTCCATATGTAGAAAGGTTGAACAAATTAGGCTTACATTCGTTAGAGAGACGCAGAGTTAGAGGGGATATGATAGAGGTGTTCAAGTGGGTTAGTGGGATTAATGAAGGGGACATGAAAGAAGTACTAAAGCTCAGTGATAGCGAAAGAACTCCAACCAATGGTTTCAAATTATATAAATTTCGTTTCAGAAAAGATATAGGCAAATATTGGCTTGGTAACAGAGTTGTAGACAGGTGGAATAGGCTACCAAGTGCTACAGTGGGATCAAGAACGATAGAGATCTTTAAGAAAAAATTAGATAGGCATATGGACGAGATGGGATGGGTTTGAGGGGAATCTGCCGGGTGTGGGCCAATCGGCGCTCTGCAAACCCCCATTGTCTGACATCTGACCGTTTTGGTGAGGTCGGTCCTCATGGTATTAATGAGCTGGGCGTATAATTAGGCGTTGTAATTGGGGTTGGGTGTGACAGGGACCTGCCTTGTGTGGGCCAATCGGCTTTCTGCAGACTCCCATTTTCTTATGTTTTTATGTTCTTATGTTGCAGAAGAACAGTGCATCAGGAATGATAATGGGACAATAGTTTATGCCGACAAAGAAATTAGAGATGCCTGGAAGGTACACTACGAAAGACTACTTAACGAGGAATTTGAGTGGAATAGAGAGCAGCTTGGTAATGAAAAGCCAATACTCGGTCCCCTCCCCCCCCCCCCTCCCCCCGACTTTGATAGCGCCACTGTTGTTAACAGTGCAATAGATAAAATGAAGGACGGAAAATCTGAAGGATGCTCTGGCATTGTAGCTGAGATGATTAAAGCATCAGGTGATATAGGAGTGAGTTTGGTCACAAACCTAATTAACTCTATCATTAGAGAGGAAACAATCCCTGATGATTGGCAAAAAGGTGTAATAGTAAACATATTTAAGGGCAAAGGGGACTCATTGGATAGGGGAAACTATAGGGGCCTGAAAATAGCTGACCAACTCATGAAGGTCTGTGAGAGAGTATTTGAAGGTATGATAAGGGAAAGCATTTCTTTTGACGATATGCAATTCGGCTTCATGCCAGGAAGTGGCACAACCGACGTCATCTTCATAGTCAGGCAGCTGCACGATAAATATCTACTTAAACGTAGGGATCTGTATCTTGTGTGTGTAGACCTGGAGAAGGCGAGAAGGCCTTTGACAGGGTGCACAGAGAAGTTGTGCAGTGGGCTATGAGAAAATTTGGCGTAGAGGAGTGGCTGGTGCTTGTGATAATGAAGATGTGCGAGGACTCGCGAATGGCAGTGAGGGTGAAAGGGGAACTGAGTGAGAAGCTTACAGTTTGTGTCGGAGTTCACCAGGTCTCTGTGTTAAGCCCTCTCCTCTTTGTTATGGTTCTGGAGGCACTATATGGTGATTTCATAGTTGGGTTCCCATGGGAACTGCTATACGCATATGACCTAGTACTTATAGCAGATAGTGCGCAGGATACCGAAGCCAAGTTCAGGAGATGGCAAGAGGGCATGGCAAGTAATGGGTTAAGAGTTAATATAAATTAAACAAAAGTTTTACATAGTGGATTAGGGCTAGGAAAGGTAGAAAACAGTTGGGCATACCCATGCGCATTATGCAAAAAAGGGGTGGGCGCGAACTCAATACAGTGTAGCGTCTGCCGCAGCTGGGTACAGCAGCTGGGTACATCACGGGAAGAAGCGCTGCACTAGAATAAAGGGACCTCTACTAAGGAAGAAATCCGAAATTGAGAATTTTGTATACATAGTATGCAAAGGTGAGCTTGTATTCAATGACAGGCTCGAGAGTGTTGACTTTGGCAATGAGGCACTGGAGATGGTGGACAAGTTTTGCTACCTGGGAGATACCATCTTTGCCGGTGGAGGGGCCGAGGCCGATACTATCGCCAGAATAAGATGCGGCTGGGGAAAATTTAGAGAACTTTTGCCACTACTCACTATGAGAAGACTCCCTCTCCCCTTGAAGGGAAAGGTGTACGCTTCATGCGTTAGAAGCGCAATGACATATGCTTCAGAAACGTGGCCTGTCAAAGTGGATGATACCAACAGAATGGAACGTAATGCGATGAGGATGGTAAGATGGATGTGTGGTGCCAAACTGCAAGATAGGACATCAAGTGTAGAGTTAAGGAGAAGGTTAGGTATTAAGAGTATCAGTGATGATCAGGCTTGGATGGTTTGGACATGTGGAGAGGATGGATGAACAAAGCTGGGTGAAAAGATGCATGTCCATGAATTTGGAGGGAGCTGCACCAAGGGGTGGACCAAAAAAGACGTGGGATCGGACTTTGCAGACTGATCTTAAATCAAAGAACCTGACAAGTGAGGCAGCTCTTAACAGGGCTGCCTGGAACGCCGCCATTAGGACGTGAGACCAGGACTGCATTTTGTGTGGAGCACTCGGTCTTTAAATTTGTGTATGTATGTATGTGTATGTATTGTTAAAGTTAAGTTTATAGTAATGATCTCACAGATAGAGAACAGCAATACTAGCTGAAAGCACAATGCTCCGCTATCTCAGAAGGATAGTCTTTTCAGGGGTCTTGGGTAGGCCCAGGTCCGCTCGCTTCCTTCCTTTTCGCTACTTCTTTGGTGTTGTCAGGGTTGGTAGTCATGGCGTCGGGTCTCGCATTTGTTCTGCTGGGCTGGTGGCTAGCTTAGTGAAGGTGCTGTGCACCTAGGAGATAATGAAGTCGCAGTAACCTGGGTAAGCATTACCATGCCAGCATCCTGGGCAAGCGGCACTGGTTGATCCACCTGGGTAGGCAAAGAACAATGGAAAACCTGGGTAAGCATTCTCCCTCCACCCTGGGTTAGCACTGTATGTGACCTGCTGAGTAATTTCTACATCCTTTCCTCTACCCTTTTTTGGTGTTAGTCAGTAGGGGCTGGCGTTCAGGGAAGAAGGGCAGGGATGGTCCTTATGATAGGGACAAAGGTGAGCCCCTCTATAATACAGGTATTAAATGTAGGCCTAGTGCATGGTAGGGCAGGTAGTGGAGACTGTGTGCTTTCGTGTTCTTTGATAATAACGGTTGGGGGGAGCTGTTCTATTTCTAGTCCTTCTGATCCTTCTTCCTTGATGTCTCTGGCAAGGGAGATATTAGGGGCAGGGTAACTCCCAAGGGTGTGCTAGATGGCATGGGCACCAGCAACACTGGTAGTGGTGGACAGGGTTGGTTGGTGATAATCGTTGCAATCCTGCATCCCAGCATCATTGCAACTTGGCGTTCTGGCATGTAGCTTCATATTTTTTCTACTGAGTATCAAGAAGAAGTCAGCTGCTATTATATCAAACATTTTATGATCTCAATTGTTGTGCCTGGATGTCATATAATTACTTAGGAAAGGAGCCAAAATATAATAAATGTATTGAAAGAAAGATTACAATGTTTCAAATAATTCATTTTATGAACTAAAATTACTGTATATTATATTTTGCATAATGTTGGGATATATCTCATGAAAAATGGATGAGTAAATGTCATCCCTTTTGCCATAGTTTAAATTGTGTTATTTTTGTATTGTAACATGAGGTTAGATTAACCTTATAGCTAAGATATATTTGGGTATGACAATATGCTAACTCAAAGACCAACTGACACCGACTAACTAACTGTGTCTATTCCCTCATTCCTCACCTTTCCCCTCCGCCCTTCATCACAGTTTCCACCATTCCTCTCTTCCCCCTTCCTTCCCTCTTCCAGCTTCTCCCTACCCTCACATAATCTTGCTCTCTCAACTATCGAACCAGTAAACATCCCCCCCCCCCCCTTTTACTCTTATACACTCCGATACTATTTTATTCATAAGTTAATGTTGATATTATATAAGTTATTATGATAGCATAGCGGACTTATAGAAGTTTACTATAACTGTCTTGATAGCGTAATACATAGTGCGTGGAATACGATGTGAGTATCCTGGGTTCGTGTCATCTGAGTGCTACATGTATTTGTTGATATCATTAATTGAGTTTAGATGTGAAGTTAGTTGGTGTCTATCTATCTATCTATTGCCTGACGCCGTGATCCCCAAAGGGGTGGCCACGAACGAACTGCCCCCATGCACCTCTGTCCCCAGTCAGTCGACACCCTTCCTCCTAACCAGCACTGCCTTCATCCATATACTTCCTCACTCCGTCCTTCCACCTCTCTTTCGGTCTACCTCTCCCTCTCTGTCCTTCCACCTCGCTCTCGTACACCTTCTTAGTCATTCTCTCGCTTCCCATACGTTCCATATGGCCGAACCATCTCAAGGTGTTCTTTTTCACACTTTCCAGCACATCTACCTCTACACCACACCTCCTTCTTACTTCCTCATTCGTCTGTCTATCCCTCCATGTAACTCTGCATGCACTTCTCAAGTAACTCATTTCCACCCCTCTCACTCTTGGTCTGAGTCTCTTCTCAAACGTCCATGCTTCGCTTTCGTAAGTCAGTGTCGGGATTACCACACTGTCATGCAAGGAGTTCTTCACTTCCATACTGACCACCCTATTTCTTGTTACTGCTTTCAGCGTTCCTACAACCCTCTTCCCCTGTTGTAACCTCTCCCGCACTTCTTCATCCATAGTCCCATCTTTACTCAACACACTGCCCAGATACTTAAAAGAGCTGATGATCTCCATAGCCTGACCGTTCAACTACACCTCACACTCTGTGACTTCACCCCTTTCGAAGACCATAACCTTGTTCTTCCCCGCATTTACCTTCAAATTCCGTTTTTCGCACACTGTTCCAAACTCATTTACCAGACCCTGCAACTCCAATTCATTATTGCTAATCAGAACTGTATCATCCGCAAACAGCAGTATAGGCAGCTTCCACTCATTTCCCTCTTTTTTTTCAGCGATACACCAACATCCACTGCTCTTCCTAGTATTTCTTTAACCCTCCGGGCCCGGGCTGTATCTCCAAAGGACAGTGTGGGCTACCCGGGCGATCTGGCCGAAAAACGTCTAGGCCTAGGCTACCGTATTTTTGTTTAGTTTAACTGCTAGAAATTTCCCACGCATCTATAAACGTAATGCGGTTTCCAATCTGTAGACTGGCGTTGAGTAGAGCTCTCTAAGTCAACTGGTTCAGTTGTGATGACGATTTCCGTGGAGCGAATTTTGCCGTGATGTTGACAATATCAGAGCTTTTCAGACACTAATTTCGTCTGATGTCACAACAATAACATTGATCCGATGTCTGCTTATTGTTTTCGGAGGTGCGGTAACGCAACGATCGGCTTTGTTTACATGCGTCGGACGCACAACGTTCAGACCAAGCTGAATAGGCTTGAAAGCTTACTGCCTAGTAACAGGACACCCGGGCTCCTGCCCTTATTTTGTGGTGTCCTTTCACACGGACACCCGGGCAGGAAGAGTTAAAGACTCCATCCATATATACAGTAAACAACCACGGGGACTTCACACATCCCTGTTTCAACACAAAATGCAGGTCAAAGAACTCGCTCTGCTCATTCTCCACACGTACTACCGCCTTTGCACCCTCATACATGCTCTTGACTGCTTTCAGAAACTTGCCATCTACTCCGTATATTCTAAGTACTTTCCACATTCCTTCTCTATCCACTCTGTCATAGGCCTTCTCTAAGTCCATAAAGGCAACATACACCTTTTGTTGCTTCTCCAGATATTTCTCCACAACACAATTCAGGGTAAAAATCTGATCTACACATCCTCTTCTCTTCCTAAAACCTCCCTGCTCATCACCTATCCATTTCTCCGTTCTCACTCTCACTCTCTCAATCACTACCCTACTGTACACCTTCCCTGCTGCGCTTAGAAGACATATTCATCGGTGGTTACCACACACTACTCATTCCCCTTTGCCCTTATATAGGGGGACTATTATGCCAGTCTTCCAGTTATCGGGTGCACTCGCCTTCTCCCATGCTAGTTTGCACATTTTCCATACCCATTCGATCACTATCTCACCACCATACCTCAACATTTCCCCACACACTCCATCTGTTCCTGGTGCTTTCCTCAACTTCACTCTTTTCATGGCTTACCACACTTCTGACCTCCTGATCCCCACCTCCCTTCCATACCTCATCCAACTATGTTTGCTGGCGCTTCATTCCTTACATTCAGCAATTCGTTGAAGTACTCCCTCCATCTTTCGACTCTTTCTTGCTTCTCGGCTAGCATTCTCCCATTCTTATTTTTCACACCCCTACTGTTTCCCTTGCTACCTTCCCTAACCTTCTTGACTTCTTTCCAGAACACTTTCTTACACTCCCTCCATTTTACACTTAGATTCCTTCCAAATTCCTCATCTACTCTTCCCTTACTTTCCTTCACTACTCTCTTCACCACTCTCTTTCTTCTGCACGTATCTCGCTCGTTTCTGCCTCTCCAAATCTTCATTCCCTCTACTACCCGACCACTCTCTATACGCTTTCTTCTTGTCTTCCACAGCTATGTATACCTCTTCTGTCCACCATGCTGTACCTTTCACTCCCCTCCCTCTTCTCCTCACTCCACACACCTCCTCACATGCTGCACAGATCTCTTCCTTAAACACCTTGCTCATCTCCTCCACTTCCTCCATATCTTCCAGCTCGAACCCACCTAGTCGTCTTTCTACTGCTCTCCTGTACTCTTCCCTGATTTCCTTCTCCTGTAGCCTCTCCACCCTCTTCACCATTCCACCTTCCTCTCACCTCCCTCCAGCTCTCCTCACCCACTTGTTTTGTATCCTAATTTTAGCTACTACTACATAATGATCAGACAGACCCCCTCCAATACCCTTATGTACCCTAGCATCCAGCACAGATTTCTTCATTCGTTCATCCACACATATATAATCAATCAGTGACTTTCGTTCCGCCACTGTCTTATTCTTCATCGTCCACACCACTTTCCATGTGTACCTGTGTATCATTCTGTGTCGGAAGAAGGTGTTGGCTATCCACAGCCTCCTCCCCACACATACGTCCACAAGTGCACTACCATTCCCATTAACTCTGACGGTACCACCCACCCTCCCACCACTCCATCAACTTTCCTATCACCCACCTTACCATTCATATCCCCAATCAGAAATATTCTTTCGTTCATGTCAAACTTATCCAGGCACGCCTCCACATTCACCCAGAACTCCTCTTTCTCTCTTACAAGTTTATCCTCTGTCGGAGCATACACACACACAATCACCCACGTTTGTATTCCTACTTTCATTCTCACCCACACAATCCTTGAACCCACAGACCCATATATTCTCTTACACGCTCCTTCCATTTGTTACTTACAAACAAACACGCACCTTCTCTCGCTGCTCCCTCACTCACTCCAGCACACACACCCATTTCACACTCCCCCTCTCTCACATCTGTACTCCTCCATTTGGTCTCCATCATTCCACATACATTCAGCCTGGCATTCACTAACACTTCCAGGACCTCTCTCTCTTTTGTGCCATCATTCATGCCACTCACGTTCCATGTAGCTATTCTAAGATTGTCCGTAAGATTGTCCATAGTCGGTCGGGGTTCGTCAACACAGGCTCCGTCCGCATCCGAGACTGATCGTTCGTTTTTCATTGCTTCATTATTTTTCACAGGTGGGGGTCGCAAGCCCACTGACCCAACCTCTTCAGTCGCCTCTTACGACACGCAGAAGGCACGTGAGACATATTCTAATCCCTTACCCCCAGGGTAAGTGTAAGTGGTTGGTGTAAAAATTATAATAATATTGAAACTATGGTATTATTGCCCAATATAAATATTCGTTATTAAGCTATATTACATAGTTATAATATATGGACTAAAGTACATATAGAATTGACTTATCCAAGTGTAATCCCGATGTATTGTTGAGTCTGGATTACAGTATTATTTTTATCACTATTATTATATAATTATATAATTATATAACTATACTGCTGTTTGCGGATGATACAGTTCTGATGAGCGATAATGAATGGGAGTTGCAGGGTCTAGTAAATGAGTTTGGAACAGTGTGCGAAAAACGGAATTTGAAGGTAAATGCGGGAAAGAGCAAGGTTATGGTCTTCGAAAGGGGTGAACTCTTAGAGTGTGAGGTGAAGTTGAACGGTCAGGCTATGGAGATTGTCAGCTCTTTTAAGTATCTGGGCAGTGTGTTAAGTAGAGATGGGACTATGGATGAAGAAGTGCGGGAGAGGGTGCAACAGGGGAAGAGGGTTGTAGGAACGTTGAAAGCAGTAAAAAGAAATAGAGTGGTCAGTATGGAAGTGAAAAAGTCCTTGCATGACAGTGTGGTAATCCCGACACTAACTTACGGAAGCGAAGCATGGACGTTCGCGAAGCGATCAGACCAAGATTGAGAGCGGTGGAAATGAGTTACTTGAGAAGTGCGTGCGGATTTACATGGAGGGATAGACAGACGAATGAGGAAGTAAGAAGGAGGTGTGGTGTGGAGGTAGATGTGCTGGAAAGTGTGAAAAGGAACAACTTGAGATGGTTCGGCCATGTGGAACGTATGGAAAGCGAGAGATTGACTAAGAAGGTGTACGAGAGCGAGGTGGAAGGACAGAGAGGGAGAGGTGGAAGGATGGAGTGAGGAAGTATATGAATGAAGGCGGTGCTGGTTGGGAGGAGGGGCGTCGACTGACTGGGGACAGCGGTGCATGGGGGCGGTTCGTTCGTGGCCACCCCTTCGGGGATCACGGCGTCAGGCAATAGATAGATAGATAGATTATATAATTCTTACAGCTGACTGTCTTTCATCGTATTATCAACTAGAGTGTTTTTAAATTGTTAATATGTGTATGCAATATTAATTTAGAAGCTTTCAGACACGAACGAAATAAAAGTTTCCTGAAAATTCGGTAATGTGACTCAGCCTCAAGAAGCCACGTGTGAGGAGGAGGGCTGGCTTGTTTACAAGGGTGACACAATAATGACGTCATGGCCTCCCATTGACCAATCAGAGGCGGAGATGACGCAACTTTTCCCGCCATCACCAGCACACAGCTGACCACGTGACCCACCCACGTGCTTGCTATACACCCACGCCCACATTCCACGCCCACCTGTTTGATATCCACACCCACATCCGCGTCTTCCGGCCTTTTATGTTCACTGCCTCATCTGTTCTCTCCAGATGCATTGGTGCACTGAAAAAGTAATGGGTATGAAAAGGGTAATTAAAGAGTCCATAATACTCTACCCATTTACAAGTAGGCCTTTATTGGTGATAACATTCATATTACACAGGGATAGAAATGTAAATCATTAATAACATACCCCTTTATCTTTTATACATCTTCCATACCCCTTCTATATCCTATATTTCATATATTATAGTGTACGATACAATGGTTATAAAACCTTCAGTACGATATGGCGTCATTGTAATTTCATCCTGGTTAACATTGTAACATTTTATATTACCCTTTGGGAACTGATAGAATATAAACTATGTTGGTTATCCCGTTGGTATTCGCAGTTCTTTAATAAATTGCAAACAAATCTACTGATACCGAGAATAACATTTAATTGCGCCAGTGTACAGAGAGGTTAATATCCAAACCCACATCTGATTCATCTGTCCTTATATATGCAGTATATTGGTAGGATACACAATGTTATACCCTGCTTAAGGGGAGATTTGCATTTATTTGCTCACGTATTATTATTTTCGTTAGCTTCCTCCCAAGATTGCCGTCAAGCTTTAAAAATACCCCGAAGACCCCCCATAGATATTAATTTGTTAATTAGTCGGTAAAAAAAAAATGTCCTGGCCGAAGGTCAATTCCTTAGTTACAGGTTTGCTGTCGACACCGAAATGTCTTCCGCAATCACATAGAAAACAAAAAATGAATGAATGCTAGAATGGATTATTAATAATGATACTAAATCCTTCTTGAAAGAATGATACATTCTACAGTCTCTCTCTCTCTCTCTCTCATGTTAACAGGTGTGACATCAGCAATAATATAATGGCGCACACAGTCAGTTTATCATTATTACGTACGGTATATTTATACTCTAATAAACAAACTCTATTGGACTCGCTCCCTCTCTCTCTCTGTATTGCTGCCACACACACACACGCACACAGATACGCAGTTTATCTATGCCGTAAAAAAGTACAGTGTTTTCCTCCAATCCGGTGCAGTTGCGTCATAGAACCAAATGCGCACATTCAGCTGCATTTTCCCGAAGTTGCTCAGGGTTCTTATGCTCGTGTTACCCTTCTTTTACCAGGATGATCACGGTCATTGGAAAATTTAGAGCTTAAAGAAACCTATGAAGCTATGAAGAGCAAAACATCTGTGAGTTCACTTAATTCGATCAGGTCTCTGAATTTCCTCTTAATATTTTCCTAATCTAACATCTAACTAAGCTGACCTCGCCTAATCGAATCAAACCTAATTGACTCAACTTAATCTAACATCGCGTAACCCGGTATAATTTTCCATAAGCTACCGCAAACCTTACCTAACCTAACCTATACCTTACCTAACCCTAACCTTAGGCTAATTCAAACTCACCTAATCTAGCCTAACTTACCTTAATCATTCTTAGTAAATTTAAGACGGCGTTACAAGTGCAGTTTTCTGTGGGTTTACTATCCTGTTATAGATTCTGGCTCTCATTTTGTCATCAAAGTTTCGTTGCTTTTGCCTTCAATATCCTGCTATCCGTATGAACGTCATAAACTCCAGGAACTAATTGAAAGCTAGAGTGACTTAATCGATTAGTGTGACTGATTTTGGTGTTCTTATCCAAAAACAACAAATCATTATTGAAATAACGAAGGAAGAGGATGGAAACACAACACCAGCAAAACCCAACATTACCACCCTTGCCACCACACCGCCGAGGAAAGAAGACACAAGCGCCACACCACCAGAGTGCGCCCGAGTCGCCTCCATCACACCCGCACATCATCGTCACCATCAGCAATCCTGGCAGCGACAGAACCAAGAAGGACCTGAAGGAAAGCAAGGCAAGCAAGGCTTTGCATAAGTTTGATACCACCACACGCCCTTCTTGCTCCAAGCCGCACCACTGCCGTGACAAGGAAACCCAGAGGGGCTACCCCAGCCACCCCAGCACATCCGCCCTTATAACACCGAGAAGGAGCACCGGGAGAAACGCCACCATCACTAAGACTATGACACCAAACAGGGACCAGTACAATTGGAAAGCTCTTAAAATGCACTTCACTGGTAGGTTTTTGAGAGGTGGAAGATTTGGGCTATATTCGGTAAGAATAACTAAGGCACTGGCGTTAAGTTAACTTACCGAAGATCTTTACATCTTGGCTTTACGGAATTCGTGTTGAATCACCATGGTAGCACCTCAACATCAATTCCTAGCTTTGATCACCAGGAATTACTGTCGCTAGAGAAAGCTGTACTGATGTGTGCTCTAGTGGTAGTAAACCTAACCCCAATAGGGCTTGTTAGAATTTGATGCACTGTCAGTTGACTTCTCTCTAAATCAGGGCTCGCGAGATACCGTAGAACTGGCATAACGACACTTTGCATAGAGTTCTTACGATATGCTGTCCTAGGCACTGACGACAAGGCACATATTCGTAAAGGGCCCAAATACAAACCCATCCAAAGTCCCTTGAAGACTCTTATAAAGGTCAGGACAGTTAAGTAAAGTTGGAGAGCACCGGGATCCCATCCCTCTTACGTTAGTCCGATGATACGATATGTATAGCACTGGCAGAGCAGACTCGTATGCATTTAAGACCCCAAACCCAAGAGTACTGTAAAGGTTTTTAATTAACGACTCATATAAAGGTCAGGATAGTTGAGAGATACTGTATAACACTGGAAGAACTTCTCCTCACGTTAATCCGATGATATGTTATGTATAGCACTGGTAGAACGTAACATATTTATTCAGGACCCCAAACCCAAGAGTTCTACAACATCTTCCATCCTTCTGTCATCACCACACGACAGGACCACCACCATGATCCAAGAACCTCGTCGGAAGTGCCACGGAAGTGCAACGATACCAGAAGTGCCTAGTGTCATCCCCGGAAGTGCATAGTGTCATCCCCCTGGAACTTATTGTGGATCCTCGATCGTGCTATGAAATTGTGTATAATTATACTTATCCATATCTAAATGTAACTCTGTATAAACATTATAGTTACGTTGAATAAGATAATGTATGTTTGTGCTCTGTATTTTATTTATCCTCTATTACCTTTATGCATGTGTTCCTGTGGTTTCAACGAGAGGGTAAATTAAGTACGTGTAAAATAAGATAGTGTAGGGCATGAGACAGGTAGGCCTACGTGTTCGAATTTATTTCCAAGTAAACGTCAGTAAGTTCGAAAAGGCCAAAAACTAGGTTGTTGGAATTAAGTTCGAAATGTTCTGGTTTGAATTATGTTCGAAAAGTGCTAATTGGAATTATGTTCGAAAATACCCACTCGGTATTAAATTCACTATCAACACGTACTTAATACCACATACGTATGTCCAACTAAATTATATAATATTACATACGATACTATTTCCAAGTCCCTCTTCAAAATCGGAAAATTGGTTCGTGGGAAACAAATTCGAAGAATGTTCGTACTTATTTCCGAATTTCGAATTTAATACCGAGTTGATATTTTCGAACATAATTACAATTAGCACTTTTCAAACCTAATTCAAATTAGAAAATTTCGAACATAATTCCAACAACCTATTTTTTGGTCTTTTCGAACTTACAGACGTTTACTTGAAAATAAATTCGAACACGTACCTGTTTCAAACCCTGCACTATCAACACGTAGCCTAGTTATTACCACGTACTTTACGTATTTCTAACTAAGTTTTATAGTAGTATTAGTACGATCCTATTTCCAAGTCCCTGTTCAAAATCGGAAAATTGGTTCGTGGGAAACAAGTTCGCAGGTTTTCCAACCTATTTCCACGTACCTATTTCACAAAAACTCGCACGAACTTATTGTACACGTACCACTTTCCCCCTCCCGTTTAAACTTCACCAGTCGAGTGAGAACCTACCTAAATAGTTCAGTTAACCCCAGCAAAAACCTGGCATAACAATTATTAATCTGTGTTCCTGATTCACTGTTTGTATCCAAGAGTTGCAAGCCACAATCTGCTTCTGGCTACTAAAAACGCCGGAAAAAGCTTGTGTAATGCTATCTTTATGTTTTGCCTAGTGATCAGGTCAAGACGGTATCACTCCCTTAACCCTTTCAACATACGAATACGCCTTTCTTCCTTTTTATCTGACTAGTAGTAAACGATGTTATTCAGATTGGGAAGGAATTGTAGTAATCAGAGTGATGATTGAGTAAGTTTCTGTCCCTTTGATTCCCAGAGGGCCTTTCAAAACTGGATAAAATCGTCTAGTAATAGCCAGAACAAACTGTTAAAACTAATTATTTTCCTCAAGAGGTTAAGAGATTCACTTTTTATAAAATGTTGCCACCTACTTTCGTCTATCTTCAATCTAGTTTCCGATACCAGCGTAAAAGATTTCAGAAATGTTATTCAGATGTTGACCATAGAACATTAATTACACAAGTTCTGATGTGATAGCCCCTTCAGCCCGGACAGTTATAAAAGAGTGAGATGGACCTACAAATACCCTCACAGACTTGGGAAACATGCCGTCTGTCTGTAATATCCGGTTTAGCTACGCACATCCGCATACCCCAATCGTACAGTCACAGGGTACACGGGTTCGATTCCTGTTCAGTATCGGACGAGTTTGTGTGGTGGATTATTACTTGCTAATGACTATTGTCTAGTCATTATGGCGTGGCTAGAAATCGCGACCCCGACCTCTCACCAGGATTTGAACAATACAGCTGATATTACCATTTGGAAAGAGTCAAACAGTAAATAGGTGTCGGGATTTACAGCCTGTTAGCTCCAGCCCTCCCTGATATACCAGGGCTATCATTAGTATGGGACACAAAACCTAGACTCGTCATACCGCATACACTACAAACTCAAGGATTAAAAAGAAAGGTATATATAATGATTAGGTATATTGATATTGGTTTACCTATCTTTAAAATAGATGGGTTTATTAATAGCACTATGCTTATATTAGGGAAATATATTATTGGCACATTGATTACTTACTATTTTCATACCTTCTTTTTAGCCCATAATTATTAACATGTAGAATATCATATTGAGCAAATAAGTGAACACATAATGTTTAACCCCTTCAAGATGACTGGATCATTTCCCTATCACTCTGGCTAAAATTAGATGATCGTATATAACTTAAAAAGGACCTCTAGGGATCAAAGGTGTATTATATATCTCAACTAACTCTTTAGCTCCCACAGGTCCTTCCAAATCTGAGTAAAATCGTCTAATGATAGCCAGAATAAAAGAGGGTACCCTAGTGAAAGGCTAAATCTGACTGGAGAGCCTTAAGTAACAAAGATCAGCCAACTTTCACAATATACTGTAGGTGCCACTGGTCTCATTAACCCTGTCAGTATCGGATATGCTGTCTTTTTTTAATTTATTCTGGCTGCTATTATACTATTGTATTCAGTTTCAAAAGGGCCTCTAGCAATCAAGAGGTTTCGCTTAACCCATTTCACTACCACATATCCGTCTTAAACAGCACAAAATCGTCTAAATATAGCTAGAATATAATTAGATAGACGTCGCCGGTACAGAAGGGGCTAATCTCTTTTTACTCACTAATATATCCTTATCTGCATTACCATGCGACTATACTGGTACAGGATATAATTTATTAGTATATTTTGCATGCTAATAAACAAAATATCACCCTCTTGTTTGATAACTACAGTCATCAAAATTGCGTAGAAAGAAAAAAGATTGCAGATAATTCTTACTACAGGATACAAACACACACCACCTTTTCAGCGTGATCGAGCGTTTCAATCTTGCTACCAGCAGATGATATCCTGCAATAAGCGAACCCACACAGAGGTGTGTCCGATTCCATTGATTGATGGCTGGATATGGGTAATATCGGACACTCCAAATATCTTCACGTGGCTCATATATATAATTTTGATTTGTCGCTGTTTCTATTACAGAAAGACTTGTAAATGGTCCAGATTGTTCATTCTTAAAACAAGGTAAAATGGAAGAATGCTAACAAGAAAAAGATTGACAACAAGATATAATAACAGGTTCCTTAAAGGTGGGGGTGCAGGGGTTGAGATAAACATGGAGTAATAATTGCCAACCTGCACATAATTATCTTGAAAAATGCAATGGCACTGAAATAATTATTTACAATGGTATAAAGGATTTTGTGGATCGTCTACACCGGACCTGTGAAGTCATAGTGACGTCACACCAGTATCCTCATCGTGGACTGGATGGTGGACCTACACTCCTATGACGTCACAGGTCCAGTTTAGACAATCCACAACATATTTTATACAATTGTTACTAATTTTCGATGCCATTGCATTTTCCAAGATAATTATGTGTAGGCTAGCGATTATTATTCCATGTTTATCTCAACCCCTTCACCCCCACCTTTAATTTTTTTTTTCAGCACGAGTTACCATTTGACGATATTATTTAGCTTATATACTACTTGAGGACTCCAAGGGGCATATTTAATCTTAATAAACCATCTGACGAACATACGGCATTCATAAGCGGCGTACAATCGTATAATGTTAGTCAAAAACATGTTATCAACACATCATCTTGCTAAAGAGGTTAATTGTAGTGAAGGGGTTAAATAATAGTACAATAACAATTTAATGATTGACACCTTCGATCACTATTCGATGACGGTACACTTCTCTTAATTATGGATTATCAGTGACCTATATTATGCACCCTAGTGAGGATCTATATTTATCAAAGAGGTACAAACTGTCTTAAGTCATAACATTAGGATAGATTAGGTAATACGTCATATATAAGTATATACTGTACCATAGGCAGTACAGTATCAGAGACTACTACGAACTCCCAAGTTCGAACCTCGAAACCGTGAAAATTTGATACTTTCGCGGTTTCGAGGGTCGAACTTGGCGGTTCGTTCTCCGAGTTTGGTTCTATTACTGCAAAGTTCCATTTTCGTGTCCAGTCCAGATCTACTGTAGTCTATAACTGTATATATATATATAAATATATATATATATATATATATATATATGCAAATATGTTTCCACACTAAAGGTGTGTAGAAAAGGGTAGGTTCACTGCACAAAGTTTAAAAAAATATAGTGCTAAAATTAAATTGCATCTAAAATATATTGCATGCACAAAATAAGGGTTTAAAAAGTATGTCCGAGTATCTTATTAGAAGGCTCGGACTGTTGTGTACATATTAAAATAATGTTTATGTAAAATATTATTTTAATATGTACACAACAGTCCGAGCATTCTAATAAGATACTCGGACATACTTTTTAACCCATAACTGTCGGGGCGCAACATAAGTCGAGTATAATAAATCTGGACTATCTGGCGGCGCTCGACATAGGTCGCGTGGCAATTTCAGCACGTAATGTTGCTGAGAGAGAGAGACAAGTGGTGGCAGGAGAGTAGCGAGCGTATGACTGCTCCAGACCACCGCGGCGAACCTACTGACACGAATCCCACCTCCTCCCTCCCTCTCTCACTCGCTATATACGGAATTGTATGGGGAAAGTGCCGAATTACATGCTTTTTGCACTCGCGTTGCACGGTTGTTGCAAGAAAACTAGCCATCATAAAAGGATCGTTATGGTGTCATTGGAAAGCTGTTTATGCCCTTTCAGGGATAGATACTTGTTTTACGCTCTGGGTCTTATTTAGGCATGAAAATGATCACGTAAACAGCCCTATTTTGGGTAAAAACACCCCGCTGGGCGGTACATATAAATAAACCGCCTAGGCCGCTCGTAAGGTGTTAAACCCTTATTTTGTGCATGCAATATATTTTAGATGCAATTTAATTTTAGCACTAAATTTGTTTAAACTTTGTGCAGTGAACCTACCCTTTTCTACACACCTTTAGTGTGGAAGCATATTCGCATATATTTTTACCACAAGAATCAATATTTGTCATGTTTTATATATATATATATATATATATACCGGTATATATATATATACAGTATATATATATATATATATATATATATATATGTTTCTAATCTCTCAGTGGGGTTTGAACCGCCAACCGTCAGTACGATAGCCGACGCTTTAATCAACTACACCACGGCAGTCTATATATATACGGTATATATATATATATATATATATATTTTGTATATATATATATATATACAGTGTATACAGTATATATATATATATATATATATATATATATATATATATATATGTGTGTGTGTGTGTGTGTACATATATATTATATACACTCTCTCTCTCCCTCTAGTTGAAAAGGATTAAAATATCTTCTTGGAATGGACCGCAAGATGTTTAAGACCCCAATGGTTCCACGAATAGAACTTCTAGTAACTCCAAATAAGACACACACAAACACACACACACACACACACTAATATACAATACGCAATAGACATACACCAACACACTCTCTCTCTCTCTTACTTCAACGCATAATAGTATGACATCACCCAATAAATGTAACATACGCAGATAGCTGACACACTCACTTGCTATCTCTCAGAGTCACAACCACCTTCCCCTCCACCTCTCACCACTCACACACACATCATCTTTCGCCCTCTCTCTCTCTCTCCTTAATTTATTTATTAGTGCTACTAGTGTTTTGTAATGTATGTTCTCATGTACAATCGCGCTAAGAAGTCATGACTCGCTTTTTCTAAGGATCGGACAATAGTTCCCAAATCTGGCTACCGCTGGCAACTCTCCACTGCCCCTCGGAGCCCAGTCGTTTCCCAATTTTAAACTATAGGTCTTTGGATATTTCCAATAATGGCCTACTTAGAAAATTAACCTATTTATGCCCTCCAATTTTGATTTATGTTGAAGTTTGAATAAATATAAGTAATGTTTGTTTACAATTTCTTTATAGAATAATGAGAATAATTAATTTACATGCTCTATCTAGTATGTTGCACTCCCAGGCCCGTAGGAACGGTAGGATATTCAGTGACCGAGTCAGTCATTGTCAGGATATGAGGGGGAGTATATCTCTTTGCGTTTATATTCACCTTTGTCCTTTTACACTTGCCTTTCTATCTTCCGTTTATATATGCGTCTCCCTATGGGTTATTATATATTCTAAAAGTGAAAATTCATCGTTCGTCTATACAAATTACAAGCTGTTCTCGAGTATTCAACCTTTCTTCCAAAATATACTGGAGACAGCTGGTTTTTCAGGCAGACTGTTGTCCCACATAGAGAATTAAATGTGGAAAAAACAATCTGTTATATGTTTATTTACGTGATTTATTGACACTTCTGGTTTGAATATTAGTTTTATGTGTTGGTTTTAATTTTATGAGATACTTTTCTCCCAGTATTGTTGGTTTAAAAAGTAATACAAGCATTAAGAGACTTGCTCCACATTTTAATCCTGAATAATTATAGTGAGCAAAATACTTCGAGTTTCAATTTTTTTCGTTCGGGTTAGTCTCAACTTTCGTATTATTTGGTTTACTCTCACATAATGAGATAAATATATTGCAACAATACTTGTATATATATTGTGTTTTTGGTATTGTTTCCTTCAATACAGTTCTCCCCGGTGTGTAATATGTGAATATAGTAGAGCCTCAATAGTTGCCAGATAGCACTTTCTGAACAAAAGGTACTGGGAATCGAGTCATGACTTCTTAGCGCGATTGTACATTTGCTTTAGTATCACAAACCAGGTACTCGAACATATACAAAAACATCGATAGCATCGATGAGTATAATATATATATAATTTTATATATACAGGGTGATTCAGTAACCCTTTTCATAAATTTAATGGCAAATTCGAGAGACAAAAATAAGATTAATTTACTCTATGACCCTTAGGGTGAGTCTTTGATATGATGGAGATATTACACCTTTAAAGTTATCGATAGATAGAAAAGAAAAAAATCTAAGGAGTGAGAATGAAAATGTCGTTGCTAACTGGCAGGGTAGCGTAACCAAGACTTGGTATCAAAATGTATACTGTAATACTGTATTGTAAAGTATTTGTAAATAAAGTATGTACAAACATGAGATTTTCATTAACCATAAATATATTTATGATACAATAATAACAAAAACCAACATAATGAGAAGCTTTAAAGCACCACATGAAGCAATTACTGTACAAACCATCAACAGCACCAATCAATAATAATAACAATAAATTTCACAATACTGTATAAATAATTAATGATAACATGCTAATGACATAACTTGACCTAATAATAATAATAATAATAATAATAATAATAATAATACGACTATTACTACTACTACTACAGATACGATGAATAGAGTATTAATTATGATGATGGTGATAAAATGCTAATGTTCTTTTGAGCATTGAGACAACTTCTACCATATGCAACCATTTACATACCACGTGTAAGCAAAGAAACAATCTTTAGATTCATGTACAGATTGATTCAAGATTCATTAAGATGAGCGGAGTATCAAAGCTCAAAGTCGGCAGGAAGATCCCTCCTCCTCCACTTACCCCTCTTCCACCACTTACTCCTCCTCCTCTTCCTCTTACTTATCCTCCGCCGCCTGCTTCTCCCCTTGCTACTACTACTACTAATGCAATGATTATTAATAATAATGATGATGATTATACAAATACAGTAGTAATGTATCTTTGTAAATTGCGAAACGAACTGCATCCCAGCTATCCGTATGCAGCCATTTTGATACAAGTCTTGGTTACGCTACCCTGCCAGTTAGCAACGACATTTTCATTCTCACTCCCTAGATTTTTTTCTTTTTTATCTATCGATAACTTTAAAGGTGTAATATCTCCATCATATCAAAGACTCACCCTAAGGGTCATAGAGTAAATTAGTCTTATTTTTGTCTCCCGAATTTGCCATTAAAATTATGAAAAGGGTTACTGAATCATCCTCTATATATATATATATATATATATATACATGTAATACCGAAGGAAAGGCAAGCGGCCCACAACAACCAGCTACCTGCAACCCCAGAACTTACCAGGGTGCCCCAAACCGACCACCACACCTAAGCCAACAGAACCATGTACAAGCACAACCCTACAGTCAAGGTCACCTACAGCAGGCGCACCAAAGACCTAACCCTGTAGGCACCAAAACAACCAAGGCATCGCCGACCATTGGGGCCTTACAATACCGAAGCCCGTCCTTCAACCGTTCTCTCTCAAACGGAACGGGCTCGGTATAGGAAAGTCCCCCCGAGGACAGGTGTACCAATTCCCCACCAACACAGATCAAACAAGCCGCAGGGAACTACTTTGCATACGAGAGAGTGGTTCCATGGTCTTACGCCGCCAGATGTAATGTCACCACTACAAGCTAACCCAGGGTTGGCCGACGGCCAGGTCAACCCAGCCAACCAGGACGAAGCAGCGCTGCCCTCAACACACTCACCTGTATAGTGGACCTGGGAGTGGATACGGAAGCAAATATTGTGGGTCCTACCTTTGCTATCCGCCTCTCCCCATCGCCAGAGCGACAAGGGCCTATGTCAGTGTTAGAAAAGGCCAAAGGCGCCCTTTTTCCGTGCAGCCAAGCAAGGCCTAGGAAGACCTAAGCAGTGAATAGGTACTCAGATCAGGTTAGGGAAAGTATCTCACCTTCCCTCCAGAGCTGAGTGTCCAAGACCTCCCTAGGTGCTCCAAAGCCCAAAGTCTCAGTGTGGTAGGGAACTTAAGAAGTATTAAATATCTCCTGATCCCTCTGTCAGCATCACTGCAGAAGCCATTCGATGTTGGAAGCAGAGTATTTAACCCTCTCACGACCATAGGACGCAGAGGTTGCCAGATTAGCAATAAGAAATAGATTACTCTCACTGTTATAATTACATCTCCAAAATTAGTTTTCGGCCCACAGCTAACTCAAAGACAACTGCAGAGGTTGAAGTAAACAAACTAAAGGTTTATAGATATCCCTGACGGAAACAAAGGATTTAAAGTATCCCTAATAGGCTCAAAAATCGAGTCAGGATGTGAGAGGGTTAATTATCTATGTCAGCTCATTTCAGAAGTTATCCTTGGTCTGTCAATCAGGCCCCCTATTAACGTAACTTCCCTTCAATCAGTTGTTATTTAAAGTCAAACCCTCAGTACGCTATCAGTAATTAATATCGTAATCCTATGAGTAGATTGTTAAGCTCAGTTCACACATGCACGAATTAACGTCCCGTTCGTCCCCGACCAAGAAAATAGGCAGGATGGCATCAATCTGGAGGCCCCATGTTCCGTTCCAACGTTTTTTTGCCGCCGTTCTCATCCGTTATATTCGTCGTCTAGACGCCGCCAGTCGTCGTCTAGACGCCGCCAGGCTGCGCCTAGACGACAATTGCTCCCGTGTGTGTCCCCTGGGTGTCCCCGACATAAAAAAAAATCTGGCAGTTGCCCCGACCCATACGGACCATTTTATGCATGCATAAAAAGGACGCCTCCCAGGCACGGCGAATTAAGGGTCGGGGACGGACGGGACGTTAATTCGTGCATGTGTGAACCGAGCTTCACATGTTGGAACGACCCCTCAGTCGCCTGACCACTGCCTACTCATAGATAACTAAATCTGCCTTATCTTATATCATAATAGAGTCCAGCTAGATTACCCAACCCCTTACATTCCAACCACACTCACGAGCATCATTCTTGTTTAATTAATATATATCATCCTTGTCTAATTTTGTGTATGTCGTGTATATATTACTTGTCCTATTTCCTTGTTCTTGTATAGGTAGAGAGAATAAAGTTGATACCTGATTGCTTGCCAATTGTACTCTGTTAATTCGGCTAACCTCCTAAAGGTAGACCCAGTGTATATAAAATACCCCATTCTATTTCATACCATGTTAGGACTATTATGTCCTATAATAATATTCTATTCCTATTAAATATAATAAGTGTGTGAAACCTGGTTCGACAACTCACTCCGATACCTCTCCTTTAGCAAGTAAAGACCCACATCATACATTACAGTTTATGCATCCCTAACTTCTCCACATCTATAACAAGGTCTGGTATCTTAATATATATATATATATACATATATATATATATATATATATATATATATATATATATATATATATATATACTAGCAGGGGTACCCGGCGTTGCCCGGGTAATCACCATAATCACCATCACTACTACCACCACTACTACTACCATAATCACCATCATCAATCACTACTACCACAATCATCACAATACTACTACTACCATAATCACTGGCCTCGACCTCCCTGTGCCTCATTAAACGGCGACCTCGATTTCGGCCGCTAAATGACCTCCGATTTTGGATCTGACCTCATCGGTACCCCCATTTTGGGGGGCTGCGAACAACTTTCGTTCCATACACCTTTTCGATCGGAGGCCTCCTTCTGCCCCAAACGGCCATTTTTTTCAATTGTTTTCATTTTGTTTTCAATTTTGGCCTCGAAACAACCTCTGATCGTGGCCTCGCCCCCTCTATGACCTGACCCAGGTCAATTGACACCCACATGCAAGGTTTCAGCTCCCCAGGTCCAAAACTGCGGCCGCCTATTAAGAACACACACACACACACACACACACACACAGACAATCGAAAATATTATATAGAAGATATATATATATATATATATATATACCGGTATATATATATATATATATACATATAAATATATATATATTATATATATATATATATATATATATATATATATATATATATATATATATATATATATATATATATACCGGTATATATATATATATATATATATACATATATATATATATATATATATATATATATATATATATATATATTATATATATATATATATATATATTATATATATATATATATATATATAATATATATATATATAGAGAGAGAGAGAGAGGGTGAGAAAGAGAAAGAGAGATGTGAATGCAAGGGAAGACACACCTATGCAATCTCTCTCTCTCTCTCTCTCTCTATATATATATATATAGATATATATATATATATATATATATATATATATATATATAATATATATATATATATATATATATATATATATATATATATATATATATGTATATATATATATATATATATATATATATATATATATATATATATATATATATATATATATATATATATATATATAGAGAGAGAGAGAGAGAGAGAGAGAAAGAGAGATGTGAATGCAAGGGAAGACACACCTATGCAAAATATATAAATTCAATACATAAATTCAACAGATACTAACAAACAATGTAGCAAGTACTTTTTATCTCTTACTTTACTTCTTATTTCTCAACTTACTCTTCCTCTATCAAAATTGCTCTAATCTCTTACTTTACTCCAGCCATCGTTGTCGTTGTCGTCGTCGTCGAAGATTATCAGAGTAAGAAAACAAACTTTATTGTTTATTAATAACAAAGGTAATATGATCGCCAGAATCAGAGGGAAGAACATGGAAGATTTTAACATGCCTATATGCGGACGATGCAGTCCTGTTGGCGGAAAATGCGGAAGAACTTCAGAGAGTGGTCACTGACTTTGACAGGGTATGTGAAAAGAGAAAGTTAAAGGCCAATGTAGGGAAATGTAAGGTAATGGTGTTTGAGAGAATAATGCATGAAACCATAGATTTTAAGGACAAATATAGAATCAAGAAAGAACATGAGAAAAGTTGTAAAATAAAAATGAAAAATGAAGTACTGGAAGAGGTTGAAAGTTTCAAGTATTTGGGAGCTGTACTATGCAAATATGGTAAAATGGAGAGTGAGATAAGATAAAAGAGAGAAAAATGCAAGGGAGAAAGGTGATTGGAGAACTTGATAGTATTCTAAAAGGAATAATGGTTAGCCAGGAAGTCAAAAAGTCACTGAGAAACAGTGTGCTGCCCCCAACACTCTCGTATGGAAGCAAGAGAGACATGGACAGCAAGTGACGAGGACCTCTAGAGCTGTGGAGATGAGCTTTTTCAGAATGGCAGCTGGCATGAATAGGCTAGATGGGCCAAGTAATAGGGAAGTGTACGAGTACTTTGGAATGGAAGAGCAGGCTTTGGGCATTGATTGTAGTGTGGTTGAGTGGATAAAGATAATTACTTTGAGGTGGTATGGTCATGTTCAGAGAATGGGTGAAGACAGAATGCCAAGAAAGATATATGGGAGTCAGGTGAGTGGAACCGCTAGTAGTGGAAGACCACCTATGGTATGGGAAAACAAAGTGGACAAATATATTGAAGAAAAACTTCCACGTAGTGGAAGGGGCATTGTGGCACGGGCAAGGGAGGCATGTCTTGACAAAGTAGCTTGGAGACGCTTCTGTCATGGCCATCCTCTAGCGGGGGTTTCCCAGGGGGAAACAAGGCGTCGGAGATGATGATGATGATGATGAATGACATGATCACCAACACACTCACACACACATACGCACTCCCACACACAATGCTAACCCCTCCCCTGCTCCTTAAAAACACACACACACATACACACAATGCTAACCATTCCCCTGCTCCTTCAAAACACACACACACACACACACAATGCTAACCCCTCCCCTGCTCCTTCAAAACACACACACACAATGCTAACCATTCCCCTGCTCCTTCAAAACACACACACACACACACACAATGCTAACCATTCCCCTGCTCCTTCAAAACACACACACACACACAATGCTAACCATTCCCCTGCTCCTTCAAAACACACACACACACACACAATGCTAACCCTTCCCCTGCTCCTTCAAAACACACACACACACACAATGCTATATAAAAAAAATTAGTCCAACAGATCTTAACAGGCGGTCCTACCCGCGGTTACTCCCTTTACATTGGTGCCACATGTATAATCCCTAACAACGAAAATATATTATTTTCGGTATTAACCCGTTGAGCCCCGGCTAGTTATAATATTTTGTTCACCCCAGTCCCAAGCCATTTTCACTTCTTTTTTTTTTTTGCTAAAATGGAAGACAAGGATGAGAAATGGAAAAAAAAAAAAAAAAATCACCTCGGACATTTTTTTTGGGGGGGGGGGTGGAGCCTCAAAAAAATGTGTTGAGCCAAAATGGAAGAGAATGGTGAGAAATTAATAAAAACAAAAAAAAATCATTTGGGTTATTTGGGGGGGGGGGGGGGGTGTCGAAAGTTTGTCTCCCCTGCATGACCACCCGCCCGGGAGCACTAGGGTAAAAACTGAGTATGGCATTGTACGGCATACATGCTAAGGAGTGTCTCACATAAATCTCAAGCCTCTAGCTCCCATACAACCGGAGTAATGAAGGTTCAAAGTGGCGGTGAACTAAGGGTGTAAAGTATCCCCACTAAGCCCACCACCACCAGCCGCGCGGCTGTCTCGGCCCGCTCACACCTACTGGCCCGGCTCCCACACACACTACGGTACCTCCCCCTCCTATTCTCCCGCCATTTCCTACCTTACGAGCCACGTAAGTGTTTTTATATGTCGGACGCACGTGATGCGTCGCTGGGAGTTGGTGATCAAACACTGCCGACGCATCATGTGCGACGCTGGGTCTCACTGGGTTAAGTACCTTAAGGGGAGACTCCAGTTTTTGGTTTGGCTCTGGTCAACATTTCAAGTTTTTGTGTTCTCTCTGTAAACTGCTTCTTTCAACATAGGAGAATAGCATAGGAAGGAACAAAAAAACATATCGCATCCATAACCCCCCGGGCCGGGGGTTCGACCTCGACCCCCGAAAAACGAGATTTTTTTTGTTCAGCCACAATTTTTTTTTTTTGGTGTCTGTAGTCTAAAGGGATGCTGTATGCAATAGAAATGGTCATATGAGGGCATAAACACCCATAGGATATCCCTAGGGCCCCCTTGGGGGGGTCCCAAAATCTTTGTTTTTGTCATTTTTTAACTTATAAATATTAATATAAAATAGTTTAGTCCCCCAAATTATCAGGTTTTCTTTGCGAGCGGGTGGCACTACACAGGAAGAAACGATTGTAGGGGTAACTCAAGGAAAATTGCTCACGGGCTCAATCTAGAATACGTTTTACTTACGAGTAAATTTAAATCTGTATTCATGAATAGTGCATGTTTATTCAACTAATATGATGATGAATCAGCCATTTACTGTCCGATTGTCTCCAATTTCGCCATATAAGTAGAACAAGTATACATACACACTCCCTCTGAAGCTTTTTGAGTTTGGGAAATATTTTCCATACTAAAATTATTGATTTATGGTTAAAAATTGGGTAAATTAGTTATATTGATAATTTACCAGCGGTTTTAACCATTATCACGTATCAACTTGGCAATATGCTTCGGAGGAGTTGTAGACAGTCTATATAGGGTACCTCATGCACAATATAAAACAATTTTGCAAAGTGGATTTGGGATCATCAGATATTTAGTACAAAAAACTAAAAATGCGCTCACGCGCGCGCGCGTGGACATAGGACGATGAAAATTTCAGCGAGTCACCGTTACACATTTAGCATATATTTGTCAAAAGGCCAGCAATGAGTCTCTTATAGAAGCTGAGTTAGGGAGGTGGCAGGAGTCTCCCAGTCTCATTTGGTTTGAAATGCTCAGGCTATTTCTACAGGTACAAAAAAGCTTTATTGTTTTTATAATTAATTCGCTTATTAGTAAATTCAATGGACATTGTATACAGCTTGGCAACATGGCTACCGCACGTTGTCAGACGTCGGCCAAAAAAACTCATCACAAATTTCACTTGATGGCGCGCTGCCAGGCGCACAAAATTTATACTCTCACTTCATTTCATTCCTGACTTTGACACCATCCACAATGGAAGCCGCTCCAAATCGCCCCACCACTTGCATAGTCAGACAAAACAGATGGTACAGATGGTAAAGAGGGGAAACCTCTTAAAAAAAAATGCGCCGAAACTTTTATCTCTTGGGTGGTGTGGAAAAAAAGTAAAAATATAAAATGGTAATATATTACCAGTATATACATACGTACATACATAATATACATATATATATATATATATATATATACAGTATATATATATATATCGAACCGTCGACCATCAGGACGATAGCCGACGCTTTAATCAATTACACCACGGCAGACTGCCGTGGTGTAATTGATTAAAGCGTCGGCTATCGTCCTGATGGTCGACGGTTCGATCCCCACTGAGAGACTAGAAACATTTAGGGGCTCACGTGTATTTGTGATATATTCTCAATATATATATATATATATGAGAGAGAGAGAGAGAGCGAGAGCGCCACAAAGTGGGGGGGGGGGGAATAAAGTGGATGCAAGTGGGGTGTGGTGTTTGCGGGGTGGGGGGGGGGTAGAGTGGTGTGGTGTGTGTGTGGGGTGGGGGGGGAGTGGTGTGGGGTGAGGTGTGTAGGGTGAGTGAGAGAGAGAGATAAATAGTAATATAATTTATTATAGCAATAATAATCTATGCATTCATGTGGGCTACACAGTCTTACACATACAGTATATAGAGAGAGAGCTGATCTACCTACATTGACCTTGAACGGGGGGGGGGGGGGGGTAGCGAGAGTAATTTGGAAAGGTTGTCGTAAGGAAAGGGTCAAGTGGATAGGTGGCACCAGTGTAAGGGTAGGTGACCGCGCCCATAACCGCCTGTTTAGGTCTGTAGGACTATAACCATTCCCCTGCTCCTTCAAAACACTCACACACACCCACACACAATGCTAACCCCTCCCCTGCTCCTTCAAAACACACACACACACACACACACACACAATGCTAACCCTTCCCCTGCTTCTTCAAAACACACACACATACACACACACACACACAATGCTAACCCCTCCCCTTCTCCTTCAAACCACACACACACACACACACACACACAATGGTAACCCTTCCCCTGCTCCTTCAAAACACACACACACACACACACACAATGCTAACCCTTCCCTTGCTCCTTCAAAACACTCACACAAACACACACACAATGCTAACCCCTCCCCTGCTTCTTCAAAACACTCACACACACACACACAATGCTAACCCCTCCCCTGCTCCTTCAAAACACTCACACACACACACACACACACACAATGCTAACCCCTCCCCTGCTCCTTCAAAACACTCACACAAACACACACACAATGCTAACCCCTCCCCTGCTTCTTCAAAACACTCACACACACACACACAATGCTAACCCCTCCCCTGCTCCTTCAAAACACTCACACACACACACACACAATGCTAACCCCTCCCCTGCTCCTTCAAAACACTCACACAAACACACACACAATGCTAACCCCTCCCCTGCTTCTTCAAAACACTCACACACACACACACAATGCTAACCCCTCCCCTGCTCCTTCAAAACACTCACACACACACACACACAATGCTAACCCCTCCCCTGCTCCTTCAAAACACTCACACAAACACACACACAATGCTAACCCCTCCCCTGCTCCTTCAAAACACTCACACACACACACACACAATGCTAACCCCTCCCCTGCTCCTTCAAAACACACACACACACACACATAAACACACACAATGCTAACCCTTCCCCTGCTCCTTCAAAACACTCACACACACACACACAATGCTAACCCCTCCCCTGCTCCTTCAAAACACACACACACACACACACACACTAGAGGAAGAGTAAGTTGAGATATAAGAAGTTCCAGGGCAGTAGTTCCCTTTCCAATGTTCCCTTACCCACTCTAAACCACTGTTTGGACACTTGATCCTCAGTGTTTTGGAGGACAAGCAGCCTAGAAGGGTCCCTAGATTTGTTGTTGCTTGATTTCCTTTGTACTCCTTTGTACTCCTTTGTACAATGCAAACCCTTCTCCCGCTCCTTCAAAAAAAAAAAAAAAAAAAACACACACACACACCTGAACTAAAACAACGTACCGGTAGTGCCACAGGTGATATGATAACATATCACCAGTGACCTGGATACAAACATTGGCACATTCCTCAACACATACACCCACACACACGTACACATTCCAATCTCCTCTTTCACACATACAACACGAGCACACAACAACACGGACACACCTAAATACACACAAACCTAAATACACACTCACACACATACAAAAATACGCACACGCCTAAGCGCACATACACACACACACATATATAGAGAAAACACATGCACACACACATAGAAAGTACGCGCACACTTAAACACACATTAGCTCCTCCTCTCCTTCACACCCACACACACACACACACATACAATACACCACTGAAACACCTGACGTGCCGTACGATAACTTATCACCAATGGCCTACATTCGATCCTACACACACCTGAGGCTGAGGCGGCACACACACAACACACACACACACACACACACAAACACACACACTACACCACAGGAACACCTGATTTACAACAACATACCGTACGATAGCTTATCAGTAATGATCTTACATACACTTGCAGGTAAATAGTCTTATCTATTATACTAGATTCCTCAATGGTTTAAGTACCTATAGTCCGTCAACTCATTTTAACCATATTTGGTGAAAAGGAGATCTTATTGGATCTCCCCAGTTTCCCCCCATTAGTTTGCAGATTTTAAGACGTTTCAACCCATTATCTTGGTGACAATAAGACGCTTCGCCTCATTCATGTGTAAACAAAAATTCTTGGAGAGCAATAGCGATCCTGTATTTTTGAAGTAATCGGTCTTCGGCTGGGATATTATACTATCGACAAATTTACAATGTTATCTTGAAGAGGCTCTGCGTGGACATTTTGTAGTTTGAAGGAAGTCTTATAAGGCTGTTTTGTTAGCCTAGGGGACATGCTACAATACATTGCTTGTAAATGGAAAAATAAAGCAAAATACTTAATATAATAAATCAAATATAATAGTAACCCACAAGAGGTCAGATCAGATAGCGTTAATCGTGTTATACATATAATTCCTATTAGAATAAATAAAGCAGTTTCACATGAATGCTTTTTCCCTCAACATTTATCATCATTATCTAATGAGAACAACTATTAAAATACTTATTTCGCTTATATATACAGCATATATATATATATATATATATATATATATATATATAACCCGTTGCCCGGGTTTAAATTCTACTACCATAATCACCATCATCAATCACTACTACCACAATCATCACAATACTACTACTACCATAATCACTGGCCTCGACCTCCCTGTGCCTCATTAAATGCGACCTTGATTTCGGCCGCTAAATGACCTCCGATTTTGGATCTGACCTGATCCGTACCCCCATTTTGGGGAGCTGCGAACAACTTTCGTTCCATACACCTTTTCGATCGGAGGCCTCCTTCTGCCCCAAACGGCAATTTTTTTCGAATTTTTTTCGCTCCCGTATACTACATAAGTTCTGCCGAAAATTTGATTAAACAAAAGTGTCTCTGATTTCCACTAAACTCGCCTAAAACCATCTCCAAAGCCTGGGCTTTCCAACGGTGCCCCACACTCCCACCTGGCACCAAAACTGTGGGAGGAGTTTAGTAACAAAGGTCGGGTAACTGACAAACAGACAAACATTGACCTTTATTTATTAAGATATATATACTGTATATATATATATATATATCGTCAGTTTAGTTTCCGATAACAGTGCAAAAGAACCCAGGGATGCTGCCGGACATTTTTTGACCATCGAATGTTGACAATAAAAGTGTTTGTGTGATAGTACGGTCATTGTGATTTAAATGTCTAAGGATTTATTATTCGTGTCTAATATGATTAAGGTGATTTGAACTTATAAAGGAAATAAGGTTTCTAATATTGTCACGGTGAGGTGAGAACTTATAGATAAAATCCTCGGTCCTAATATTGTTCAGGTGATTATTGAGGGATAGTAATAATATTGTTTTGTCAAGCATTGTGAAGGTACTGATGTGCCTTTTGCTCGAAGTTGAAGTGATTCAAGACTCTGAATAGCGATTGTCCAAATAGGTGGTAATGGGAATGTAACAATTCTGAAGTACAAACTATAGTGGCCCGTCGTAGGTATTCAAATAATAGCTTGAACTCATTTTGACCCGAACAGAGAATCAATTGCTATGGGGATTATGGCTACCATGGGAGTTTGCTAAATAAAACTACAAACTTCTAAACAACTGTCGAATTATTCCAATCCTAGTAGAGCAATGTATTTAGAAATAAGTACAACAGTAAACACTTGAATTAGGTCCCCTCTAGCCTGCACTTTGTTAAACAAAACAGATTAAATATTTGTATAGAAATTTTTCGTCACTTATTTCTTAGTCTAGGAAGCCCTTTTGTTACGCTATATTCTTTCCATTTTTGTTCTGTCTTTTTGATAATATGGATACCAAAATTGAACACATTATTCTAGGTGGGGGCGAACCAAAGAGCTATATGAAGTGAGAATAAAAAAAAATGATTTGTATTCAAACGATCTTCCAATGAAGCCAATAATTTTGTTTGCTTTCTTTAACTACTTCAGTACATTGTTGGCTGGGTTTTGAATTGTTTAATATTGTTTCTCCTAAATAAGTTTCTTTATCAGTGCTTTTGAGTTGACTACCATTCCTTGATTAGTGTGACTATTCATTCTTGAATCCTATATGCAGTAATATTCAGTTGTCGATCGGTATTGAAACTCATGCGCAAGGTTTCAGCTCAATCTGCTAAAAATAAATTCTATATAATTTTGGATCTATTGAAAATGCAAAGCAGACACTACTATGTTCACATTTTTCACAACATTGGTATCCTCGGCAAATTTTGAAATTTTACATGAAAGATAATCCACGATGTCACTGATATGAATCAAGAAAAGAACAGATCCGAGCACTGAGCCCTGGGGCATGCCACTTGTGACATTTTTCCAGTCCGAGGCGTTACTATTTATTACTACTTGTTGGTTATGCATAATAAGCCTATTATCACTCCATCGAAGTATGCATCCATCTGTGCTGTGAGTTTGAAATTTTATCAAGATATGTTTGTGGGGGTCTTTGTCAAAGGCTTTCTGGAAAACAAGGTACTGAATGTCAACAGCTTTACTTTTGTCATACGTATTAAAGATATTTTGAAAAAATCAAGAAGATTTGTCAGGTATCAACGCTTGTTTTGGAAGCCGTGTTGTGATTCTTTTATTATTATATGTTCTTCTAATTGGCTTACAAATTTATCCCTAATGAATGTTCACATGTGATTGAAGTCAAGCTGATTGGATGATAGTTGCAAGGTAGTGATTTGCTGCCTGTAAAACATAGGAGCTACATTAGATAATCACCATTCATTGGGTACAGTGCCACTCTACATTGTATTGTTAAAAAGTAGTGCTAATGTAAGGTATGATATATTTATGACAGGTAAAGTTCTACGTCTAATCATAAGATCGTGTGAGATATATTGGATTTAGTTCAGGATCACAAATGTTTTAGAATCGTGTCTGACACACTAAACAGAGGTTAATAGTCTTTTCACTGTACATTCCTCAATAGTTCAAATACTAGCTAATTTGTTTACTTGTTATTATGTGTTGAACGGTACTTGAAAAGTAGGCAGAATGGATAAAAAAACACCATCTGAGGAAGAGCACTCTATTGACAACATTTTGCAGATAGCTTCATCAGGTCACTGATGACCTGATGAAGCTATCTGCGAAACGTTGTCAACAAAGTGTTCTTCCTCAGATATTTTGTTTTTATCCATTTGTTATTATCTTACAGGTTTAGTTTAGTTTTGTCTCATTTTGTGACAAGCAAATATCTATGCTAGCTAGAATTATTTATGACTATATGATATATTTATATGCTTAATGATGGCTTAACCCTTTCAATATTTGAGAACACCATTTTATTTTTATTTTGGTTAATTAGACGATTTCATTCAGTTTGGGAAAGCCCTCTAGGAATCAAGAGTAAAATCTCTCAATGACGTTCTAATTCCTACAAATTCCTTCCTAAGCTGAATAAAACATCTACTAAGAGCGAAAATGCACGGAAGAAATGTGTCCTCGAATCTTGAAAAAGATAATTTCATCATAGATAACAAAAAATAATAATAATATTAATTAGGTTTGGTGTATTAAGTCGAATTAACTATTAGCAAGTTTCTTAGTTATCCACTTCATCAGGTACTGTACTGTATATTATTTTCCTGTCAGACATTGACAAGAAAGGTTTAAGGTAAGCTATAATTTCATGTGAGTCATAATAGATGTAGTATAGGGAAAATGTTAAATTAGCAATATTTCCAAGTAGGTTACAATATACTTATGATAGGCAAATTTTAGGATTAGCTATACAATTGTGAAACCATATTTTATTTATCATTGAAAAACAACAATACGCAGCATTATCATACATGGAAACTACATTGATCTCATAATATAATATTATATATATGTAGAGTGCCAATCAAAGGCGACACCACGCGGTCCTTTGCATCACTTTTTGGATTATTTTTGAGATCAGTTAAGGAAATATGAATAGAATACATGGCAGACTTGTATATCAATTAGAGAAGACGACCACAAAGATTTAACAGTATATAATTTGTTTATGACCGACAAAGTTATATGATAGAAAGCACAGAAAGTTAAATATGATAGAAAGTAGAGAAAGTTAAATATGATAGAAAGTAGAGAAAGGTAAATATGATAGAAAGTACAGACAGTTAAATATGATAGAAAGTACAGAAAGTTAAATAGATACGGACAAGCGTAAGGCAGAAATGGAAGTTACTGAACATAAATAGAAAATATACACATTTACGAAAAATAAAAACACATTAGATTAGGACAGAAACATGAGAAAGACAAGTGAAAAGAACATTAGAGAATATATAATCGAATAGGGCATAGAACTAAAACAGTTAAGCGAATAGAAGAGGGAAAGAGGGGATAAAAACACAAACATAGGGAGATGAAAAAAGAAGAGAGCAAAAGATAGGTCGATGGAGAGGAGTAGGGAGAAAAGAAACATAAGAAATAGGGTTAGAAAAAAAGGAAAAGATAAGAACGGAAGATATATATATATATACTGTATATATATATATATATATATATATATATATATATATATATATAACATCAGTGAGTAACAGAACTGCTGATGTTATCTTAAAACTTTACTTGTCATTAGTGAGACCCCACATGGATTATGCTGTCCAATTTTGGTGTCCTTATTACAGAATGGACATAGATTCATTGGAGAGAGTACAGCGTAGAATGACAAAAATGATCCATAATATTAGAAATCTTTCGTATGAAGAAAGGTTGAAGAAATTAGGTTTACATTCGTTAGAGAGACGCAGAGTTAGAGGGGATATGATAGAGGTGTTCAAGTGGTTAGTGGGATTAACAAAGGGGACATGGCAAATGTACTAAAGCTCAGTGATAGCGAAAGAACTCGTACCAATGGTTTCAAATTAGATAAATTTCGTTTCAGAAAAGATATAGGCAAGTATTGGTTTGGTAACAGAGTTGTAGATGGGTGGAATGGACTACCAAGTGCTATAGTGGGATCTAAAACTGTAGGGAGCTTTAAGATAAAATTAGATAAGCATATGGACGAGAAGGGTTGGGTGTGAAGGGGGATCAGCCGGGTTGGGCCAATCAGCGCTCTGCAGACCTCCATAATCCTGCGTTAATCTCTAACCGTTTTGGTAAGATGATCCTCAGGGTATTAGAGTGTGAAGCCTATAATTGGGCTTTGTAATTGAATTGGGGTTGTGTGGGACAGGGATCTGCCTTGCTTAGGCCAATCGGCTTTCTGCAGACTCCCATTTTCTTATGTTCTTATGTTATGTTCTTATATATACGGAGAGGAGAAAAAAGAAGGACAACAGAATAGAGATATAAGGAGAGGAGGTGAACACATAAGAGAAGGAGAAGAGGTGTTGCACCTGGGTTGAGTCACGTGTAAGGTGATGTGGAGGGAATAAGTGATGTCATGTTTGAGAGTAATACGTGTAGATGATTCCTTGTATGTGTGTGTGTGTGCGTGTGGCTTTGCGTATGTGTGTTAGTGTGTACGTGTATGACTGTATGTGTGTGTATATTATATTATGACTGTGTATGTAATAATAATGCTGACTTTCTCTCTCTCTCTCTCTCTCTCTCTCTCTCTCTCTCTCTGTACGTGTGTGTGTGCGTGTATTAGGGAAAGTGAGATGCACGTGCAGAGGTCGTGTGTTGGAGACAAATTTATATGAGGGTTTTTCCGGCAAATTCAGGTCCACAACTTTAATCTGGCAGCTTCCGAAATATACATTTATAAGAATGTTGTTACCTATAATTATCTACCTTCCTTTTATAGTTGCTGACACCAGTGCAAAATATTCTACATATGTTGCTAAGCGAAAGTTATGGATCGAAAGTTGCAAAAAAAGCCCTTGTTCAAATCAGACTTAACCCTTTCTGAACCGGCGACGCCTTTCATATCTTATACTAGCTAATTTTAGACTATTTTGTGCAGCTTAAGAAGGATATGCGGTAGTAAAAAGGGTTACTTGAGATAGTTCGAAGCCTGTTAATTGCTGGAGTACCTTCTCAAACTGAATGCAATCTTCTAATAGTAGTCAGCATAAATAGAAAAGGATGGCCTTGGTACTGACGGGGTTAAGTGCGTGTCTGAATGTGTGTGTATAGACAATATAACACAGAGTAGGTATGAATGAGATACATAATACTTGATCAAGAACTAACAACACGTATGACTTTCTAGGAGTGATGTTTGACCAGCGTATATCGTGAATTTTCGATGATTGAAATTTGTCTGGCAACATTTCCGGGATCTTTTGGACTGGTATAAGACACTGCACTGAACATGATTATAACAGAATTATGTTCAAAGTGTTCCTAATAAACTGCCAGACCAGTGTTGAAGACAAAAGGTGAAATAAAAAGCGCTCGTGTGATACAGGTTACAGTCACATAATATCAGGTATTTGGGCTTATAAAGTACAACATAGGCCTATTTTGCTGGGTACAAATATTACAGTTTATTGAGATTAGATTACAAGATAACCTCGTTTACAGGAAACAAGTGTAATCATTCATACAATCAGAGAGAGAGAGAGTCAGAGTCAGAACAGGTGGGTGGGTGGAGTTGAGTGGAGGCATGCGAGAGAATGTGGAGGTGGAGTCAATGAGGCACAGATGGGGTGGAAAAATGTATGTTTGTAAAGGAGACGCATAATATTATACAGTAAAGAACGAGAACAAAGTATATAGTGAGATCTAGAATTATGATGTGAAGATAGATTATGATGGTAGCAGTTGGGATGGAAATATGTAGATGTGGAGTGGATTGAGAAGGATAAGGGTGAAGGGGAATGTTAAAGAGGAAACCAATTTTCATAAGAACATAAGAACATAAGAAAATGGGAGTCTGCAAAAAGCCGATCGGCTCACACAAGGCAGATCCCTGTCACACCCAACCCCAATTACAAAGGAGTACAAAGGAGTACAAAGGAAATCAAGCAACAACAGGTCTAGTGACCCTTCTAGGCTGCTTGTCCTCCAAAACACTGAGGATCAAGTGTCCAAACAGTGGTTTAGAGTGGGTAAGGGAACATTGGAAAGGGAACTACTGCCCTGCCACTAACGTGGCAGGACTAGGAAGTTAGTAGGGGACATATGGGTTAGTAACTGAGGGGAGGATAAAATAAAGTTATTAATTTACAAACGCAGTCAGTCGCGCATTTGATGCGAGATATTTGTCTAGGCGGAATTTAAATGAATCAACGGTGCTGCAGTCTATAACGTCTCGGGGAAGCCCATTCCACAAGTTGACAACTCGATTGAAGAAGAAATTCTTAGATTCGTGTGAGTTAAAAGATTTACCAATAATTTTGCAACCGTTTCCCCGCGTGTAATTAGATTGGTCGATAGTGAAGTACTTACTACAGTTCATATTGTCGATGCCTTTGATGATTTTGAACACTTGAACTAAGTCACCTCTTAATCTGCGCTGGGTTAAAGAAAATAGATTTAATTCTCTAGACGCTCTTCGTATGGTTTGTTCTTTAGGCTAGGTATCATTTTGGTAACTCTACGTTGAACTCGTTCTAGCTTGTTTATGTCTTTTTGGTAATAAGGGCACCAGCATTGAACGCAGTATTCCAGAAGAGGGCGGACTAAGGAATTGTAAAGGGTTAGGATAACGTCTTTGGATTTATGCTCAAATGACCTGCCTATAAAGCCAATTATTTTGTTTGCCTTCTTAACAACTTCTGAACATTGTTGACTCGGTTTTAGGTTACTCGATATTGTTACTCCCAGATCGGTTTCTCTGTTTACATTCTTAAGCTGAGTGCCATTCATCGAATAGTTTGCTTTCTCATTAAGGTATCCGATATGTAGTACTTTACATTTATCCGCATTGAAACTCATTTGCCAAATTTGGGCCCAATGTGACAATTTATCTAGATTGTGTTGCATATCGTCAACTTGATCTTTTGAGAGTACGCTATTTGCAATTTTTGTATCGTCAGCAAATTTTGAGATTGTACAGGTGAGACCCTCATCTATGTCGTTGATGTAAATTAGAAAAATAATTGGTCCTCGTACCGATCCCTGGGGTACCCCGCTACTTACATTGGTCCATTTAGATGCCTTACCATTTATGACTACTCTTTGCTTTCTGTCGCTGAGCCAATTTTCTATCCATTTCAACACACAGTCTTGTATTCCATGCGCTTTTAGTTTTAGCAGTAAACGTTTGTGGGGAACTTTGTCAAAGGCCTTTTGAAAATCAAGGTATATAATATATACAGCTTTACTCTCATCGTAGAGGTTGAGGATATCGTGGAAGAAGTCTAAGAGGTTTGTTAAACAGGAACATTTTTTACGAAAGCCGTGTTGAGTATCTTTAAGTATGTTATTTTCCTCTAAGTGATTTACGAGTCTGTTTCTTATGACCGTTTCTAGCATTGTACATACAACTGAGGTTAAGGTAATTGGACGATAGTTACTGGGTAGGGATTTGCTGCCTTTTTTTAATATCGGTGTTACGTTGGCTATCTTCCACTGATCAGGCATAGTTCCAGACTGCAAGGATTTATTGAATAGTAATGTCAGTGGTTTGGAGAGTTCATCCTTAGCTTCCTTTAGAACTCTAGGCGAGATTGTATCAGGTCCAGGCGTTTTATTTACCTTGAGTTTATCTAAACAATTCAATACTTCTCTCTCTGTAACAGTGATATTGCTTAGAACAGAATTATCAATCTGAATCGGCGATGGTGTAGGGATATCACTGAGGTCTTCTGTTGTAAAAACTGATGCAAAGAAGGTATTGAGGGCATTACTCATTTGTACTTCGTCTTTGGTGTATTCTCCATTTTCATCGACTAACGGTCCAACAGTTGAAGTAACTACTTTTTTCTTTCTGATATAACTATAGAATTCTTTCGGGTTTGTTTTACTTTGATTCGCAATATGTAACTCTAGGGTCTTTTTACTTTGCTTAATTAACTTTTTGGCTTTGCGTCGTAGCTCTACAAATTTCACCCGTTCTTTGTCATTTTGTGAGGATTTTAATCTATCATTAGCAAATTTTTTAGCAAGCAGGCAGTTTGAAATATCTTTATTCCACCATTTGGGCTTATTATTATGGCCTGGATGCCGTATTTTCGAAGGTATGCAGTCTTGCACTGCTTTTAGGTAAGTGGTTTCGAATAACTTCCAAGATGTATTTATGTCGTTATTGTTAATTAAAAAGCTCCAGTCAGTTTCTTTAAACATAGCTCTAAGTTTATGAAAGTTTGCTTTCTTGAAATTAGGGACTTTTTCGATGCTACTATTTGGTTCGTTACTAGTAAAGTTTAAAGTGAAAGTTATCGTACGATGGTCGCTGTTACTGAATTCATCACCAACATTCAAATTCTCTATTAATTCTTCTTTTGTTGCAAGTACAATGTCAAGAACGTTATTACCACGTGTCGGTGTTCGAACAAATTGATAAAGAAAACTCTCTTGCAAGTTCGTATACAAGTCATGTCCGGAGTGTGAAGTAAGAGTATCACCCCACTTGGTCACAGGTAAATTAAAGTCGCCAATAAATACGGTATCTTGGGAGTTACTTACATCTGCAATTTGTTCATAAATTTCTCAGTCAGTGTGCACTGATTGAGCTGGAGGTCTGTATATTAATGCAAGTATTATTTTTGTACCTTTATTATTCTTTATTAGCACAAAAGATGTGTCGACGTTCACAATTTGTGGTTTTGACACGAGGGTCGGGTTAAGACTTTCTTTGATATAAAATAAAACGCCACCTCCATTTTTATTTATTCGGCTTTTCTCAAACATTACATAACCGGGAAGTGAATACTCTGCTAAAAAGTCTCTATCTACTGTATTGAGCCAAGATTCTGTTATACCAATCACATCATAATTTTCAGTAAACTCTAGTTCCTCTAAACCTGAATATTTATTGCGTATGCTACGAGCGTTTGCATAGAAAACCTTTAAAGTTGCGGTTTTAGAACTCCTAGAACGTTCTTTAATCAAATTTTTGGTTCTGGTCGGATCTACATTTACATTCATGGCTGACATCGGTCCTCGGTCGTTATCCCTGGAAGTTTTGAATTTGGGTCGTGTTGGTGGAGCTTTATCCAAATTCGCGGTTCTTGACAGATTAGCATTTAATTCCTTCGCAGGTTGCTGCCCTCACTGTCTTCGGTCCTCCTTCCTGGTTGTCCTGTGCTGAGTCGATTTCTTCTCCGAAAATCCTTCACCGCATCGTTGAGAAGACGCCCAAAACGTGCTGCTCTCACCTGGTTCAGATGAACTCCATCGTCCGAAAACAAAAAGTCATCGTAGTAGAAATTGTCCCAGGTGTCGACGAATCCCACGTTTTCCTTCCTGAAGAGGTTTGCTAGACAACGATTTGTGCTGATGGCTATGTTGTAAAATCGGCTCTCTATACCAAGCCGGGGGACGATTCCTGAGACGATGATCCTTGATGACTTCTCCTTAAATGACTTGATCAGCTGCTGGTACTTTAAAAGCAAATCTTCCGACCGGGTTCGCTGTACATCATTGGATCCAACGTGGATGACGTACATTGTATTAGCAGGGGCCAGCTTAGATACTTCGTCAACTGCAGCAATTACGTCGTCCACACAACCACCAGGGATACAAAAACGCTTCCTGGTCTTAGGTGCTCTGGCGCAAAACTCTATGAGCTGACCACGTATCATCGAGTCTCCCACAAGCCGGACTTCTTCTATTTCCGCTTCGTCATCTGAGTCTGCGAGTATCTGGAAGCGGTTTTGACACTCGGTAATCGGTATGGGTTTCCTGGTCTTGGGGCAAACGTTGTTCCTCACGACACGGAAGTTGTCTTGAAGGGGAAGAGAGTTACTATTTGTTTCTTGAGAATCGGAACCATCAGATGAAATGGCTACTGCAGGCGTTGAATTGTTGGCAGTTGACGTTGGGGGCATTGGTGGCTGCTGGAGTTGCGGCGACAATTGAAGTTTGTGGTACTCCAACGTTGAGTGTTACAAACTCTTGCAGTGATTCCAGCTTCATGGTGAGGACGTTGATCTTGTTGTAGGCTTCATCTAATTTCACTGTCAAATTCTCTCGTTGCTGGCAGAGACGGCAGACTTGAAGATCGACAGTAACAAACATGGACTCACCAAACCTACCGGCGCAGTTCGTACAAGTGCGAGGCATGGTAACAGTCAGTTTCTTCAGATCACTTCACTCACTTTAAAACACTTAACTCACTTTAAAACACTTAACTCACTTTAAAACACTTCACTCACTTTAGAAACACTTCAATCACTTCAACCGAAAACAAATATGTTGAAATACACAACAATAGGTTATCAGGGGTGATAGCCTAACCGAAAACAAAAAATTTGAGATACGTAGAATTAGGCTTCCGGGGCGATAGCCTAACCAAAAGTTTAAAAAAAAATGAAATACGCACCAATAGGCTACCAGCGTTGAATAGCCTAACCGAAAATAATAAAATTGAAATACGCAGAAATAGGCTACCAGGTGTGATAACCTAACCTTAAACAAATATATATATATAACAGAATATGTAACTAAATATACAATTCACCAAATAGAGATTATATAAAAATAAAGTGTGACTGCACACAAGGGGTTAATATACTGTATCAACAGATGGCCCTGGTGTCACTGTAGCCTAGTAAAGCAGTAGCCTACTCTTTTTAGATTAGATTCGTGTAGGAGACGACCCATGCGTGCTGAACCCACAGGGTTTAGATGAGTGCCATCCTTGCGGAACAGAGTAGGCTGGTTGTAGAAGTTGTCCCAGAGGTTGATTAATTCAACTTCTTCCCTCAGACACAAATATTTTAGTCGGCTATTTGTGCTGAAGGCCTTGTCATAGAATTTGTCAGGTGCGTCGATCTTGGGGAGAATGCCTGAGATGATGATATTCCTTGACTTGTTTTTGTAGTGCTGGATCATCTTGCGATATTTCTCCATCAACTCATCGGATCTGGTGCGCATGACGTCATTTGAACCAGCATGGATGACAAAAAGGGTATTTTCATTTGCATTCTTTGTGGTATCTTCGAAGGCTTCCACAATGTCGTCCAGTCCAGCTCCTGGGATGCAAAATCTTTTTCGTCGATTTGGGACTCTGTCGCAGAACTCTTCGACCTGTCCTCGTAGGATGGAATCCCCAACGAGCCTGGTCTCTTCTGGTTCGTCTTCCATCTCTACCAATATCTCAATATGGTGGTTGAGGGAAGGGGGTTTACTCTTTATAAGCAGCTTTTTCTTTTGACCCCGTCTTACACATAGAAAACAAAAGTATGTGGAGACAATGTGGAGCTCAAGAATGTGAATAAAAGTGACTGTAAAGTTGAAAACAAGTGCCGGTGTTGAGGCAGAATCAATCAAGGGGCACAGGTGAATGGATGACAACATGGAAGGAGGTGGATTTTAACCATTTGAGGATTGACCATTTTAACCATTGAGGGTGAGAATGAAAGTAGGAATACAAACGTGGGTGATTGTATGCGTGTATGCCCCGACAGAGGATATTCTTGAAAGAAAGAAAGAGGAGTTCTGGATGAATGTGGATGCATGCCTGGAGAAGTTTGACAAGAACGAAAGAATATTTCTGATTGGGGATATGAATGGTAAGGTGGGTGATAGGAAAGTTGAGGGAGTGGTGGGAGGGTGGGGGGTACCATCAGAGGTGAATGGGAATGGTAGTGCACTTGTGGACGTATGTGTGGGGAGGAGGCTGTGGATAGCCAACACCTTCTTCCGACACAGAATGATCCACAGGTACACGTGGAAACGGATGTTGACGATGAAGGATAAGACAGTGGTGGAACGAAAGTCATTGATTGATTATGTATGTGTGGATGAACGAATGAAGAAATCTGTGATGGATGCTAGGGTGTATAGGGGTATTGGAGGGGGTCTGTCTGATCATTATGTAGTGGTAGCTAAGGTTAGGATACAAAAGAAGTGGGTCAGGAGAGCGGGAGGGAGGCGAGAGGAGGGTGGAATGGTGAGGAGGGTGGAGAGGTTGCAGGAGGAGGAAGTCAGGGAGGAGTACAGGAGAGCAGTGGAAAGACGACTAGGTGGGTTCGACCTGGAAGTTATGGAGGAAGTGGAGGAGATGAGCAAGGTGTTTAAGGATGAGATCTGTGCAGCATGTGAGGAGGTGTGTGGAGTGAAGAGAAGAGGGAGGGGAGTGAAAGGTACAGCATGGTGGACAGAAGAGGTAAGAATAGCTGTGGAAGAAAAGAAGAAAGCATATAGAGAGTGGTTGGGTAGTAGAGGGAATGAAGATTCCGAGAGACAGAAACGAGCGAGGTACGTGGAGAGTAAGAGGGTGGTGAAGAGAGTAGTGAAGGAAAGTAAGAGAAGAGTAGATGAGGAATTTGGAAGGAATCTGAGTGTAAAATGGAGGGAGAGTAAGAAACTGTTCTGGAAAGAAGTCAAGAAAGTTAGGGAAGGTAGCAAGGGAAACAGTAAGGGTGTGAAAGATAAGAATGGGAGAATGCTAGCCGAGAAGCAAGAGAGAGTCGAAAGATGGAGGGAGTACTTCAGTGAGTTGCTAAATGAAAGGAATGAAGAGCCAGCAAACATAGCTGGATATGGTATGGGAGGGAGAAGAAGAGAAGTAGTGGAGGAGGAGGTGGGGATCAGGAGGTCAGAAGTGTGGGAAGCCATGAAAAGAGTGAAGTTGGGGAAAGCACCAGGAACAGATGGAGTGTGTGGGGAAATGTTGAGGTATGGTGGTGAGATAGTGATAGAATGGGTATGGAAAATGTGCAAACTAGCATGGGAGAAGGGGAGTGCACCCGATGACTGGAAGACTGGCATAATAGTCCCCCTATATAAGGGCAAAGGGGAAAGAGGAGTGTGTGGTAACCACCGAGGAATATGTCTTCTAAGCGTAGTAGGGAAGGTATTCAGTAGGGTAGTGATTGAGAGAGTGAGAGTGAGAACGGAGAGAAATGGATAGGCGACGAGCAGGGAGGTTTTAGGAAGGGAAGAGGATGTGTAGATCAGATTTTTACCCTGAATTGTGTTGTGGAGAAGTATCTGGAGAAGAAACAAAAGGTGTATGTTGCCTTTATGGACTTGGAGAAGGCCTATGACAGAGTGGATAGAGAAGGTTTGTGGAAAGTACTTAGAATATACGGAGTAGAGGGCAAGTTGCTGAAAGCAGTGAAGAGCATGTATGAGGGTGCAAAGGCGGCAGTACGTGTGGAGAGTGAGCAGAGCGAGTTCTTTGACCTGAATGTTGGTTTGAAACAGGGGTGTGTGATGTCCCCGTGGTTGTTTACTGTATATATGGATGGAGTTATGAAAGAAATACTATCAAGAGCAGTGGATGTTGGTGTATTGCTGAAAAGGGAGGGAATTGAGTGGAAGCTACCTATACTGCTGTTTGCGGATGATACAGTTCTGATGAGTGATAATGAATGGGAGTTGCAGGGTCTGGTAAATGAGTTTGGAACAGTGTGCGAAAAACGGAATTTGAAGGTAAATACGGGGAAGAGCAAGGTTATGGTCTTCGAAAGGGGTGAAGTCACAGAGTGTGAGGTGAAGCTGAACGGTCAGGCTATGGAGATCGTCAACTCTTTTAAGTATCTGGGCAGTGTGTTGAGTAAAGATGGGACTATGGATGAAGAGGTGCGGGAGAGGGTACAACAGGGGAAGAGGGTTGTAGGAACGCTAAAAGCAGTAACAAGAAATAGGGTGGTCAGTATGGAAGTGAAGAAGTCCTTGCATGACAGTGTGGTAATCCCGACACTGACTTACGGAAGCGAAGCATGGACGTTGGTTGAGAGACTCAGACCAAGAGTGAGAGCAGTGGAAATGAATTACTTAAGGAGTGCGTGCGGAGTTACATGGAGGGATAGACAGACTAATGAGGAAGTAAGAAGGAGATGTGGTGTGGAGGTAGATGTGCTGGAAAGTGTGAAAAGGAACAACTTGAGATGGTTCGGCCATATGGAACGTATGGAAAGCGAGAGAATGACTAAGAGGGTGTACGAGAGCGAGGTGGAGGGACAGAGGGGGAGAGGTAGACCGAATATGAGGTGGAAGGATGGAGTGAGGAACTACATGAACGAAGGCGGTGCTGGTTGGGGGGAGGGGCGTCGACTGACTGGGGACAGAGGTGCATGGGGGCGGTTCGTTCGTGGCCACCCCTTCGGGGATCACGGCATCAGGCAATAGATAGATAGATAGATAGGATTCTGACGCGTTTTACCTGTTTATTTGGACTATAATTAGACTATTTTTATTATGTTTAGAAGGATCTATGAGAGTCTTTGGTGTTTTTATTACAGAATGAACATTGATTGCTTAAAGACAGTGCAACGAAGGATTACAAAAAATATCCATAATAGTAGAAATCTTTCATACGAAGAATGTTGGAAGAAATTAGACTTGCATTCGCTAGAGAGATGATGAGTTAGAGGGGATATGATAGAGGCGTTCAAATGGGTAACTGAAATTAATAAAAGGGACATGAAAGATGTGCTGAAGCAAAGTGATACCAGAGAACTCGAACAAATGGTTTCAGTTTGGATAAATTTCACTTCAGAAAAGATAAAGCAAGAACTCGTTTGGTAACAGAGATGTAGCTTATGTGGAATAGGCTACCAAGTGTCATAGTAGGATGAAGACCAATAGAGAGCTTCAAGATTTTTTTTTTTTTTTTTTTTTTTATAAAAGACCTCCGTCTACGTATTGTGAAAAACCTGTTATCTTCTGGCAAATTACGGGGTGAGTGAGTGAAGTGAGAGACAGTGAATGTATGAGGAAACATGTTTTTCTTAATACATGTTGCTAGCCCCAAACGCACGAGCAACTGTGGCTTTCAACCATCCGACACATCCCCTTTTATTTATGTACATCAAACATGCTAAAAACAAATAAAGTTTATTTTTATACCCTACTGTGGAAAGACTACGGATACACCACTCCTACACGGGCCTCACACAGTGGCATGGCGCAGTCGTACTGAGCTCATGACGCAGGTGGCATTGACCCGGAGGATAGCCAGAGGGTTTCCCGGGGTTCTCTTGAAACTTCTCTAATTTTACGGCCTATTTCATTCACTATTTTAAGGGTGGTAGTGCCGAAGACTCCTGAAGTTTCAAATGCCAGAGGCTCGAACTAATGACTTCTGGCGATGGCTTGATATTTTTCTCGCTTTCTACTCTCTGCTATCCGGGCGGCTTCACCTGCTTCGTCGGCGTGTCTGGCGATGTTGGTTATGGAGAAAGTGTCAACACATGTGGCATCCCACACGAGGCACCGGCCATTCTTGTAAGGGAAAGTGGTCATCCCATCTGGCCGTTTGCCGTCTTCTCTGAGAAGTCCATGTAGTTCAAGGATTGATGCATGGGCCCGTTTTATGGAATCATTTAGTGCAGAGTGTCTTGGCAGGCGGCCTGCGCTGTGATTACATGACAAGGCATGGTTACCTTGAGCATCCATCCCTCCACCACACTTGCAAGTGTGTGGGTGACAAACTGCCGCACCCACTCTGAGCGCGATGGCAACCCGGAGCGCTTCAGCATCCAAGTGAGTTCCAAGAGGTGGGATGGGGACGGCATGTAACCACAAGCCACTCTCCAAACGGGCGGCTGCCTGGAAGCGTGCTTTTGCAACCTGGTCTGCATTGGTTAGGAGGTTTTCTTGAGTTTTCTTCGCCGAGATGGTATCCCACGCTTTGTGCTTGCTCCTAGAGGTACCCTGAGGCTCCTCCTCTTCTCCTGTACTTTCCTTCCAGGTATTAATCGGTTCTGCTACGTCCCTATTAAGTGTCATTCCGGGTTGAGAAGAAAGGATGGACACTACAAAGTCGTTGGTCGCGATAAGGGAAGAGATAAAGGCTGGGGAGGCAATATCCGAGGCTCTCCGTATGCCCAAGCCCCCGACGTGGACAGGAAGAGTGGCTTGTGTCTAGGTCCGATCTTGAAATTCCATGTTGGTGATGCTGGTCACTGCTTCTCGGATTATGTTGTCTAATTCTTGGAGGCCACCATTGTTCGTGTAAGTCATCGATGTGCGCAAAAGGCATTGGAGTTTTGGGATGGAGAAACAATTCTTGAGAAGGGCCAGAGCTGAGTGGGCATCGATGTGTATCAGGCGACTCACAAGACGTTGAAGCTCCTTCTTTTTACCTTGAAATGCTGGTAGGATTGCTGCCGGAGTTAGTGGGGAACCTAATAGGATTTGCTGGTACTCCTGAAGGATCTTTACATCTGGCAATGTGCCTTGAAATTGGGCCTGAGTGTGTTCTCTTTCTTTATGTGTGTGGTTGAGGAGGACAAGTTCACATTTGGTGTCACTTATCACTAGCCCAGCCTGGCTGAGGTCAGTTATGATGTTTTTTAGATCGGTTAGAACATTCTCTACAGATCCACCCAAGGTTGCATCGTCCAGGTACCATACATTCAATTCTGACCTTACTTTGTTAGCTGCTGCATCCACCCCTATTGAGAAAAGAGCAGGACCACCTGGATCTCCCTGCTGTAACCGGGTCGCTGATGGGATTACCGTCTCTCTCGCCGATAATCAGGATTGAAGGTTTGGAATAAGCCTGCCAAAGTAGGGGGTACAGAGTGGGGATGTGCTCTCGAGCTGCACAGAGGAAGACATACCTGCAAATGCTGTTGAATGCATTCCGCATGTCAATCTTTAGAAGCACATGGACGAGATGGGTTGGATGTGAAAGGGATGTGCCTTGTTTGGGCCAATCGGCTTTCAGCAGACTCCCGTTTTCTTATGTTCTTATGTTGAGCCAGGGTTAGAATTGAGTTGGTTTTCACCCTTTAGAATTCATAGAGGTCATGTCATATATAAACTGAATACAATCGAGTGATGATAGCCACAATATATGGCTGAGAAGCGTACTCGAATACTAAAGTACACATTGAAGTACCTATGGCGCCATTGTACATTTTATCATGGGTATCATTAGACCGATAATATGCAGTTTAGGATCTCTATGAATGGAAGGGGTAAAAATACTATCATATTACAACCTAACCCTTAAAGCTTCTTTCAAAAATGTATATATTCGCCTAATAATAGTTAAATCATATTAATTATGACGTCCTCGTGTAATGTAAGTGTTAATTAAGGAAGTAGATATATAATATAATATCACTTACTTATGATAATAAAACCATAACTAACTAGTAATAGTAATGCAAGTACAATTATATACTGTACATCTATAACTAGTGTGGTTGGAGATGCAGGGTATCGATCCCCGTACCTCTCACATGCTAAGCGAGCGCTCTACCATCTGAGCTACATCCCCAAACAACCAACTGGAGGTGCCGGGGATCGAACCCGGGGCCTTTCACATGCAAAGCGAACGCTCTACCACTGAGCCACACCCCCTTGAAGAAAACAAGGAGTTATTTGGATCTTGAGTTAGCCCCTCCAGTATGACGTCGTTTTCTATAGTCATTCCTCGCTAATATTAAACCTATTTGATTCACCTAAGGGAATATATAAGTTTCATTATCAATAGATTGCCATTCTATCTATCTATCTATTGCCTGACGCCGTGATCCACGAAGGGGTGGCCACGAACGAACCGCCCCCATGCACCTCTGTCCCCAGTCAGTCAACGCCCCTCCCCCCAACCAGCACCGCCTTCGTTCATGTACTTCCTCACTCCATCCTTCCACCTCTCATTCGGTCTACTTCTCCCTCTCTGTCCCTCCACCTCGCTCTCGTACACCCTCTTAGCCATTCTCTCGCTTTCCATACGTTCCATATGGCCGAACCATCTCAAGTTGTTCCTTTTCACACTTTCCAGCACATCTACCTCCACACCACACCTTCTTACTTCCTCATTAGTCTGTCTATCCCTCCATGTAACTCCGCACGCACTCCTTAAGTAATTCATTTCCACTGCTCTCACTCTTGGTCTGAGTCTCTCAACCAATTGTCATTACTTGTAGTAATTCATTTAATCGAATGATATTTTGTATTACGAACAATTGACGAGTTTTAGTCGTTTCCCGGATTAGATTTAATTAAATAAAGGACCAAGTATTTTCAGTAACTGTTTAAGTCTAAAGATCCTTGTTAAATAATGGTTATCCATTCAAGCTAAGACTAGACAATTTTATTGAGCCCAGTAAAGCTCTCTTGTACTAACATAAGAACATAAGAAAATGGAAGTCTGCAAAAAGCCGATCGGCCCATACAAGGCAGATCCCTGTCACACCCAACCCCAATTACAAGGCCCAATTATAGACCCATCTCACTAATACCTTGAGTACTGACCCCACCAAAAGTCAGAGATTAACACAAGATTACGGGGATCTGCTGAGCGCCGATTGGCCGACACCTGGTAGATCCCCCTCACACCCAACCCATCTCGTCTATATGCCTATCTATTTGTATCTTAAAGCTCCCTATCGTTTAGCTTGATCCCACTATATCACTTGGTAGCCTATTCCACCAATCTACAACTCTGTTACCAAACCAATATTTGCCTATATCTTTTCTGAAACGAAATTTATCTAATTGTAAACCATTTGTACGAGTTATTTCGCAATCACTGAGCTTTAGTACATTTTTCATGTCTCCTTTATTAATTCCACTAACCCACTTGAATACCTCTATCATGTCACCTCTAACTATGCGTCTCTCTAACGAATGTTAGCCTAATTTCTTTAACCTTTCTTCATACGGAAGATTTCTAATATTATGGATCATTTTTGTCATTCTACGTTGTACTCTCTCCAATGAATCTATGTCCATTCTGTAATAAGGACACCAAAATTGAACAGCATAATCCATATGGGGTCTCACTAATGACAAGTAAAGTTTTAAGATAACATCAGCAGTTCTGTGACTCACACTCCTAGATATGAACCCGAGAATCCTGTTTGCCTTGTTACGAACGCTTATACATTGTTTTCTAGGCTTCAAATAATTGCTAACAAACACACCTAGATCTTTCTCACAGTCTGAGTTTTCTAATTCCATATTAGCTAGTTTATATTTAAAATTTGTATGCATCTTCCCTATCTTTAATACCTTGCATTTGTCAATGTTAAACTTCATCTGCCATTTTACTGACCATTCGTGTAAGGGATCTAGATCCCTTTGCAGACACTCTATATCTCTAACTGAATACATTTTTCTCCCCATTCTGTCTGCAAATTTACTTATCCTACTAGTTATACATAAATCAAGGTAATTTATGTAAATAATAAACAACAGAGGACCTAATACAGATCCCTGGGAGACACCACTCTTGACTGATCCCCATTCTGACTTAGTACCATTTATGCTGACTCTCTGCTTCCTACCAATTAGCCATGACCTAATCCATCCTAACAACGCCCCACCTATTCCATGTGCCTCAACCTTTCTCATCAATCTCTCATGAGGGACTCTGTCGAAAGCTTTACTGAAATCTCTAGAGGTCCAGGGAGTGTGGACATAAATAAGGACACATGGATATAAATTAATTTGGATAGAATGATCATGGATAGAGGGTTGTTGGATAGAAGGTTGTTGGATAGAAGGAAGATAAATAGGAGGGTGAGGAGAGGAGGTGGTTGCATAAAAGGGGTGTGGACATAGGGAGTGCGGATAGAAGATATGTGGATAGATGTTGATAGGAGGGGTGTGTATATAAGGCATGTGGATAGAAGAGGTGATGATAGAAGATAATTATGTAGATAGAAGGTACTGATAGAAAGGATGTGGATAGAAGGGGTGTGGATATAAGGTACTGATTGAAGGGGTGTGGATAAAATGGATGTGGATAGGTGGTTGCATAGAAGGGGGTTGGATAGAAAAGTGTGGAGAGAAGGGATGTGGATAGGAGTGTGAATATAAAAAGTGTTGAAAGGAAGGGTGTGGTTATAAGGAGTGTGGATATAAACAGTGTTGATAGCAAGGGTGCGGATATAAGGGATGTGGGTAGAAGGAGTGTGGATACAAGGGGCGTGGATTGGAGTGTGAATAGACGGGGTGTGGATATAAGGAGTGTAGATATATGGAATGTGGATAGAAGGGGTGTGGATATATGGAATTTGGATAGAAGGGGTGTGGATAGGAGGGGTGTGGAATGATGGAGTGTGGATATAAGGGGTGTGAATATATGGAGTGTGGATAGAAGGGGTGTGGATACATGAAGTGTGGATATAAGGGGTGTGGATAGAAGGGGTGTGGATAGAAAGGGTGTGGATATATGAAGTGTGGATGGAAGGGGTGTGGATTGGAGTGTGAATAGAAGGAATGTGGGTAGGAGTGTGAATAAAAGGGGTGTGGATAGAAGGGGTGAGGAGAAAAGGGGTGTGGATAGAAGGAATGTGGGTAGAAAAGGTGTGGATATAAAGAGTGTGGATAAAAGGGGTGTGGATCGAAGGGATGTGGAAATAAGGGATGTGGATTGAAGGGGTGTGGATAGTATCTCTCTCTCTCTCTAGGCCAGACTGCCTAGTAAGGACCTTGAGGTCTGTGTGGTCTGTGTATCTATGTAGCTATGTAGCTCTCTCTCTCTCTCCACAACACATCCCACGTGAGTGAGCATTTCCCGCCTTTTTATAACTCCGCCCACAACAGACCTAGACTCCGCCCATCATAGTGGTCTATAGTGGTATCAAGGCCAAGCCACAACCACGTTGTTTTCTGCAGCATCTTAATTGGCAACTCTGGTCTGGAGATGTTCGTTTTGTATATGGTTTCAGCCAATTGTAACTATTTCATGCCAGTAACGTTGCAGATAATGATGAAAAGAACCTTGAAAGCTGACAGAAGTAATTTATTTGTCGATCGAAAATTGAAACACACACACACACACACACACACACACACATACATACACACACGCGAAACTGCATCAGAGGAGTGCCGTTTCCGGGATTTTACATCAGCTTTTAAATTTTACTTTATTAGAGTATAAACAATTTGAATGAATTATTATTTGAGTAAATTATTCTAGGTGACAGAATTCTTATAATTCCGATTAGTCTTCCATTTGATTAACCTTGCTTGAATTAGAGTTGTTATTCATGTGTTTTCTATGTGGATGAGGGAGACAAGAGGCAGAACTGCCTGTGACGTGTGCCTACCCCAGTTGAAAAAGTTACAGGGCCAAAATAAAGGAATGTTCGAGCCAAAATTCCTGGACACACGGAGTTTGAAGCATATTAAGTCACAGGATGAGGGATAGATGGATTCAGGGAGAGAGTTCCAGAGCTCAGTTGTTGAATAGAAGAAGGTTTAGGAATATAGTTTCACTCTTGGATTGGAGAGTTGCACAGAGTAGGGATGGGATTGTGTTGCATGACGGGTGCTACGTACTCTACGTAGAAGAGGTAGTATACACTGAGAGAGCTCTGAGGAACATTGATTATTATAATAGCGGTAGAATAGCGAGAGAGATGCAACACTGCGGCGAAGAGAGTGAGATTACAAAGAGTCAGTGAGTGGACGTGAGTTAATGAGACGAAAGGCTGTCTTTTCTATGACCTGGGAATGACCTGCATAAATCAAAGAATTAATTAAGCAAGTGTTTACCCCTGTCTTTAACAAATGTACAAGTGACCACATAACTATATATAATCTTGATTTTAAGGATGCAATGTTTATGTAGCAAAGTATGCCAATCACACTATTTGTACAGCCATAGATAACATTTCGGAGTGTGTACAAATTTATGTTACCAAATGTACTTACAAAGTTGAACAAACTAAGGTATTATTAAGCAGAAGAAAAGTAAAATGAGGTCATCATATTGGCCGGGTAATTTCAGAAGACACTGGGCCTGAAGGATTAGGATACGAATTATGCCAACTTAACGATGATTAACTATCAGCAAAACTAAATGGACAATTAATACGAATTGAAATTAGTATTTACAGAGTGTTACCCAAGAAGGCAAGTGTGACATATACTAAGTTAAAGTCCAATGGGGTCTTTGTAGTAGAGCAATAATGTTATGTTTCGAGCGAGTGTTGTAGGAGGCAAATAAGTAAGATCATGAATTTACTCTCTCACTACAAGGACTGAGTCGTACAGATGCAATGAGGGCTACGTTTATGATGTGTTTAAAAGTATCTTCTTCGAGGGGCCTATTAAACCTTTCAGCCCCATCCTAAAAGTAACTTAAAGTAGCACCCAGTCCCAGGCACTTTTCATATTATTATTGTGTGCGTGTTTTTTTTTGTTTGTGTGTTTTTTTTTTTCTTTCTTTTTTCAATAATAAGCAACATGGGGTGGCCCAGGGTGATTGTTGTGGGCTACCAACTAGTTTGTATTTGCCTCATATTAATTCTCATAATGATTCTACAAATACGAATATGTAATTTGTGAGAAGTGAGAAGTATGTCTCTTGGACATATTCAATTGAGTGCATTAATAATGAAAAATACATGAGAAACGTCTATCAACTCTTTACATTGTCAAAATTGATTGCGAAAACGCCTTTTCGGATTGACAAAAGGAATAATTACATTTTGCTCTCCTTTTTCTTACACTAATGTATAATCTATATAAGTACTGCCAGATGATAATACTCAGCTTGGGTAAGACATCTATTCTCGTTTTTCTGTTCTCTCTTTTGTTTTCCAGCTGACGGTAATTTGCAATGTCCTATTTTGTACTACTCAGCTATCACGAGGATTTTGTAGGTAATTGTTTATGATGAACAATTATTATTAATATAACACAGATATATTAGTTTCCTAATAGTGTTTTGTTAAGTAGGAATGAATCAGTTTGTAAGGGATTCAATTTATTGTCAGCTGAAATTTATGAGACAATAGTGTACTTAAGAATAACCCTTTTTAACAGTTATATAAAGAGGCTAAATTGTGTGTGCGATCTACTGTATGTAGCTGTGCAATACTATCTCTCTTTCTCTCTCTCTCTCTCTCTCTCTCTCTCTCTCTCTCTCTCTCTCTCTCTCTCTCTCTCTCTCTCTCTCTCTCTAAAGGATCCAGAGGGCCAACTACAAACCTCTGATACTAATATAGCTAAATCCCTAAGCGACTACCTGTATTTTGCCTCGGCATTTACAAGGTAAAATACCAGTAACATACCAAGTCAAGGATTAGTGCATGATATTGAAGTTCTTAGCAGAATTACATGTACCCCAGAGGAGGTAGAAAAAAAAAGTTATATAGGCTCAAATCATCCGGTCCAGAAAACTTTCTTCCCCGAGTTGTAGGAGAAGTGCGAGATGATATCGCACCTGTCTTGGCAGAAATCTTCAATAAATCACTAGAAAAAGTAGAGACATAGACATTTTTTATTTAGATTTTCAAAAAGCTTTTGATAAAGTGCCTCATTGCAGGATAATGTCAAAAGTGAGTGCACTAGGTATCAATTCAGAGGTAACAAATTGGATAGCAAATTGGCTAACAGATAGACAGCAACGAATGGTAACCAACGGTGTTTCCTCTAAGTGGACTCACGTCACTTATGGAGTTCCATAGGTATCTATCCTTGGCCCACTTCTTTTTATCATATATGTCAATGACATCGAAATTTTTCTGTTGAGTGTGATCTCCAAGTTTGCAGATGACATGAAGTTTGGAAAGAATGTGAAGGACCCCCAAAGGGGTTGAACAGCTCAGGGTGGACCTCAACAGACTGGGTGAATGGTCGGAGACATGGCAAATGCCTCTACACTTGGAAAAGTGCAAGGTAATACATTTCGGCCAAGCAAACCCCAAGTCAGGCTATTCACTATTGGGAATGCCTCTGGAAGTGACTTACTTGGATAAGGATTTGGGTGTTATGATTAACAGTGACCTAAAATTTTATAAGCAGTTCATTGAAGTAGAGAAGAAAGCTCATAAATTATTGGGCTAAATTAAGAGGTATAAGTATAGAAATACGGAAATAATCCTTGCACTTTACAACACTCTGAAACGGCCTTTCCTGGAGTATTTGCTGTTTAATTCTGGTCTCCAGCACTCAATAAAGATATAGTGCGACTGGAAAGAGTACAAACTAGGGCTACAAAACTTGTTCCTTAGAAGACTGAGCTATAAGGACCAGTTGAGAGCTCTTAATCTTTTTCCGTTGGAGATACACAGACTACGAGGTCAGTTCATTGAAGTTTTGTAAATACTTAATGGGTTTGACAACGTGGATTATAGCAAAATGTTTAGCCTCAGTATGAATACAACACGCAACCATGGCTGGAAATTAGAATTGAAAAGGTTCAGCACAAGTATTTGTGGAAACTGTTTTCACAAATAAGATCTGTTTTACCTGGAACAAACTTCCCTCGGAAGTTGTAAACAGTTCTTCAGTAGAGCAGTTCAAGAAGAGAATAGATAGTATTTCGCACACTCTGTAATGAGTGTAGTTCACTAAACAGTCTCTCTCCTTTCATTTCGAGTATCTCCTCGGAATGGACAGCAAGGTCTCCGAGATACTAACTATTCCTTGTAACTGCTTGTAACTCTCTCTCCACATAGTACTCCACGTGAGTATTTCCCGCCTTTTCTTAACTCCGCCCACTACAGATCATTCAGTAAACAGAGGCTCCGTAACTGACGGTTTAAGCTATTTTGTTTCCATCTCATCTTTGATTTTCGTAATTACAAAACTAATTTCAAAACAGGTATTTCGGTTATGAGGGCGATATGTAGGCAGTCAGAAACGTGAGTCTATATAAATTGTCAAGTAAAGTATGTATGTATGGTATATGCTGTGTCAATATGTTGTGTGGGATCTAAACCAAAAGTAATTCATTGGCAAAATGGCTTTATACCATTCTTAAGCACAATAAACACAATGAGTTTATAAACTAATATATATTTATTTATTTAAAAATAAGAAAATAGGCTTTTAACTAAATACAGTATATATTTATATATTAAGTTAATTAATATACTAATTTTTAGCAAATCGGAAATATATAATTAAATCTTTTTCACATGTACTACTCTTCTCCATAAACCTCTCTCTCTCTCTCTCTCTCTCTCTCTTTCTCTCTCTCTCTCTCTCTCTCTCTCTCTCTCTCTCTCTCTCTCTCTCTCTCTCTCACCACCATATGTATAGTAGTAATCCACGTGAGCAGCTCCCGCCTTTTCTTATCTCCAAGGCCCACTATCTATTCACCATTTGAACACAATTACGCATTCTTTCTGGCTAGCATTAGGTAATTTTAATCAGATTCGGTAGGAGATGTGAGAGTCCAAGAATGAATTTATGTGCTTTATGTTTCATTGACTCCCAATATCCTGTCTAAGCTTAAAACATCATCAATTAATAGCCACAATAAACGAAAGAAATTCGTCATTGCATACACTGTAAACATGTGTATTTAAAAGCAACACATTATGCACCGAAAACAGTAGTATTCCAATAGTACATGTGATTTCTAGTCAATACGTTAACAATTGAAACACCTATCACATTATATGTATCATTTGTGTTACATTTATACACACAATGTTGACGGTGTACTCAAAGGGTTACCCAACCTTTAGTTTAGTTTAGTTTTTTCTTGCACATATTCCTCTCGCCTATATATTACATTTGTTCAAGATATGAGGACATGTTTCTTCCTTTAACTCTAACTATTAGTAGACAATTATTGTTGTCAGTTTAGGAAGGAATTGTGAAAGTCAGAAGGTTAATTGAGATAGATTTTGCCCATTTGATTCCCAAATGACCTTCCAATTTTGAGCAATGTCGTCTATTGTTAGCCAATAATGAGTACAACTGCGTTATCGTTGACTGAAGTGGTATAATTTTCTATCATGTGACGCCAGTTCTTGTTATATTCTAGCTACCAGCATATAATTTTATTCAGGCATTTTAGTTCGAACGTCCCTTGATTTTGGCCCTGTCACTCTTTCAACTCTGGGGGAGGCACTCGCTGCAGGCAGTTCTGCCCTTTGTCTCCCTTATTCACATATAATTTTGTGTTTAAAAGGGCATGGACAATGTATATATAATCATTGGTGTGATATACCTTCCTATCTTTGTATTTGTATGAGATGGGTTTCGTACGATGTAGTTATACCTTTGAATGGGTAGATTATTATGGACAATTTCCTTGCCCTTTCAAACCCATTATGTCTTATACTGTGCAGCATATTATTCAACTGTCTTCCACTTTCAACCAAACTCTTCATAAATTATTTGACATTTCATTTTCCCTTTTCCTTTCAGCTTCCACCCGTTTATGTAAGTTACCTTTTGTTCCATTTCATGCACTCTCAAAAGCTGTGTTGGGATATCAAACCAAAAAAGAAACTGTAAGAAAAATGGTACGCATTTTGATAAGATGGATTTGAACACATATTTGAAAGCCTCATTAATTACCGAACACATTCATATTGATTTGTTATTGTTATATAAATACAGTATATATATATATTATAATGTTATTTGTATGTTTACTAATTATTTATACCGAACACATATGCATTAAATATATGTTCAAAAAGTCTGAAAAATTGTAAAATGTGTTAACCATAAATTACTATTACACACTTATTATGCGTAGCCTACCAGCTTAGTTATGTGTATGGGTTCTATATATTACACACTGGTACTTGACAGTGTGTCTGCTATCACCCGTGCCACACTACACGTGATCTATGTACACACACACATACAAACACACACTCTCTCTCTCTCAACTCATCAACTCACTTCCTCTTACTAGTTCCCTACAATCTCTTTCTACACACCGCAATGTTGCATCTATTTAACTCTGCTATCAGTATTACAACAATCAGGGTTCTTCAGAGCTCTCTCAGTGCAAGGCAAGTGCGAGGCATCTGCCTTTCAACACAGTCCCACTACTATTCTGTCCAGCTTCCCAACCCAAGAATTGGCAAATTTTCTCAGTCTTTCTTCTCCTCAACAAGTGAACTCGGTAACTCTCTCCCTCAATCAATTTTTCCGTCATCCTATGACTTGGACTGTTTTAAACATTGTGTGTCCAGGCATTTTGACATTAACGTCACTTGAATTTGGCTCTGTCACTGTTTTGGCTTTGGGGGAGACACTCGTTACAGGCAGCCTGTCTGTTGTCTCCTTCATACACATAGGGAAATAATTGTGCTATATATACTTAAATAAATAAATATATATATATATATATATATATATATATATATATATATATATATATATATATATATATATACCGGAATATATATATATATATATATATATATATATATATATATATATATAATTTTATATATTGTATATATATATATATATATATATATATATATATATAAATGACCCCTACCACAACAATTTTTCCTACTACAATTTTCACCACTATTGAGTCACCCCAAACCATGAGAACAATTTCAATAATAATTCAATATCCACCCACAATCATCTATTTCACGCAAACAGGAAATCATATAAACTCCTATCACTATTACAATCATTAACAGACAATCACCAGACATTTTATGAATAATTACGCAAGTAAAACATTATCCCTCCCCCCCCAAAAAAAAAAAATCATTCACAAAAATAGCAATGGAAAACTCCTACGATGGTATCAATAAATACTACCATAATAGTTGTCTGATCACTACTGCCACAATCACCACTACCACCACAATCCCTCCACTTTCTATCTCCCCAGTGGCCGTGATCGTATAGTGGTTAGTACATTGCGTTGTGGCCGCAATAACCCAGGTTCGAATCCTGGTCACGGCAGAGAGGGCGGATATATTTTTGTGACGGTAGGAGAGAGATCGATTGGGTGTGTGTAATTTTTATCTTAATTGGTGTGTGATTCGTGTGTATTTGTGATACGCGTGTTTGTGTTTGTAATTCGTATGTGTTTATAATTTGTATGTGTGTGTGTGTGTGTCGTTTGTTGGTGTTTAGATAGGATGTTTGCGGGGTTTTGGACAGGAATCATCTGCGTGTGTAGAGGGAATGTATGGAGACAATGAAAATAGTGTAGCGTCAAGCAGAATCGAAAATAATATCCTGCCACATGCTAAAATTATGACTACATTGCTAATGGTGGTAGTGATGATGACAATTGATAATAGTGTAACGGAAGACAGAAATTCAGTTAACATGAAAGTAAAACAGATACTAATAATTGTTGTAATCCAACTCGTTTATCTATGTATTCTTTTATAGTCCGGGTTTCGGATACTTAGAATCAGATAATGCTCAACAGGAACATATCTCGCTGGATAAATGTTACTTCTAGATTACTCAATCACTCTCCCAAAACACAATAAACACAGGAATAATTACACTCGTTTTTATTGCATAAACAAAGGTACATGTAAATGGGGCATCAGAATCTCTACTATATTGAGTATGAGTAGGAGTCTAATGTAAAACAAGGTGACTTGTAAAGAGTTGAATAAGTTTTACTCTTTAGTGAATAATGTTGTCACTTACAAAGCATCAAACATGAAACATAACATTACATAAAATAAACCCATAAATATAAATATTGATGACAATACCTGTACGGGTCAAGTATGTATCGAGAGGTATAATAATTGCTAGGTATGGGCAGCTGAGGTCAACTACTCAGATGCGCACAGGTATGCGCAGCGTTGAATACAAATAGGGCCGGCTCAGGTGTACGCTCAATTTTTGTTTTTGTTTTTGTATTATTAGTATTTGCAGCAACTAAGTGCTATGCGGGCCTTTTGCCATAGGCGGGCCCACCAGTGTTTAGGATTATTGTCCAAATAACCTTTTATGTTCTATCATTTCGGCAGTGAGACGGTTTAGTATTCCGTCTTTTTTCGGCTTGCTTGGCAGTTATGTGGCATCATACCCAGACTCCACCCTGTTTTTGGTGGGTGAAACAATGGCAGCCGTTCTTCTTGAAGCCCTTGCATCGGTTGATGTATCCTTCGTATGCGGATGGTACATAGTTGCTGAAGTGTGGGATGATACCGAGCCCTTTCTTTGCCTGTTCGGGTCCTTTGTCAATGATAATTTCTTTGAACAAGGCCGATTGAGCAAGCAGGAATCCCTTGCCATCGTATTTTGGTAGGTATTCATCTGCTGGGTATTCATCGTCCTCTGATTCGATATATACCCCTAGGGTTTCTTCGAGCTAGGAGAGGCAGGAGGGCTGGGGTCTTCTGTCGGTGGTTCTGTGGTGGCTTCTTGCTCCATCTCCTCTACCTCCCCGTCAAGAGAGGCGGGAGAGCTGGGGCTTTCTTCAGGTGATGGTGGTGTAACTTTAGGCAGCCTCTGCACATTGCTCCTGTTTAGAGGTTGAAGCAAGTTGACGTGCTTGGAAGGAGTTGTTTTGGGCCTCAGAGCTTGTGTTGGGATGAGCTCCAAGGGCCAGGTTGGTTTGGGTGCTTCAGGCCTGGGGAAGGCGATGGTGGGGAGGTTATTCGCCTCCAGGAGGTCTTTCAGATAATCTCTGAAAAGGTTGTGGTCCCCACCAGCGAGGGCCATGGCCGTTGAGACAACAATCTTGATGATATTGGATTGGTCACATGGTGGCTGGCCACAGCCTGCTGATGGGTAGTCAACCATGTCTTTTTTCTCCTCCTTTTTTCCCCAGGCATGCCTGGAGCCTTTCAGGGTTGCCCCTTCAGGCCCAGTTACACAGGTGGCTTCGTAACCCTTGCTGGCTCTCCTCACGGTGAAACATACCCTCTCGTTGGCTCCAAGAGAGGCTACAGAGTGGCGAGGGTTTGGCTTAGATATTCCCTTGGAATGGATGAAAATATCCCCCCCGTCATCTCTTGTGATGAAGCCATAGCCTCTCTTAACGTTGAACCATATGACATGACCAATGAATATGTTGGAGCAAGTCATGGTGAGGTTGGTGGTGAGAGAGTAATAGATCCTCTCTGGATGGGAGCTCAGAGAGCACTGTGTGCGCTACTACTCAGATACGCACAGGTATGCGCGGCGTTAAATACAAATAGGGCCAGCTCAGGTATACGCTGAAAGGTACCGCTCAAGGGGGTAAAGCTCAGGTGGACTGAGGTCAAGTTAAATAAAGATTCAATTTAGTGCAACGTTAAATCGAGTATAGAAGATATGAACGTCGCCTTACTCTAGATGGAATGATAATTTAGATTAGGATTTAACTATCAAAGATTAATTGTGAACAATCTCTCACACGATACACAAAAAATAAATTCAATCGTAAATGAGTTAAAATCACACGGAATGAGGAAATCAGATTCATAATAAATATAGTGAATAAATTATAGCGACACGATAGCTATAGACAAGTTGGTTTGAATGAATTAACAAACTACTGAACCGAACGCAGAATGAAATAGCGCTTTACTATAACTTAAATAAAAGTTACAATGATTTAGATACAAAATAAAGTAGTAACTTATCAATAGCCAAAATATAGGCTTGATGAATACAGGAATGTATTATCTTAATTCCTAAATTGATGGTGAAAGAATTACATAACCCGGGTAACGTATATGATTAGATTATTCACAAGAACTAATACAAATTAGAAATCTTGAACTTAAGTTAATTCAAATTCAACGGACGGGTTTTTACCCTCAGCGGTGGTGACTTTATACTCTAAGTAATATCTTATAAGAACTGGACGTACCACGGTCCTGAGTTTAGGGTTTTTAAGTTTCAAGAAGGAAAATAGCCCTCGTTACACACTTCACTTCGACTTGGACACACAATGAATAATAACACAACAGAATAAAATCTGAGAGCATTCACTAAGTATCACGTACGATATCGACTATGTAACGTTGGTAAAAATAGTTGAAGAAATGCTTGAACATAAATTATATAGATCACAAACCGTACTTATATAAAATCACTGCACGGATCTAAGTTCGATTAATCTCACTCGTGTACTAAATTGACAAGGGGAGTCCTAGAAGCGGATCTCTACGAAAAAGTTAAATTGAACACTCGCATATTTTATATTACCTTCACAATAAATCCCAAAACTAATCAACACAGAGACACTTAGGGTACGGGTGTAGAGGATAAAGTAATTGCCATGAGGGACAATCTGGACGACGTAGGACTCGTAGCTTATCCTCCAGCTGGACATCAAAGGGAGCCACCTCTCTCACAGACACAGACACTCCTGGTTCCTCCAACACACTCTCGTTCGCCACCCTCATTGGACTTGACTATCTCGATCTCGATCTCGATCTCGATTGATAATGTGTAGGGCGCTGGACTTGCGCATATCACACATATAAGGGTATTAGGGTGGAGGATGGGGGGTCAGGATATAGGATGGGGGGAGCTAAGTGGAGGGTTTATGGTGTGTGTGTGATGTGGGCGAAATTTTAGTTTATTCTGTGTTTGAATGTGTCTAGTGTAGGGCTATTTATTGTATCTTCTGGGAGACTGTTCCAATCCCGTATGGTTCGTGGAAAGAATGAGTGTTTGTAGAAGTCAGTATTAGTATGGTATGTTTGGTACTTGTGAGAATGTGTGTTACGAGTGCTGCGGGTGTTTGAGTTGTGTAGGTATTCATGTTTTTTAATGTCAATATAATTGTGTGTGATTTTATACATTACTGTGAGTCTGTGCCTGAGTCTTCGTGTGTTAAGGGTTTCCATGCTTATTTGATTTTTGATACGGGTTGTGATGCCTGGGGTTTGCGTGTAATTGTGTGTGATGAACCTGGCTGCTTTTGTGTTAATGTTTTCAAGTGTGTTAATGTTAGATTGAGTGTATGGATCCCATACTGCGGCGCAGTACTCCAGTGTTGGGCGAACAAGGGTGTTATAAGCTATGTGTTTGATGTCTCGTGTACAATTGTGTAAATTCCTCCTCAAGAACCCTAGTGTGCGGTTTGCCTGACTTTGTATGTGATGAATGTGGGTGTTGAATCTTAGGTTGGTGGAGAAGTGGACGCCAAGATATTTGTATGAAGGAACTGATTCTAGTGGTTGGTTGTGTAATGTGTAATTGAAAGTGATGGTTGATCGGGAGCGGGTAAAGCGGAGAAGTTTACATTTATCGGGGCGGAAAGACATCTGCCAGGTGTTCTCCCAATGTTCGAGGGCATTTAAGTCTTGCTGGATAAGTCCACAGTCGTCTCTAGTCAGTATGGGCCTAAACATCAAACTATCGTCGGCAAATAGTCTAGTAGAAGAGTTAGGTGTTGACAGAGGAAGGTCATTAATATAAAGAAGGAAAAGAAGAGGGCCAAGAACGGTGCCTTGTGGGACACCAGAAGGAATAGGGACAGAGTCTGAGGAAGAGCCGTCAAGGAGTACTCGTTGAGTCCGTTTTGTAAGGAAATTAGTGATCCAGTGAAGAGTAGGTCCAGTTATACCGTAAAAAGCTAATTTATGCTGAAGTCTTTTGTGGGGTACTTTGTCAAAGGCTTTGGCGAAATCGAGGATAATAGCGTCAACCTGTTTAATGTCTCGTCGGTCCAGTTGTTTAGTTATGTCATGATATGTGGCAATGAGTTGTGATTCGCATGATCTTTTGGGCCGAAATCCATGTTGTGCGTCAGTAAGGATGTTGTTTGGGTCTAGGTGATTCATAATGTGTTTATGTATAATGTGTTCTAAAATTTTGCATGGGATGGATGTGAGTAAGATGGGTCTATAATTCTTTGGGTCAGTCCTGTCACCTGTCTTGAAAAGGGGAGTGATGTTCGCACAAAGCCAGTCAGGTGGAAGGATGCCTGTGTGAAGTGACTGAGTAAAGATGCTTTGCAGGATGGGGGCAAGGATTGAGGCACAATTTTTAAGGATAAAGGCAGGGATGTTGTCAGGACCAGTGGCTTTGTTTGTGTCAAGTGTCTCTAGTAGTTTCTTTATGCCGTTAGTCGTTATGTCTAGGTGGGGTATGGGTGGGTAGGGGTTTTCTGGCATGTTAGGTATTTGGTTGTTTTCTTGTGTGAATACTGATTGGAAATGAGTGTTGAGTATCTGTGCTTTGTGTTCTGGAGTGGTTTGTAGAGTGTCGTTGTTGTCTTTAAGTGATGTGATGGTGGTGGTATCCTGCCTGCGCGACTTGAACAATTTGAAGAAATGTTTGGTGTTGTTTCTGACGTTGTCTGCGAGATAAGAAGCTATGTGTTTGCTATAGGGACAAGGCTTGTCCTATAGAGAAGTTTCGCCAACAGAATATCTCAGAATAGTAGGAACATGGGAATTTCAGTCTTTTAATCATTGTGAAGGCAATCCTTGTTCTAAAATTACACTTACCCTAATAATATATGTATTTCGTAGCAACGAAAAACAAACTAATAGCCTCGGATGCGGACGGACCCTGTGTTGATGAACCCCGACTGTCTATGGACAATCTTACGGACAATCTTAGAATAGGAACGTGGAATGTGAGAGGCATGAATGATGACACAAAAGAGAGAGAGGTCTTGGAAGTGTTAGTGAATGACGGGCAGGATGTATGTGGAATGACGGAGACCAAATGGAGGGGTACAGATGTGAGAGTGTGGGAGTGTGGAATGGGTGTGTGTGCTGGATTGAGTGAGGGAGCAGCGAGAGAAGATGCGTGTTTGTTTGTAAGTAACAAATAGAAGGAGCGTGTAAGAGACTATGGGTCTGTGGGTTCAAGGATTGTGTGGGTGAGAATGAAAGTAGGAATACAAACGTGGGTGATTGTGTGTGTGTATGCTCCGACAGAGGATAAACATGTAAGAGAGAAAGAAGAGTTCTGGTTAAATGTGGAGGCGTGACTGGATAAGTTTGGCAGGAACGAAAGAATATTTCTGATTGGGGATATGAATGGTAAGGTGGGTGATAGGAAAGTTGATGGAGTGGTGGGAGGGTGGGGGGTACCGTCAGAGGTGAATGGGAATGTCAGAGGTGAATGGGAATGGTAGTGCACTTGTGGCCGTATGTGTGGGGAGGAGGCTGTGGATAGCCAACACCTTCTTCCGACACAGAATGATACACAGGTACACATGGAAAGTGGTGTGGACGATGAAGGATAAGGAAAAGACAGTGGTGGAACGAAGGGCACTGATTGATTATATATGTGTGGATGAACGAATTCAGATATCTGTGCTGGATGCTAGGGTGTATAGGGGTATTGGAGGGGGTTTGTCTGATCATTATGTAGTAGTAGCTAAAATTAGGATACAAAAGAAGTGGGTGAGGAGAGCTGGAGGGAGACGAGAGGAGGGTGGAATGGCGATGAGGGTGGAGAGGCTACAGGAGGAGGAAATCAGGGATGAGTACAGGAGAGCAGTAGAAAGACGACTAGGAGGGTTGGACCTGGAAGATATGGAGGAAGGGGAGGAGATGAGCAAGGTGTTTAACCCTTAATTAGCGGCGAGCAACATAAGTCGAGTTAAAAAAAGCTGGACTATGTGGCGGCGCTCGACATAGGTCGAGTGGCAATTTCAGCACGTAATGTGGCTGAGAGAGAGAGACAAGTGGTGGCAGGAGACTAGCGAGCGTATGACTGCTCCAGACCACCGCGGCGAACCTACTGACACAAATCTCAGCTCCCTCCTCCCTCTCTCACTCGCTACATACTCAATTATGTACCGAAAGTACCGAATTACCTGCTTTTTGCACTCGCGTTGCACGGTTATTGCAAGAAAACTATCCATCATACAAGGATCGTTATGGTGTCATTCGAAAGCTCTGTTTATGCCCTTTCAGGGATAGGTACTTGTTTTACGTTCTGGGTCTTATTTAGGCATGAAAATGATCACGTAAACAGCCCTATTTTGGCTAAAAACACCCCGCTGTGCGGTACATATAAATAAACCGCATAGGCCGCTCGTAAGGTGTTAAGGAAGAGATATGTGCAGCATGTGAGGAGGTGTGTGGAGTAAGGAGAAGAGGGAGGGGAGTGAAAGGTACAGCGTGGCGGACAGAAGAGGTAAAAATAGCTGTGGAAGACAAGAAGAAAACTTATAGAGAGTGGTTGGGTAGTAGAGGCAATGAAGATTTGGAGAGTCAGAAACGAGCGAGGTACATGGAGAGAAAGTGAGTGGTGAAGAGAGTAGTAAAGGAAAGTAAGAGAAGAGTAGATGAGGAATTAGGAAGGAATCTGAGTGTAAAATGGAGGAAATGTAAGAAACTGTTCTGGAACGAAGTCAAGAAAGTTAGGGAAGGTAGCAGGGGAAACAGTAAGGGTGTGAAAGATAAGAATAAGAGAATGCTAGTCGAGAAGCAAGAGAGAGTCGAAAGATGGAGGGAGTACTTCAACGAGTTGCTAAATGTAAGTAATGAAGCGCGAGCATACATAGTTGGATGGGGTATGGGAGAGAGAAGAAGAGAAGTAGTGGAGGAGCAGGAGGGGATCAGGAGGTCATAAATGTGTGAAGCCATGAAAAGAGTGAAGTTGGGGAAAGCACCAGGAACAGATAGAGTGTGTGGGGAAATGTTGAGGTATGGTGGTGAGATAGTGATCGAATGGGTATGGAAAATGTGCAAACTAGCATGGGAGAAGGGGAGTGCACCTGATGACTGGATGACAGGCATAATAGTCCCCCTATATAAGGGTAAAGGGGAAAGAGGAGTGTGTGGTAACCACCGAGGAATATGTCTTCTAAGCGTAGTAAGGAAGGTGTACAGTAGGGTAGTAATTGACAGAGTGAGAGTGAGAACGGAGAAATGGATAGGTGACGAGCAGGGCAGTTTTAGGGAGGTAAGAGGATGTGTAGATCAGATTTTTACCCTGAATTGTGTTGTGGAGAAATATCTGGAGAAGCAACAAAAGGTGTATGTTGACTTTATCGATTTGGAGAAGGCCTATAACTGAGTGGATAGAGAAGGTATGTGGAAAGTACTTAGAATATACGGAGTAGATGGCAAGTTGTTGAAAGCAGTGAAGAGCATGTATGAGGGTGCAAAGGCGGCAGTACATGTGGAGAATGAGCAGAGCGAGTTCTTTGACCTGAATATTGGGTCGAAACAGGGGTGTGTAATTTCCCCATGGTTGTTTACTGTATATATGGATGGAGTCATGAAAGAAATACAAGGAAGAGCAGTGGATGTTGGTGTATCACTGATAAGGGAAGGAAATGAGTGGAAACTACCTGTACTACTGTTTGCTGATGATACAGTTCTGATGAGCGATAATGAATGGGAGCTGCAAGGTCTGGTAAATGTGTTTGGAACAGTGTGCGAAAAACGGAATCTGAAGGTAAATGGGGGGAAGAGCAAGGTTATGGTCTTTGAAAGGGGTGAAGCCACAGAGTGTGAGGTGAAGTTGAACGGTCAGGCTATGAAGATTGTCAGCTCATTTAAGTATCTGGGCAGTGTGTTGAGTAAAGATGGGACTATGGATGAAGAAGTGCGGGAGAGGGTGCAACAGGGGAAGAGGGTTGTAGGAACGTTGAAAGCAGTAACAAGAAATAGGGTGGTCAGTATGGAAGTGAAGAAGTCCTTGCATGACAGTGTGGTAATCCTGACACTACCTTACGGAAGCGAAGCATGGATGTTCGGGAAGAGACTCAGACCAAGAGTGACAGCGGTGGAAATGAGTTACTTGAGAAGTGCGTGCGGAGTTACTCGGAGGGATAGACAGACGAATGAGGAAGTAAGAAGGAGTAGTGGTGTGGAGGTAGATGTGCTGGAGAGTGTGAAAAGGAACAACTTGAGATGGTTCGGTCGTATGGAACGTATGGAAAGCGAGAGAATGACTAAGAGGGTGTACGAGAGCGAGGTGGAAGGACAGAGAGGGAGAGGTGCACCGAGGGAGAGGTGGAAGGATGGAGTGAGGAAGTATATGGATGAAGGCGGTGCTGGTTGGGAGGAGGGGCGTCGACTGACTGGGGACAGAGGTGCATAGGGGCGGTTCGTTCGAGGCCACCCCTTCGAGGATCACAGTGTCAGGCAATAGATAGATAGATAGATATGTACAACGTTATTCTCTATCTCTTAAGATTACACTCTTTGTATAGAAAGCTTGCATGGCTGCAAGATAAATGTTTTTCTTATATTCATCTTTCCTGGCTTTTTCTATGTTGCAGACCATGCTTTCGTTCTTTCTAACTTCTTTTCTATTTTTTCCACACCTCATGTGAGGTACTGTAGAGGTGATTCTCTTGGTCCCATCTGTAGAGGTATTGCATTGGATCTTTATGGGGAATTAGCATTGTTACGACGGGTTCAAATATATCAGGGCTCTTATTCATTGGACTAGTAATGGCATAAATGCTACAACGGAAAGCGCTAGATCCAACCTCTGATGTATATTCCCAGTGAACAAAGAACACAAATACTCTACAGAGTTCTATATGCAATAATAGGCTATCAAACTCTCAATAAATGTGCGTCTACTCTAGGCTTAATGTTATGTGAAAACAGCTTATTACTACCTATAACCGAAGGTGCTTGGTTATGGTATGCAAAGTAAGGTGGTAAGAGAAGTTACAGCTTACGTTACTTTAATCAATAAATGTCAGGCACTCCTGCATGAAAGAAAGTGCACTAAAGTCCTTCAACACTAACAAGGAATCTTCTTTAAATGTTAGATGCTATAAAGATGCTCGTATCGGAAATGGAACCCAAAAAGGCAGGCAGCGGAACAATGCTCGTGCAGGCTATGCACACAAAAAGGCAGAATATATAATGCCGTCGGAGCCAAGAATATCCTAAACACTACAACAATAATAATAATCGCCACGACAATGCAGTATTCCTATCAACAAAAAGAGCCTAAGTCGTTTGTGTCTCCATACATCAAACTAGGCTGCGAAATGCTTGTGTAATCATAAACGGGTATACATAAAAAAGAGTAATTGGTTTAATATACTTAATGTCTACTGTGACTGATAAAAGTCTAGCTAGAGTCAATGATACGAGATACTGGTGCGCATGGCATGCCGCATAGCCTAGTGCAAATCTCAAGTCTGTGCGTCAAATATTACGTTATAGGGAAGGGTAGCTCTCTTGAGAAACCTTAATACCGAAGTATTAAGCGTTCTCCTGGCGTACCTCAAAGACAAACAACGAGCTTAGAACAGTGCAGAATGGTATAGGCAAAAAGCCCTCATTCGTGCATGCTCTACTCTCAATGGCACACAGACTAGAATTTACTCAATCAACTCCAGTTCTCAGGTATGTCGTGCAGCTTTTAACTAAAGCCAGCACTCATAGGAAACAATACCTTATAATATCAGACTCCTAGTCTAGCATTATCTAATCCAGCAGAACACTAATAATTATAGGACGCTAGGACGCGGTACTTAAACAATATAAATGCCAACCAATGCTTCGTGATCCACTTATCTTAACAACTAACATACATGGGTTATATCAGACCTTAACGCACAATACAACTGGCCAGCATGAAGCTGATTTTGCAGAGTTAACCAGAGGGGGTATAATATTAATAAAAAGGTGGTGAAAGATATGAAAAAGAGAGAGGTAGGCAGAGGAAAAGATTCTCAGGTGCGGAGCAGAGGACAGATAGCAAGGGAAAAAGATGGGTGCGTTCTAGAAACCAGATCTGAGGGAGAGAGTGGCGAGGAACTGTATATATACTCGCACTAGCTCGAGGCGCGTGGGAAAAAAGCGGTTACAAGTCCTCTAGCCACTAGCAAGGGAGCTCAGCATGGTAAGGACCTCTCTCAACCAACCCCCACGAGGCAGCCAGCCGTGACGTCATCGAGCGGGACAAAAACACTGCGCGCTCCCTCTCACTCTGTTCTACTCTCTCTCTCTCTCCCAGATCCCATCATTACTAGTTAATGATAAAACATATACTTTACAATTAAATATATAAAGCCTTGACATGGGTGAAAACAAAGAGCCTTTCTGGACTGCCCATGACACAAGCTTTCATATGAAATAAAGCACACTCTAATACATAAACTGTAGCCCCATCCACTGCCCTGGCGATCCTAGCGAGTCACTGTAGGACAAGCCATGCGGTTCTAACGGAGTGGTTAACGTCACCCCCCCCCCCCCCAAGATTTTTCTCAGAGGCCCCAAGGCTCACAAAAATCTGATGGTTAGAACCCATGCTATATCTCCACTTCCCATCACCCAGCGGCAGTAACATATCTGGCACAGTTCTTCAACAAAACATTTTTCAAAATTATAACCCTCCCCAACACCATAGGTTAAATTATATGTAGTTATGCTCCTCAAGAGCGAGCTTCTCTAGCCCAGCATTCTGAGAGGAGTGCAACTCAGAATTACTGCTATAACATACTAAAAAAATTCAACTATCAAAGAAAGAATTTTTATTTGATTTTTATGTTTATAATTTGTTTATTTCGGCTGCACTATAGGGGCAAACCTAGTTTTTTCTTCTATACCAAACGCACAACTCCTGCTTTACGACCCAATACGCTGGGCTACAACCGCGAGCCAACAAGCACCAAGCGCAAAATACTATTCAAACTAAAGCAGGAGGCTACCCGTGTGTCAATCTACCCAGGATCATATACCCTTGAACGACCATCTGCAACCACGTTGTCACAACCGGCAATATGGCGTATGTCCAGGTTATATACCAATAACCTTAGTGACCACCTGGTCAGCCTCATATTCCGATTGTGAAACTGGTCCAAGAACTTGAGAGGGTGATGATCTGGGTAAACTACAACGACCGGACCATAGGCTGGAACATAGACCTCGAAATGCCCCAGCGCAAGCACAACCGCCAGCAGCTCCTCCTCGACAACAGAGCAGCTCCCCTGGGCCGAATTGTACTTCTCCGAGCAGAAACTAACAGGATGCTCCAGCCCATCATCGTCCTTTTCCACAAGGACGGCACCAGCCCCCACACCACTAGCCTCCGTTGCTAGTTGGAAAGGTAGGCTAAAGTCATGGGCCCTGAGGATCGGGTGAGTGCACAACAGGTGTTTTACTTCCCTAAACACCTTCTCACACTCAGGCACCCATTTGAACTTCTTATCCTTCCAGTTATCCTCCACCTGAGCTTGACTGTCCCGTTCTCCTTCTCCACCTTGACTGCTAAACGTCATCACAGGCACAGTGAGAGGCTCAGGGGGGTGCCTCCCATACTCCTTCACGGGATTATCATGACATAACTGATTGCGCTTCCGTCTGTCTGGAGTGGCTACCAAGTAATCCAGGTCTGATAGCTCCTCAACCACCCTATAAGGACCAGCGTACTTTGCGGATAAGGGGTGACCTACAAGGGGCAGTAGAATCAACATCTCCTGACCCATGTGAAACTCCCTGAGTTCAACCTTGAGGTCGTACCTGTCCTTCCTGAGGGCCTGAGAGCTAGTCAAATTACGGCCAGCCAACTCCAGACTGCGCAACATCCGTTCTCGACTGTTGAGGACACACTTGAGCATAGAACAAGGTTTTTCTGCACCCTCCCATACTTCTTCAACCATATGGAGAGGCCCTCTGACACGGTGTCCAAAGACGAGCTCATTAGGGCTGAATCCCAAACTCTCCCCAGGTACCTCCCACACAGCATACAAAACACATGGCAGGCCAAGATCCCAATCCTTCCCACTCTCAAAGCAACAACAACGAAGCACAGATTTCAAGGCTGAGTGCCATCGCTCTAACACACCCTGGCTCTCCGGATGATACGCAGATGACACAACCCCAACAATCTCATGCTGCGGCATTGCTTGGACAAGGAGGCTAGAAGTGAAGTTGGGTCCCTGGAGTGACTGAAGCCCCTGCGGGTAACCATACCGGGAAAAATACACTAGCAAGCTTCGGACCACCGTCTTCGCCGACCCATTTCTCATAGGGTACGCGTCAGGGTACCTTGTTGCTACATCTCCCGACTGTGCATCACTGTCCTCCTTCAACTCTTTCGTCTTTTTAAGCCCATCCTCTGCCCCTTCAGGAACAGTTACTGGGTCTTCTCCAGACTCGATATTTGGTCCTAATACTGAGTCCCCGAGAAGGTCCGTTGATACTAAACTCTCAACCGCATCAACTTTCAACCCCTTCTCGGTACCCTTCCTCCGCTGATCTAAAGATTGTTGACCAGAATGTGACTCCCTGGATGCAGGATCTCCGGTGACAACACACGCCATAGGCTGCACCGGACACTTCTCAACCCACTCCTGCTCCTCCCTACTCACGTCGGCCGGCTTCTCGGCAACGACCAAGGGTGGAGCCTCAGAAGTAGGTCCCGCAAAGTCGTTGCCGAGAAGGAGGTCGACGCCCCCAACAGGTAACTTCTCCACAATTCCTACATCCAGGTCCCGAGTCACACCATCAACTTCCACCTTCATTCTTACAAGCGGGTATGACCTTGTCGCATTAACTCCCTGAACCACAACCACCCGCGCCGTATTGACAGGTTTACCAGTGAAATTTCTCAACAGTGTTTGCGATGCCCCAGTGTCACGCAAAAATTCTCACCTCATGTCTTCGACCCCCCCACTCCACACAACCGAGTCCCCTGTGGTCACTAAAGGCATCACGGACAGGGAATAAGCCTTCCGGATCCTTCTGCACAGGCAGTGTATTTTCCTCTGAAGAAATGCCTCTAACAAACTCCGATGTCCTCTTGAACACTCCAATGCCGTGAGCAAGACACGGTTGCCGGAGGAGGTCGACTAGGGCACTCATTTGCCTTATGACCCTTCTGGTGGCAACTAAAACACATAAATTTCGGTTTCGGCTTATACTGTGATGTAAAAGGCCCCTGACTTTTCACATACGGTGTGGTGTAAGGTTTGGATTCAGTTTTAGTTTCATGGCTCTTCTGTTTAAATGTGTCATTGTTACGGGGAGGGGGAGGATAACGGTCCTTAGCACTTACATTGTACTTCTGTGAGGACCCGCAAACCCGAATCAACGACAGCCGTCGATCAGCCATTTCTGCTGCTTCTACTAGAGTTCTTGGGTTTTTCTCCTCTAAGTTCAAAGTTAGATCACCGCCCGTGCTCTTAAAGAACTGCTCCAACATCATTAACTGCTTAATTTCATCAAATGTTGTGACCTTCTCAGATCGGAGCCAGTTCCCCATAGCATCGGACAAGTCCCGGGCGTGTTCCTAAAAGGTGCTATCTCTTCCCTTAGTTACACCCCGGAACTTCAAACGGTACGTTTCTGGTTGCAGTTCGTAAGCCCTCAGGACAGCCTCCTTGAGATCCTCGTACACAATACATAACTCCAAAGGTAACGCATCGTAGGCTTTAAGACCCTTGCCTATTAATCTAGAGGATACAAGTGCTGCCCATTTATTCTCTGGCCACTGGTGTTCCTGGCACTTCTTCTCAAAGCGTGTGAAAAATTCTGTTACACCACTCTCATCAAACACCGGAACCAGTTTCAATAAGTGCGAGAGAGACTGCTCATGAACACGGTTACCAGCCCCAAGTCGCTGTCCCGTTGTCTCTACTCGCGACTTCTCTACGTCCATGTCGGCACAGTACCTAGTCGACTCAGCTTGGATTTTTGCTAGCTCTATTTGCTGCTGATGCTGAAGCTCACATACCCTGATAGCCTTTCTCTCTTCGATCTTAGCTAATTCGAGCTGAAGCAATAATTCTGGAGATAACCCTTGAGGTGGTGAAGGTGCTACAATGTTTGAAATTACCGGTGGTCCCCCCAGGGGCAACCCACCCTGCCAGTTACCACCCAACTGTGGAAGCGTACCCGGGGTCGGCAAACTACTGGGATGGCTGGGAGTCGAGTGTAGGGGAAGCATGGCCGAAGGGCTCTGAGCACTCAACCCCTCTCGCTCACCAGTCACCCTGCCCAGTACACACGTTATCAAGTTATCCCTGGTCATGCCGCTAGTACCCGCATGACCGATAGCTGTGGCCAGGCATTGAAGACCGTACCGCACCATACCCTCCAACCACTCGGCAGTAACAGGCCATTGCAAAAATATCCTAGCATCCTCCTCACAGTTCACCTGATTAACCATATCATCATACTGCTGTTCCTCAGTTTCGACATTACATACTGTGTCTCCATTCTCCTCTGATCCGGTATAAGACATGATGCTCACAAAAATTTCTCACCACAATATTCAGAAAAGAAGTACCCCAAACTCTTATACCTCAATATACACACAAAAATTCTCGGAAATACTCAAGGGCTATACTATGTTGCGAAAAAAAAAATATTCTTGCTGATCCCCGCAAAATATTCTCCAAAACAACAAATGTTCCCTGCTAATAAATATAGGTTCACCAAATCCTAGGTAAGGTCGCCATTTGTTACGACTGGGGTTCAAATATATCAGGGCTCTTATTCATTGGACTAGTAATGGCATAAATGCTACAACGGAAAGCGCTAGATCCAACCTCTGATGTATATTCCCAGTGAACAAAGAACACAAATACTCTACAGAGTTCTATATGCAATAATAGGCTATCAAACTCTCAATAAATGTGCGTCTACTCTAGGCTTAATGTTATGTGAAAACAGCTTATTACTACCTATAACCGAAGGTGCTTGGTTATGGTATGCAAAGTAAGGTGGTAAGAGAAGTTACAGCTTACGTTACTTTAATCAATAAATGTCAGGCACTGCATGAAAGAAAGTGCACTAAAGTCCTTCAACACTAACAAGGAATCTTCTTTAACCTCTGAAGTGCGCATGGGGGTAATTGGAAACGTCCCCCTGTGCTGACGTATTTGAGGTGTTTCCGTCACTAAAATATTCATTGTGCCATTAATAGCATTAATACTTATCCATATGCGCCTATTATGGGTTGATTATAAAGGTATTAACCTGAAACAACAATAAAACGAGTGAAAACAGCGTTTGGATGGTCAAAATCGGAGATATAGCCCGCGAGTTGTATAATGTATGGGTGAGGCAATCTGCTTTCCCGCCAATTTCCCCCAAGGCCACTGAGACACAGTCGATCGATACTCTCTCTCTCTCTTGCACTCGCTTGCTATCAGTGATGACCACACCCTCCAATCGGATTTCTAATGTTAGCACGAAAATATACCTCAGAATAAGGGAATAACAGGGAAAATAGGTGATAACTGAAGGAGAGGAGGAAAGTGGGGAAGGAGGGGAGGTAGAGGACTGAGATTTTGCATGGCCCAGGGGCCAAAAAAAAAAAAAAAAAAAAAAATAACAAAATATTTTTTTTTCGATGTCAAAAGTTGATTTTTTTTTTCTCTGACTCTTAAGAGTCTCCCCGCAGTGCGCCGGGGGAACTCTTAAGAGTCTCCCCGCAGCTCCCGGGTTAAATGTTAGATGCTATAAAGATGCTCGTATCGGAAATGGAACCCAAAAAGGCAGGCAGCGGAACAATGCTCGTGCAGGCTATGCACACAAAAAGGCAGAATATATAATGCCGTCGGAGCCAAGAATATCCTAAACACTACAACAATAATAATAATCGCCACGACAATGCAGTATTCCTATCAACAAAAAGAGCCTAAGTCGTTTGTGTCTCCATACATCAAACTAGGCTGCGAAATGCTTGTGTAATCATAAACGGGTATACATAAAAAAGAGTAATTGGTTTAATATACTTAATGTCTACTGTGACTGATAAAAGTCTAGCTAGAGTCAATGATACGAGATACTGGTGCGCATGGCATGCCGCATAGCCTAGTGCAAATCTCAAGTCTGTGCGTCAAATATTACGTTATAGGGAAGGGTAGCTCTCTTGAGAAACCTTAATACCGAAGTATTAAGCGTTCTCCTGGCGTACCTCAAAGACAAACAACGAGCTTAGAACAGTGCAGAATGGTATAGGCAAAAAGCCCTCATTCGTGCATGCTCTACTCTCAATGGCACACAGACTAGAATTTACTCAATCAACTCCAGTTCTCAGGTATGTCGTGCAGCTTTTAACTAAAGCCAGCACTCATAGGAAACAATACCTTATAATATCAGACTCCTAGTCTAGCATTATCTAATCCAGCAGAACACTAATAATTATAGGACGCTAGGACGCGGTACTTAAACAATATAAATGCCAACCAATGCTTCGTGATCCACTTATCTTAACAACTAACATACATGGGTTATATCAGACCTTAACGCACAATACAACTGGCCAGCATGCAGCTGATTTTGCAGAGTTAACCAGAGGGGGTATAATATTAATAAAAAGGTGGTGAAAGATGAAAAAGAGAGAGGTAGGCAGAGGAAAAGATTCTCAGATGCGGAGCAGAGGACAGATAGCAAGGGAAAAAGATGGGTGCGTTCTAGAAACCAGATCTGAGGGAGAGAGTGGCGAGGAACTGTATATATACTCGCACTAGCTCGAGACGCGTGGGAAAAAAGCGGTTACAAGTCCTCTAGCCACTAGCAAGGGAGCTCAGCATGGTAAGGACCTCTCTCAACCAACCCCCACGAGGCAGCCAGCCGTGACGTCATCGAGCGGGACAAAACACTGCGCGCTCCCTCTCACTCTGTTCTACTCTCTCTCTCTCTCTCTCAGATCCCATCATTACTAGTTAATGATATAACATATACTTTACAATTAAATATATAAAGCCTTGACATGGGTGAAAACAAAGAGCCTTTCTGGACTGCCCATGACACAAGCTTTCATATGAAATAAAGCACACTCTAATACATAAACTGTAGCCCCATCCACTGCCCTGGCGATCCTAGCGAGTCACTGTAGGACAAGCCATGCGGTTCTAACGGAGTGGTTAACGTCACAGCATAAATTCTTCTTCGTCGTATTCCAAATCTGGCTGCTGTTGGGTGCCCGCCTTTCTTGTATGTCTCAGGCTCTGTGATTGGCTGGGCAGGGGTCTCTGTGATTGGTCTGGGCTTGAACTTCCTGTAGGTCCCGGATGTTGTTCCCTATGGTGGGTAGACTGTAGTATACCTGCAGGTATTAGAGCATGGGTACATTCTCTTTGTTGGGTAGACTGTAGTATCTCTGCAGGTATTAAAGCACGGGTAAATAGGGGGGACGGTGCGGTTTCCCTTTCCACCTTCAGCTGTGTCCTTTTCCTTGTTCTTTTCTTCTCCTTAACAGCAGCTATTCTGACTCTTGTAGATTGCTCTTTCGCCTGAGTTGTTAGGACCTCTGAGGGGGTTGCTTTGTCCCTTGTTTGCAACTCCGTCATCTCACCACCTTCTTCCAAAAACAAATCTCGACCGACAGACGTAAGTTTGTATGTCCTGGAAGTTCTGGTGATGAGGTAAGGTGTGAGGTGCTGGAGAAATAGACACCAAACTATGGTGGGTATGTCATTTGGTGCGTCGGCATTGTACTGCAGAGTCAGTTGGAGGGAAGTAGGATATGAATTGGCCACATGTACTAGGTGGGCTGGAGACGTTATGTTGATAGTGGTGTTGTTGGTGGACACAAATAAACTGTTGATCTTCATGATGAAAGCAGGAGGACCAGTACTGGAAGGTGTGGTTGGGTGTGGTGCTGGCAGAGTTATGACTGGAGAAGTGATGTTACTAGAGGTGATATTGACATCTGTCCCAGGTGGGAGAGGTTTGGTGCTTTGGGGGCCTGTCCTTAGGTCAGGTGACATCGCAGTGGCCGGAGGAACAGATTGGGTGGGTGACCTCGCAACATGTGTGGTGGTGACCTTTGAAGGTTGCGAAGAGGTGGCTGTCATGGTAGGGTTGGTGACAGGCACGGTTGGCTTTGGTGTGGGCCCTGTGAGAATTCAAGAGTAAACAAAGTGAAATTGACCTATAATCTCACAAGAATTAACTTACTTTTATTGGTTGATAGGGATAGATAGCTCAATGATAGTGGTAGGAATAGATAGAAGGTATAGTGGCCACTAAGGGATAAGAATTAGGATGACTTAGCGGGAAACAGGTGTTTGTTTCGGAGCCGCTAGAAGATGTTCTCGAGGTCGTTGCTAAAGCGATTCTAGTTTGTCTTGGTGCGAGGGACCCTCAGGTTCCCGAAAATGACGCTTGCGCAGTTATCTTATCTACCAATGCGTCATTTAACTAACTACAAGATATACCGGATTTATTATAATGACAACCCGATATAATAATGAATAATAAACCCATAAAGACTTAATACTAAATAGTACATATCTTTAATAAAGATATATAACTTAACCTAATACTGGTGCCTGATTTGAACTTCCAGTATTTGTACTTAGCCTAAACTGTTGAGTTACTTATGAGTCTCGACACATTCCCACCACCAATATATACATTATCTACAATAATCCCGCAGCGATGTTAGATATCCCAAGCTGTGAAGAGCTAACAGCGGCTCGGCGAAGAGGTAATCTTCCAACAGGATCGTTACTGGCAGATGGTCCAGCGACCGCTGGTGACATAGGGGTGGAGTCGTGAGAGCTAACACCATCACCAGTGACCGCCGGTTGAGGGATCGAAATGCTTTCGATTTCCTGTTCCAATGGATACAACTTGACGATGGGTCGATTGGTCAGGCCAGTTTTTGTCCTAATCTGGACCACTCTAACCAGATCATCTCGTCCTGGGTATAGTTTAACTACCCTACCAAGTTTCCAAAGGACACGAGGTCCCTCGTCATGTATAAGAACGATGTCATTTACCTTTGGCCATACACTGCTTGATGAGCCTATTTTATTCTTATAGGCTTCTCGTAGTGATGCCTAGTATTCACTAGACCAACGCCTCCATAGGTCCCGGATCAATTTATTGATGTAATTGTACCTGCTGTGTATCGCTGCTTTACTATCGTAACTAGGATCCTGCAGCTCATCTAGCTGAATTAGGTCCTTTGGGAAGTCATGAAGTCTACGACCTTTAACCAGCATGGATGGAGTAATAGGGCAAGGGTCCTCCAGATCACCCGAGACATATATTAAAGAGCGATCATTCACGGTAACCTCCAGCTCTAATAGGACAGTAGTTAGTTCCTCAAATGAGACTAGAGCACGACCTAGTATTTTTTTAAGCCCAGCCTTCACAATACCTATGGCTCTCTCCCAGATAGCTCCGAACCAAGGCGCACATGCTGGAATAAAACGCCATTCACATCGGATTTCGGCAAGATGAGCCCGAAGACTGGGATCGCTTTGTATGTCTTCCAAGTGTTTGGAAGCTCCCACAAACGTCGCAGCATTGTCGCTTAACATTATCTGCGGAAATCCCTGCCTACTACAAAATATCCGGAACGCATGGACAAAGCTGTCACAGGTCATATTGCTAACTACTTCAATGTGATTAGCTCTTGTAGTAGCGCACGTAAATAAAAGCATATAAGCCTTGTTGTTGTGTGAGTCCCGGACAGGAATCGCTCCTGTATAATCGACCCCCGTGACCTCGAAGGGATCTCTAGGAGTAGTCATGATGTATGGTAGAGGTGGTACTTTAGCTTTCAAGTAGGTATTACCCTGTATTTTACGACAGGTTATACACTTACTGGTCACTTGTTTTACCGCTTGTCTAATCTTAGGAATCCACCACCTTTGCCGTATATAAATGCGGCCATGTGATTAACTCCATAGTGACAACAGACACGATGACACATATTGATGAGCATGGTAGTGAAAGGATGTTTGGAAGGCAGTAGTATCGGAATTTTCTTTGTATCCGGAAGAGCCGCTAACTTCAATCTACCTTCACATACAATTAAACCTCCTTTCATGACAAGTCCTAATTGGTTTACCAAATTATTGCGAGTACCCTTGTCACCAGACAGCATCTCGTACTCCTTTGGGAAGCATTCCTGCTGGCATCTTTGAGCTATAATCTTTTCTGCTACTTTTAGTTCCTTTATGCTGAGGAGAGCACTGTCTGTGGGAGACATCCCTTTAACCCTTAAAAAGCGGCTCACCACTTAAGTCGAGTTAAATAAAGCTGGACTATGTGGCGGCGCTCGACATAGGTCGAGTGGCAATTTCAGCACGTAATGTGGCTGAGAGAGAGAGACAAGTGGTGGCAGGAGACTAGCGAGCGTATGACTGCTCCAGACCACCGCGGCGAACCTACTGACACAAATCTCAGCTCCCTCCTCCCTCTCTCACTCGCTACATACTCAATTATGTACCGAAAGTACCGAATTACCTGCTTTTTGCACTCGCGTTGCACGGTTATTGCAAGAAAACTATCCATCATACAAGGATCGTTATGGTGTCATTCGAAAGCTCTGTTTATGCCCTTTCAGGGATAGATACTTGTTTTACGTTCTGGGTCTTATTTAGGCATGAAAATGATCACGTAAACAGCCCTATTTTGGCTAAAAACACCCCGCTGGGCGGTACACATAAATAAACCGCATAGGCCGCTAAAGAAGGGTTAATTTTAGCCTTCAGATTATTCTTGTATCGAATAGTCCATGCAACTACTAATTAATTTATCATAACTGCCATATTTTTCCCAGTTCCATAACCGTGTGTCCTGTTCATCATTGGTCCCAATGACTTGGCTAGTTATTTTGGGCGTTGGGTCATCAGGTAATATGTCTTCTGGCCATTCGTCTTTGTTTCGGAGCCACATGGGTCCCTCCCACCAAAACGCAGAAGATTTCAGATGTTTTGCCGAAACACCTCTAGACAGTAAGTCACTAGGGTTTTCTTTAGAGGATACGTACCGGAATACTACAGTCGGAAGAAGGGATTTGATCTCGTCAACACGGTTTGCGACATACACTGGAAGCTTCCTCATACTACGCAACCAATGCAATGTAACCTGGCTGTCGCACCATAAAACAATTTTGTTGACTTTTACAATACCTGTATTATGATAGGCTTCCTCTACAAATTTGATTAATCTTGCGGCTAGTAAAGCAGCAGTTAGGTCTATTCTTGGTATTGTTATGGATCTTATGGGAGCGACCTTTGCTTTAGCGATGACCAGACAGCTATGTTCCGGGCTCACAAAATATATTGCAGTGCCATAGGCGACACCACTTGCATCGCTAAACGCATGAAGTTCCACTGAGTCAGCATATACCGACCTCCGAGGATAAGTAAAGTCACAGTAGAGGTGCAGGTCCTTGGTAATTGTAGACCATTCGGTAGCGCAGTCTTCAGGTAGCGGATCGTCCCAATCTAGTTTCAGTCTCCATAATTGCTGTAAGAAAATTCTGGACCTTATTGTAACATGCAATAGTGCTCCGAGTGGATCGAACAGTTGTGCCGTCACTCTTAAGCACTCTCTTTTTGTTGCCCTATTGTTCTCTGGGAGACTAGCGTTGAACGTCAACAGATCAGTGTCAGGTAACCATAAGAGTCATAATGTCTTCACTCGCTCTTGATCCTTGGCAGCAACACCATCCAATTGCAGCAGGTCTCATAGTTGAGGACTATTGGTAGCCCACTCTCTAAGATATAAATGTGCTTGAGACATTATTCTATGGGCATCCCAGTAACGCTTAATGACAGTCTCTTCATCACTGCCTGTCCCCTGGAGGTTGTCAATGTACAAACCTTCCTTAATAGCCTCCACAACTTCGGGATCCTCTTTGATAATGGAAAGATGCTTCAATATCGTGGCATTAAGAAGAAACTGTGAGCAAGTCGCCCCGAACAACACTACCTTGAATCGGTAGCAAAGTAAGGGTGAAGATAAATCCAAGGGATTCTTCGGCCACAGAAATCGGGTGTAGTCACGATCTTCTTCATGAAGTCTCAACATGAGAAAGGCCTTCTCGATGTCACTTATCCAGGCATATTTGTGGATCCTGAATCTCAGCAATATTTTTGCTAGATCCAGCACTAGTGATGGCCCTGTGTAAAGGCAGTCATTAAGACTTGATCAGCCCTTGCCAATACTAGCGGAACAGTCGTACACAATACGAACGGGCGTCGTTGTGCTATTCTTGGTGACCCTGTGATGTGCCAAACAATGACTGTTTTCAGTAACACCGAAAGGAACCTCTTCAATAAAGTCACGATGAAGCTGATCTTGGATAACGTTGGTGTAGTGACTACAATAGACAGGTTCTTGTTTGAAACGCTTCTGCAGACCCCTTAGGCGACCCGCTGCTAAACCATAATTAGAAGGCAGCTTCTCTTTATGTTGGTTTCATGGCAGTCTGACTTCATATTGCTGATTCTGTGCAGAATATGTTACTGTCTCCTTGTATATGTCCAACGCAGTCATCTTTTCCTTTGAATCTTCGTTTGGAGAAATTCCTAGATGATCCAGTTCCCACCTACATTATAATTCATTATGACATGGATTACCTGATTCCGTGGATATATATTGATCCATTGGGGTGACTGCAACTTTCAAAATTGTAACTACCTCTACTTGGGCGCTAGACTTGTCGTTATGGCAGGAGCCACTTAGTGCATAGCCAAATTTAGTGGGCAAGAGAATTATGTCACTCTTCTTTTTGTACCCTGGCCACACTAAATCATAATAATAATCGGCACCAACCAACAAATCCAGTCGAGATGTCTGTGTCATTTGAGGATCAGCTAATTGGTAACCCTTGTTTTGCAAAACTCTCATGTCTGCTTCAAGGCATTCTGATCCTTTGTGATCCGGGAGAGTTTCTACCACAACTGCTTGTAGAGGATAGTTTCTGCCCCGGAACTTGTATTTGAAGGACTCTACTGGGTACTTTCTGCTCTCACATGCTCCGGTAAACCCTCGCAACTCTAGCTCTTCATCACCCACTTTTATATAATGGATCGAGTCTAGAGCGGAATTTAAAAGGAAGGTGCGCTGTGAGCACTGATCCAGCAGTGTTTTCATCTTGACTGTTCCAGGTGTTCCTCTTGATTCCTTAACTGTTGGCAGCATAACAGTTGGGAGGATAATACTAGTCTTCTTTGACGACACAGACATCGTGGTAGTTTGCGTCTTGGTCTTTGTTACCTGTTGAGGTTTTTGCTCCTTCTTTGCACCGTCCCATTGAGATCTGGACTGACAGAGGATATGGTAGTGTCTGTTTTGACAGAACTTGCAGCTGCGGATGTCAGGGTTCACACAACCATTGCTCCCGTGGGTTGAAGATAAGCACCCGGTGCAAAGGTTGAGTTGTTTTGCGCGTTTTACTTTCAGAGCACTGGTTTTGAATTTGAGACTCTTAAACCATGCATGTGCCCCTTCGCACAACTTGCAACCCTTCCTTCGCACCGAGGCCTCCTGCACCGCAAAGGATGCTGAAGCAACTGGTATGTGTGGTGTAGTCTGTTCTGCTACACTTTCCAAGTTAAACACTTCTGTCTGGTAAGCCTGGACAAACCTCTCTAGGTCCAGACCTTCTTCACTTTAAGTTCTCTTTAATGTTTCCTTTAGTGGGGATGAGAATTTATTAATGAGAATTACAACACTAGTTTCATGAAGGGTCCTTCGTCACCTCTGAGTTTTGCCTTATGCTAACTTTTCTTCTTTGTCTTTTCTTTCTTCTGCTTTCCTGTTGTCTACTGTTTCCTGGCTTTTACTTCTTTCTGTTCCCTATTTCCTCTTCCCTGGTGTCCCCTGTGGGCTTGAGAGCTCGTGTTTGTTATCTGTGCCCTAATTTCCGCCAGGTCCCGCTTGTTTTGCCCGACCATATGAGCCGCCGCCATGTATTTCCGTCTGGCGCCTTTGGCAGGGGGGGCTGGGGAGGACTTTAACCGGGTGATAACTCGGTCTCTTCATCGCTATCCCAAGCCTATTCGGAAGGTCTCTATATTAGGACATAGTTACGTCAGAGAGATCTTGTGGAAAAGCCTGTGTACCACCCATTTTTTCAGGTTAGGACTTTTTCCCAAGGGGGTGCTAGGGTGGACAATATCAAGTCCTCTGCGGCCTGGGAGAGCCACGTCCGATACCAGCCGGACCTGACCTTCTTAGTCTTGGGAGGTAACGACATCCATCCTGAGACTGATATACGCTCTGTCGGCAACGCCATCCAGGACCTCGCTAAAGAGATTGAATCAATCTCAGGGGCCTGTAAAATAATAGGCCTGGAGGCGAGACCGGCGCCCCACGGTCTGACGGCAGAGCGATACAAATGTATCAGGAACGGGGTCAATCGCTGGCTGAAGAAAGTACTGCCTTTCACAAAGTCCCGCTACCAGTCCATGGAGGTGCGGGACGGAGACTATAGTGGAGACGGCGTACATCTCACATATGATGCCAGCGAAGAACTGTTCAAGAGGGTCGTGGCTACTGCCCAGGAGCACTTCACAAAGCTGGGAGATATTCAGGCTTTAAGGGACCAGTCGGATGAGGAATGGGAGGCGGCTACTTTCTCTAAAGTAGATCTGAGTAATAATTGGTAGGCTATAGGCTAGGTATATAATTGCAACAATTAATTTAATGTATAGTAGAATTATAAGGGTTAAATTGAATTTGTTCGGTCTTAACTAAATTTAAAGGGGGTAATTACCACAATTTTTTTTGGTACCATTAGATGTTGGGCTAGCCTAGTTTAATATAATTATGTTTACAATTTAAATTGGCTTGTTATACACCCTTTTGGCCTCCCCGCCTTAGTGTACTCTAACAACATTTTGCCGGTTTGAAGGACCATTTTGTGAGAATTCAAGAGTAAATCAAAGTGAAATTGACCTATAATCTCACAAGAATTAACTTACTTTTATTGGTTGATAGGGATAGATAGCTCAATGATAGTGGTAGGAATTGATTGAAGGTATAGTGGCCACTAAGATATAAGAATTAGGATGACTTAGCAGGAAACAGGTGGTTGTATCGGAGCGGCTAGAAGGACATGTTCTCGAGGTCGTAGCTAAAGCGATTCTAGTTTGTCTTGGTGCGAGGGACCCTCAGGTTCCCGAAAATGACGCATGCGCAGTTATCTTATCTACCAATGCGTCATTTAACTAACTACAAGATATACCGGATTTATTATAATGACAACCCGATATAATAATGGATGATCAACCCATAAAGACTTAATACTAAATAGTACATATCTTTTATAAAGATATATAACTTAACCTAATACTGGCGCCTAATTTGAACTTCCAGTATTTGTACTTAGCCTAAACTGTCGAGTTACTTACGAGTCTCGACAGGCCCGCCTTTTGTTGGTTGGATTGAAGGTAGGTGCCCAGCGCTTAGGGGGAGTCACACGTCGGCCAGATCTTCGACATGTAGGATTAGAAAGAGGTTGCATTAACACCTTACGAGCGGCCTATGCGGTTTATTTATATGTACCGCCCAGCGGGGTGTTTTTAGCCAAAATAGGGCTGTATACGTGATCATTTTCATGCCTAAATAAGACCCAGAACGTAAAACAAGTACCTATCCCTGAAAGGGCATAAACAGAGCTTTCGAATGACACCATAACGATCCTTTTATGATGGCTAGTTTTCTTGCAATAACCGTGCAACGCGAGTGCAAAAAGCATGTAATTAGCCACTTTCCCGATACAATTCCTTATATAGCGAGTGAGAGAGGGAGGAGGGAGCTGGGATTCGTGTCAGTATGTTCGCCGCGGTGGTCTGGAGCATTCATACGCTCGCTACTCTCCTGCCACCACTTGTCTCTCTCTCTCAGCAACATTACGTGCGGAAATTGCCACTCGACCTATGTCGAGCGCCGCCAAATAGTCCAGCTTTATTTAACTCGACTTATGTGGTGAGCCGCTAATTAAGGGTTAACGAAGATGGCCTTAATTTTCTTGGTGGCATGCGGAAAGAAGGATGGGGGGAGGTATAGGCGATTTTGGAGGATTTAGGATTAGGAGGAGGAAGTGTAGAAGAGTTGTGTAGCAGAGGTGGTAGGTTGAGGAGACTGACTAAGAGGTTTAGGAAGTAGTGAAGATTTATTGGCAGAGGTGGTAGGTTGAGGAGACTGAATAAGAGGTTTAGGAAGTTGTGAAGAGAGTTTTGACTTAGGTGTAGTTGAATACTTTCTTTTCCTGAACAGGTAAAATTGTTGGGTTGATAAGTTGGGTACTGGATGAATTAGATGAAGTGGTGGACAGAGAAGGGGAGGTATGTTGATTTCTTTCTAGAGATGAAATATTTTAGTAATGATTGGAGTGGTAGGGAGAGTGCAGGGTGAAGCAGTAAAAATAGTTAGACTGGTGGCAGATGAAGTAGTGGGAAGAGTAGGTCTTAGTTGAGGTAAGGTAGGGTTAAGTTACGTGAGAAGTTTAGGAGGAGCAGAGACAATGCGAGTAGGAGGTGGTAGATCATTAAAGAGATTGGTGCGATAGGGGTTTGATATAGGAGGGATAGGTGGGTTTGGATAGGTGAAATCGGTGTTATTCACTTTTGGCACAGGTGGTTGCACAAGTAGTTTTATCACCAGTGGAGCAGGAGGGATGGGTGGACGGATAAGAGGTGTCAATGGATCTGTGGATCCTAAATTTTGGTTAACAATTGCAGGCAATGTGTCATTATCTTTGGGGTCAGCAAGCATAGTCATATTGTCATCAATGGGTTGAAACCTACGTACATATCTATTTCGGTAGGTGCGTGACTCTCCAAAGTAATTTATGGTGACCTGGTAACAGTTCGGCACAGTGAGTATTTCAAAAGGACCTATATATCTGGGTTTGAGTTTGGACGGTACCGGCAGGTGAGCAACCATGACAAGATCGCCGACATGGTGAGGACTTGCTTTCGCTGTCTCGTCAGGTTGAAGGTCTTGGATGTATTGGAGTTGTCGAAGTCGGTTCTTCAGGTGAACTAAAGATTGGTCAAAATTTGAGAAGGGCTTGTAAGGGACAGACAGGTGACAAAGAGGTAGCAGCAGAGGTGGTACTCCAAAAAACACGTTCATGGGGTGAAATTCCGTCTTGACGGGGGCAGGTATTGATTCCCCACTGTATTATTTTGACTTGACTGGGCCAATCGGTGGTGTTCATCTGATGTAGACGAGTCCTTATTTGGTTAGCAATAGTGCGGTGGCTTCTCTCACAAATAGAGTTCCCTTGAGGCCAATAAGGGGATGAATGACTAATTTTGAACCCACACATCTGGGATAGTTGTGACCATATGTGACCGGTGAATTCAGGTGCATTATCGGAATAAATAGCTTCAGGTAACCCAAAATAGGGGAAAACATGCTGTATCATTGCCTCAGCTACTGCTAAAGCTGAGTGTTCCTTTACTGGGCAGGCAATTACATATTTAGAATATGTGTCCACAAAGGTGATAATGTATTTAAATCCTTTTATACCTTCCATGGGTCCCATTACATCTACTGCTAAGAGTTGCCATGGTTTGGAAGCTACTAATTTTCCTGTAGGTCCGGCTGTGCAGGTCCTATCTTTGCCCAAGGCACAGGCTCGGCAGCTTCTGTGATTCTTTTTGCCGTGATGTAAGGAGAAGGAGTCCAGTATACCTGCTGGAAAGTAGTAGTTAATTTCCTTTGTGCCAATTGAATGTCATTGTGTGCATGTAGGGATTGCATAATAGGTAGAGCCGAGTTGGGGGTAATGACAATGTTCCCTTCTGGAGTATACAAATTATCTCCTTTTCTTGTTAGTTGGGAAAAAATGCTTCTAGGCATCCAATCTGTCTTTTTTTGTCTCTGAAATTGCTTAAGTAGTTGTTGTTGATCTTGATCCATTGAGTCTTGATGATGAATGGCTAGGATGGCTTGAGAATCAGTTTTATTGTTAGATGTGTCTGCTATTGATGTAGCTGGAAGTCTGGACAAAGCATCTGCATTTGTGTGAAGTTTTCCCGGCCGATAAGCAATTTCAAAATTTAATTCTTCTAGCGATTCTCGCCATCTGACAGTTAGGGCATTTTTAGTGTCAGACTTGCGTAGCCATTGGAGGGCGTGGTGATCCGTAATGATAGTGACCTTGACACAAGCTAGGTAAGCTTTAAAATGTTGGAGGGCCCAAATTATTCCTAGACATTCTCGCTTGGTAACGGGATAGTTGACTTCTGCTGAGTTGAGAGTTCGGCTGGCACATGCAATAATATGCTCTCTTCCTTCCCTAGTTTGTCCTAGAACAGCTGCAATACCGAATTGTGAAACATCGGTATAGAGACGGAATGGTTTGGTATAGTCCGGAAAAGATACTACTGGGGATGCTACTAAACGTTCTTTTAAGGACTCAAATGCTTGTAGGCGTTGGTCTGTCCACAGGAATGGTTCTTCTTTCTTGGTTAAATCATGTAGTGGTTTGGCAATGGTGGCAAAGTTCTTCACAAATCGACGATAGTATGATGCCAGGCCGAGAAAGGCTCGGACTCCTTTTACATTGGTGGGAGGAGTTATGGTACTAATGGCATGTAATTTGTCTGGATCTGGGGCAATTCCTTGTTCTGAGACTATGTGGCCTAGAAATTGAACTTCTTTTTTAGCCAAGTTACATTTAGAGAGTTTGAGTTTCAAGTTTGCCTCCCAAATTCTCTGAAATACTTGTCAGAGCCTCTTTAGATGTTCAGTCCAGGTTTTTCCAAACACAATGATGTCATCCAAGGATGCCAGACAAGTCTATAAGGTTAATCCTTGTAAAGCAGATTCCATTAACCTGGAAAAGGTGGCAGGCCCATTGCATAGGCCGAAAGGCAATACTGTGAATTCATACAATTGTCCTTGGCTTATGGCAAAAGCCGCCTTCTGTTGATATTCTGGAAGTACGTGTACTTGCCAATATCCGGCTTGTAGATCGAGAGTGGTGAACCATTTAGCTCATAATAGGGAATCTAAAGAGTCATCAATTAGAGGTAATGGGGTGGAGTCTTTGATGGTTACGTCACTCAATTGTCGGTAATCTATACAGAAGCGGGTGGATCCATCCTTTTTCCGGACGAGTACCACCGGAGATGATCAAGGACTAGTGGAATGTTGGACAACTCCTGTTGCTAGCATATCTCTCACCTGTGATTCCTCTTCCTGTCTCTCTATTGGATTTTTCCTCCGAATCGGCTGTTTGATCGGGTGTCCTACAGTATGGATAGGATGATGCAGTACGTTAGTTTTCCTGACGTCTCGGCTGGATGTGGCGAAGATGTCTTGGTAAGAAGTCATCAAGTCACGTAAGTCAGTTTGTTGTTGAGAAGTTAAATGAGAAGGGAAGTCAGGTAGGGGAAAGGAAGATGGAGAGGAATCTTCTGAAGGTAAAGATAGTTCTTCTGCATAGGTTTCAAGTTCCCCAATGGTTAACCCTTTCGGTAAAGTGTTAGGTTGATCGGAGATATTAGCTATTTTGATGCAATTTAATTGATTGGAGATGATGGCTGGAGCGGTCAGGCAATCCCTGTCAAAAGGGCTTCGGAGGTTAGGGGTCATAATTGCATCCCCAGGCAATGTAGGTATGATAGGTACCCATTGTTCATGATGAGGGGGAAGTGTCACTAATTTGGAAGTGACTGCTTGAGTTGTCTGTATGAGACAAATGGTAGCTGGTTTTGTTTCTCCTGATTGATCATAGATTTTATTTTTAGGGGTTATGTTATTCAATGTCTCAGCAGTTGGGGTGGCATTAGACTTTTTGACCGTCTGGGTTTTTTTTTTTTTTTTTTTTTTAAGTGGGGGTGAAAACTTTAATGTTCTCTGTTTACAGTCAATGGAAGCGCTCACGGAAGTGAGCAAGTCGAGACCCAAATATCCATCGTACTCGGTCTCTTGGGGGTATATATCATGAAAAAATGCTTTGTCCCATGATCAGGGACAGGGGTACTAACATGAAGTGGAAGTGTATGTCCACAGTTAGGAATATTGTCATCATTAGCACTAATCAAAACTATTGAAGAGGGTTGAATAAGACCTAAAATTTTGCGGTGCTGTTTGAAGAAAGGAAAGAAGAGACATGAACGGGAAGCCCACGTGTCAATTAGAAGTCGGACTTTCACTCCATTTAAAGTGATTTTCCTATAGATGGGAAGATTTTCCGTGTCTGTCCCCTCATGAGCCCCCGCCATTTTGACAATCGTTTGTGGACGGGGGTGAATTAAAAATCCAGGTTGTCCTTTATTTCTGTAGTCTCCGTTAATACTTCCGGTTCTTCGACATTGTCTTCCTCATCAAGGTCCTCGATCCCTGTGGTTCCATCTTTAGTGATTGTAGCCACACGCCGGAGCTTAATCCAGGGGATCTGAGCCCACCAACTAGGTAACCTGGACCTTCGCTTGGTTAATTCCATAAATGATTTCTTCATGGACACCAGTGAACATTGGCCATTGCATGGTTTCCAGTCGGAGGGGCGAATCCTGGCCCATTCCTTCACTTTATCGTTGGGTCGTGGCGCCGCAGGGGTAGGTGAAGGTGCTGTTGACGGGTGAGTAGTGACCCTACTGATGACGGTGATCATATCATGTTCATTGGTTTTTCTCAAAGCCAAGATGCGCCGTACTACTGGCAAATCGTCCTCATAATTTGTGGGCTCTGTGATAGAGAAATTATTTGCTACTGCCAGGGGTAGTACTCTCAGTAATGCTTAACACCTTAAGAGCGGCCTATGCGGTTTATTTATATGTACCGCCCAGCGGGGTGTTTTTAGCCAAAATAGGGCTGTTTACGTGATCATTTTCATGCCTAAATAAGACCCAGAACGTAAAACAAGTATCTATCCCTGAAAGGGCATAAACAGAGCTTTCGAATGACACCATAACGATCCTTTTATGATGGCTAGTTTTCTTGCAATAACCGTGCAATGCGAGTGCAAAAAGCATGTAATTAGCCACTTTCCCGATACAATTCCTTATATAGCGAGTGAGAGAGGGAGGAGGGAGCTGGGATTCGTGTCAGTATGTTCGCCGCGGTGGTCTGGAGCAGTCATACGCTCGCTACTCTCCTGCCACCACTTGTGTCTCTCTCTCAGCAACATTACGTGCTGAAATTGCCACTCGACCTATGTCGAGCGCCGCCACATAGTCCAGCTTTATTTAACTCGACTTATGTTGCTCGCCGCTAATTAAGGGTTAAAACACTATTTTCTTCCGTTGAGCTGTTGTATCCTCAGGATAAGCTGTTATCGCCAGTTGACTTAACTGACTGATTGTGCTGTCTAAGTTTCCTGTATACTTAACCTCATGAAAGTGACGGTCCGCTATGGTTTGACCCAGTGCTGGGTTGATAGCTAATTTTGTGTCTCTCAAACTGTGCCCAGGTCAACCCTGGAGAGTCACGCACATACCCGGATACCTTAGCCGCGTATTTTCCTAGCTTCATGATCACTGTATGAATTTTGGCCATTTCATCGTCCCTGAACGTAATGTCCAGGACCGGTTTGACAACTTCTAAATAAGTATTAATGTCATGATCCTCCGTTTTGAACGCAATAATATCGAGTGCCTTAGCCGCCATAAAGAATTTTGCATCCGAAGATGATTAAGTAACAACAAATTAAAAGAACAGTAAAGCTGATATACCATATCGAGACACCGCTGCCTCCAGTGTTATGCCGGGTTGCAATCCAACTCGCTTTGTTATGTATTCTTTCATAATCCGGGTTTCGGATACTTAGAATCAGATAATGCTCAACAGGAACATATCTCGATGGATAAATGTTACTTCTAGATTTCTCAATCACTCTCCCAAAAAACATTAAACACACGGAATAATTACACTCGTTTTTATTGCATAAACAAAGGTACATGTAAATGGGGCATCAGAATCTCTACTATATTGAGTAGGAGTCTAACGTAACACAAGGTGACTTGTAAAGAGTTGAATAAGTTTTACTCTTTAGTGAATAATGTTGTCACTTACAAAGCATCAAAACATGAAACAAAACATTGCATAAAATAAACACATAAATATAAATATTGATGACAATACCTATACGGGTCAAGTGTGTATCGAGAGGTATAATAATTGCTAGATATGGGCAGCTGAGGTCAACTACTCAGATGCGCACAGGTATGCGCGGCGTTAAATACAAATAGGGCCGGCTCAGGTGTACGCTCAAAGGTACCGCTCAAGGGGGTAAAGGTCAGGCGGACTGAAGTCAGGTTAAATAAAGATTCGATTTAGTGCAACGTTAAATTGAGTATAGAAGATATGAACTTCGCCTTACTCTAGATGGAATGATAATTTAAATTAGGATTTAACTATCAAAGAAAAATTGTGAACAATCTCTCACACGATACACACAAAATAAATTCAATCGTAAATTAGTTAAAATCACACGGAATGAGGAAATCAGATTCACAATAAATATAGTGAATAAATTAAAGTGGCACGATAGCTATAGACAAGTTGGTTTGAATGAATTAACAAACTACTGAACAGAACACAGAACGAAGTAGTGCTTTACTATAACTTAAATAAAAGTTACAATGATTTAGATGCAGAACAAAGTAGTATTTAATAAATAACCAAAAAGATGGCAAATCAAGGAGCTTGAATGAATTAACAAACTACTGAATAGAACGATGAACGAAGTAGCGATTTACAATAACTTAAATAAAGTTATAATGATTTAGATACAAAACGAAGTAGTAACTTATCAATAGCCAAAATATAGGCTTGATGAATACAGGAATGTATTATCTGAATTCCTAAATTGGTGGTGAAAGAATTACATAACCCGGGTAACGTATATGATTAGATTATTCACAAGAACTAATATAAATCAGAAATCTTGAACGTAAGTTAATTCTAATTCAACGGACTGGTTTTTAATTTTTATTCTCTAAGTAATCTCTTATAAGAACTGGACGTACCACGGTCCTGAGTTTAGGGTTTTTAAGTTTCAAGAAGGAAAATAGCCCTCGTTACACACTTCACTTCGACTTGGACACACAATGAATAATAACACAACAGAATAAAATCTGAGAGCATTCACTAAGTATCACGTATGATATCGGCTATGTAACCTAAGTAAAAATAGTTGAAGAAATGCTTGAACATAAATTATATAGATCACAAACCGTACTTATATAAAATCACTGCACGGATCTAAGTTCGATTAATCTCACACGTGTACTAAATTGACAAGGGGAGTCCTAGAAGCGGATCTCTACGAAAAAGTTAAATTGAACACTCGCATATTTTTTATTACCTTCACAATAAATCCCAAAATGTACTAACACAGAGACACTTAGGGTATGGGTGTAGAGGAGAAGTAATTGCCATGAGGGAGAATCTGGACGACGTAGGACTCGTAGCTTTTCCTCCGGCTGGACATCAAAGGGAGCTGCCTCTCTACCAGACACTAGAGAAGGTCACTTCTGGTTCCTCCAACACACTCTCGTTCGCCACCCTCGTTGGACTTGACTATAGGGACAAGGCTTGTCCTATAGAGAAGTTTCGCCAACACTGTTATCTACGCACTAAAAGCTGAACTAGTAGAAGGTATTACCGCGTGTTTGCATACCTTCCATCCATTTCAGTCAGTCTATATTTGGATGATAATTTGAACTCAATTTGACCTATCTCAGAATAGTAGGGACATGGGAATTTCAGTCTTTTCATCATTGTGAAGGCAATCCTTATTCTAAAAAAACACTTACCCTAATAATATATGTACAACGTTATTCTCTATCTCTTAAGATACACTCTTTGTATAGAAAGCTTGCATGGCTGCAAGATAAATGTTTTTCTTATATTCATCTTTCCTGGCTTTTTCTATGTTGCAGAACAAGCTTTTGTTATTCCTAACTTATTTTTTTATTATTTCCACACCTCATGTGAGGTACTGTAGAGGTGATTCTCTTGGTCCCATCTGTAGAAGTATTGCATTGGATCTTTATGGGGAATTAGCATAAATTCTTCTTGGTCGCATTCCAAATCTGGCTGCTGTTGGGTGCCCGCCTTTCTTGTATGTCTCAGGCTCTGTGATTGGCAGGACAGGGGTCTCTGCAATTGGTCCGGGCTTGAATTTACTGTAGGTCCCGGATGTTGTTCCCTTTGGTGGGTAGACTGTAGTATGCCTGCAGGTATTAGAGCATGGGTACGTTCTCTTTGTTGGGTAGACTGTAATATCTCTGCCGGTATTAGAGCACGGGTAAATAGGGGGGACTGTGCGGTTTCCCTTTCCACCTTCAGCTGTGTCCTTTTCCTTGTCCTTTTCTTCTCCTTAATTGCAGCTATTCTGACTCTTGTAGATTGCTCTTTCGCCTGAGTTGTTAGGACCTCTGAGGGGGTTGCTTTGTCCCTTGTTTGCAACCCCGTTATCTCAATAATATATATGCATTGTGAGTAGTTTACATAAACTGTAGGACTTTATGTAACAAAATAGACGAACTTAGAGCACTTATTAGCAACATAAATATATACATAATAGCGCTAACTGAAACATGGATTGATAGAGAATCCAGACATTTGTTTTAGCAGTATTTCATATAACAAGATATAATTTGTTTAAAAATTATCGAAAAGTAGGAGGTGCGGTGGAATAGTAGTTTATGTCAGGAGTTTATTAAAAAGCTGTACAAAATCAGATATCAGATGAATAATGATAACGAAAGTGTTTGGGTAGTGGTTAGTGAAGGTAGTTAGACCATAAGTGTTGGAGTTATTTATAGACCAGCAAATATGAGTAGAAATGACGGAACATCATTATGGGAGGAAATTTAAATAACAACAAGGTGTGGCAACATGTGTATTATAGGGGATTAATATATTCCGAATATAGTTTGACAGCATCAAATAGGCGATTCTGATTCTGAAGACTTTATTTAGGTATTACAAGATAGTTTCTTATTTAAATTCATAGATACACCGACTAGAGGTAACAATATTTTCGACTTAGTTTTTAATAACAATATGTATACAGTATATGTTAAAGAATGAAGAGATTGGGGACCAACTAAGAAACATCGATCATAAATATATACATTTTAATATATAACGAAAAAAAAAAGGTAAACAAGTGTTTTGCTCTTATCTCAGATTTCAGAAAAGCCAATTATGTTGGGCTAATAAGAGCAGTAAGGGAGATGATTATATTAAAATATTTAACGGTTCCAGGTGTTCTGATGAATGTATCCCGTCTCAGATACCTGTCAGCTTAGGACATGACAAGTCAGAGTTAATCTTTGCAGCTACTTATGAAAAATGTATTACGTCAGTACACAATGTTCAAAATAAATATATCCCAAAATGAAGATTTCGATCGATACAGAACCAACCAAATTGGTTGAATAATAGACATATTTTGTAGAACTAAAAGAGGAATATATAGAAAAATTAAGAAAGGCAAAAATGTCTTACTTGGGGACTATCAGAACTTATCACGACAGGTCAAAAAGGAAATTAGGAAAGATAAAATATATTATGAAATCAAGGTAACCAGCGAATTAAACAATAACCCTAAATCATTTTTACCAACTGTGTAAATCCAAGATTAGAAATATAATAAGTCCCCTTAAAACTACAATAGGAGAAATTACCAATTATGAGTTAGAAATGCACAGTACTTTAAATAGTCACTATACAACATAGTCAGGTATATAACAAAAGTCTGTATGTTAAGCACCTTTACTATTACTAGAAATGATGTGCTTAATTAAATCGACAAACTGAAACTCACTTGGTTCCGATGAGGTATATGCTAGAGTATTAAAAACATGCAGAGATGAGTTAAGCTACCCCATAACTTTCTACTTAGCTAGTCATTGGAAACAGGCTTAGCCCCAGAAGCTTGGAAGCTCGCGAATGTAGTTCGGATCTTCAAAATAAAATGATAAATCAATGGCATCTAATTACCGTCCCATTAGTCTCACATCAATCATAGGAAAGTTGCCAGAGTCAATTATTGCTAGGAATATTATAAACAACCTAAACACATTCAACATAATTAATTCTTCTCAGCATACAGTAGGTTCACCCAGGGACGTTCTTGCCTTCTGAATAATTTTGCTTAGCTTTTTTTTGTCAGAGGTATATGAAGCAGTAGATAAATATAAGGCATAATTAGAATATAATTTATTTGGATTTCAGTAAAGCCTTCGACTGAGTCCCCCATAAGAGAATGATGAGCAAGGTAGAAGCACATGGAATAGATGGGTCGCTGATAAAGATAATTATATCATGGCTAATTGGTAGGAAAGAAAGAGTCACCATTAAAGGTATTTAGCCAGACTGGGGCGCAGTCACAAGTCCCACAGGGACCTTGAATTAGGTATAACTAGTAGGAATAGTAAATTTGAAGACGATACCAAAATGGAGAGAAAATAGATTTGGGCAGTGATAGAGTACCTGCAAAGGGATCTAGATACCTTTATTGAATGGTTAACACATTTGCAGATTAATTCTAACATTGATATATTTATATAGATAAGATGAATGCAGTTGCAAACTATAAACTAGTTAACCTCTGAAGTGCGCATGGGGGTAATTGGAAACGTCCCCCTGTGCTGACGTATTTGAGGTGTTTCCGCACAATATTCATTGTGCCATTAATAGCATTAATACTTATCCATATGCGCCTATTATGGGTTGATTATAAAGGTATTAACCTGAAACAACAATAAAACGAGTGAAAACAGCGTTTGGATGGTCAAAATCGGAGATATAGCCCGCGAGTTGTATAATGTATGGGTGAGGCAAGCTGCTTTCCCGCCAATTTCCCCTAAGGCCACTGAGACACAGTCGATCGATACTCTCTCTCTCTCTCTTGCACTCGCTTGCCATCAGTGATGACAACACCCTGCTTGCAACTCGCTAATGTTAGCACGAAAATATACCTCAGAATAAGGGAATATAGTCCATGAGCCAAGACCCGAATTTTGGGATATCGGATGGAGAAACTTGAAATAGACATCAATAACAGGGAAAATAGGTGATAACTGAAGGAGAGGAGGAAAGTGGGGAAGGAGGGGAGGTAGAGGACTGAGATTTTGCATGGCCCAGGGGCCAAAAAAAAAAAAAAAAAAAAATCGATGTCAAAAGTTGATTTTTTTTTCACTCACTCATAAGAGTCTCCCCGCAGTCCGCCGGGGGAACTCTTAAGAGTCTCCCCGCAGTTCCCGGGTTAATACGGATTTTGTTTTTGTTTTCTATATTCCAAATACTCCCTCTCGGGTGTAGGCTGAGAGCCTGTACATTCAACCATACATTGAACGGTGAAGCCCATGAGGTCTCGTTCCAGTCTAGGGAGTTAGACATGTGAAGCACTTTGGGATACAACCTGCCCCCGATATCTTGCCTTCGCAAGGTGTACGGGTGCACCCACGGCTCGAAGCAGCCACATCTCTGAAGCTTCTTCGCTCCAGTGCTTCACTGTCTCACCACCTAGACTCGGACCCTCACTCTCAGAACGCCACCTATTGGGCGTTGTGGCAATGCACTGATACTAGGTACAGCACAAATTCCATCCCAATAATATCTTCTCATTGATACATCGGGATTCGAAACCGGGACCATTGGATGACCACTCCACCACACCTCCCCTAATTAGTAAACTCAGACTGTGAGAAAGATCTGGGTGTGCTTGTTAGCAATGATCTGAAGCCTAGACAACAATGTCTAAGCGTTCGTAACAAGGCAAATAAGATTGTCGGGCTCATCTTTAGGAGTGTGAGTAACAAAACTGATGACGTTATCATCAAACACTACTGGTCATTTCGAGACCTCAAAATGGATTATGCTGTTCAGTTTTGGTGTCCTTTTCATAGAATGGATAAGAGTCTCTAGAGGCAATCCAACGTACTGTACAGTACAATGACCACAATTATTCGCAATATTAGACATTTATCATATGAGGAGCGGTTACAAATTATCGGCTTACGTTCATTAGAAAGGCGAAGATGTAGAGAAGATTGTTTAGAGGAGTTTAAGTGGATGAAGGAAATCAACAAAGGGAGACATTAGTAATGTATTAAAGCTGAATGGCTGTGAAATATCCCGCACAAATGGCTTAAAAATATATAATTTCCGCATTACAAAAGTCATAAGTAAGCATTGGTTTGGAAATAGGGTTACGGATATGGGGAATAGATTGCCTAGTACTTCAGAAACAGTGGGAAGTTTCAAATGTAATTTGGATAGTCATATGAGTGATATTGGTTGGGTTTGAAAGGGATCTGCCTCGTGTTGGCCAGTAGGCCTTATTCATATTTCCGTGATTTATGTTCTTATGTAATTCGAAAGTGTGTGTTTAATTCAAGAACGGTTAATTGGTGTGTGCCCTTGTAATTTGTGTTTATGTGTGTAATTAGTGTTTATGTGTGTAATTAGTGTTTATGTGTGTAATTAGTGTTTATGTGTGTAATTAGTGTTTATGTGTGTAATTAGTGTTTATGTGTGTAATTTGTGTTTATGTGTGTAATTTGTGTTTATGTGTGTAATTAGTGTTTATGTGTGTAATTAGTGTTTATGTGTGTAATTTGTGTTTATGTGTGTAATTTGTGTTTATGTGTGTAATTAGTGTTTATGTGTAAAATATATACAGTATATATATATATATATATATATATATATATATATATATGAAGAACAAGACCAGGATCGTGACCAACATCTTCACGGAGGTCATCTTTATTGTTAACGTTTCGGACTCACACAAGGTCCATTATCAGGCCTATGAATAAAATACAATTCTTACAATAGGAATGTGTAAAAAATAGCGTTACTCAGAAGCCTAGACAACATACAAATCGGCAGACAATTTAGCATACACCGTAAAATCCAAGGTATTTACTGTATATAGTTATTATGAAATTGTTAATAATATAAACAAAGATAAAAATAGCGATACGTTATAGAAACTATATAATAAAATGTAAATGGTGATCAAAAGATTCGGTAACAAAAACGCAATACATAGGAAAAAGCATTGGCAGGTGAAATATATTACTCAGGGGAATCCAAAGTATTTACGAAAGTTGTTGAAATTTACATATATTAGTAAACGAAAAAGATATAAAAATAGCGATATATTAAGAAAACAATCTTACAGGTATATTTATGTTTTGTTTTTCCTTTTTTTCTTTGTGGACGAGGGAGACAAAAGGTAGACTGCCCGTGACTAGTGCCTCCCCAAAAGTTTAAAGAGTGACAGGGCCAAAATCAAGGCATGTTCGAGCCAAAATGCCTGGACACACGGAGTTTGAAGCAATTTAAGTCATAGGATGAGGGGAAGATGGGTTCAGGGAGAGAGTTCAAGAGCTCAGCTGTTGAATAGCAAAATGATTGGAAATATTGTTTCACTCCTGGATTGGAGAGTTGCACAGAGTAGGGGTGGAATTGTATTGCAAGACGGGTGCTACATAATATACATAGAAGAGGTGGTATACACCGAGAGAGCTGTGAGGAACACTGATTATTGTAATAGCGTTAGAATAGCGAGAGAGATGTAACATTGCGGCGAGATTGCAAAGAATCGGTGAGTGGACGTGCGTTAATGAGACGAAAGTATTTTTTCTACCTTGTAAAGAAGTGCTGTGTGAGAGGATCCTCCCCACACATGCAAACAATACTCAATACATGGACGCTCTGTGCCCCTGTACAGAGCAAGAAACTGTGCAGGGGTAAAGAACCCCCAGAGGCGGTTGAGCACACCCAGCTTCTGTGAAGCTGTTTTAGCAAGAGTGGTAATATGGTCTTTCCAAGTGAGACCAGCAGAAAAAGAGACACCTAGAATACTGAGAGAAGATAAATGGTTGATTTTTGTATTGTCAAAGTATAAGGGATAGTCCTGTGAGAGTTCTTGATGGGTAGGTAAATGGGAGCATTGAAAGCAACAAGATTTGCTCTACCCCAAGTGGAAATGGTTGATAGGTCAGAAGATAAGAGTTTTATGGCATCATCGCATGATTTTTTAAGTGATTACTTGATGGGGGGTTCTGGAAAACAAGTTGAATAGTAGAGTCATCAGCATATGAATGGATAGGACTGGAGGTACAGTTGAGTAGATCATTAATTAATATTAGCAAGATAATTAGATATAGGAGAGAACCCTGAGGAACACCAGAGTTGATAATTGAGGAAGTGAACGGTAGTCGTCCATAACGGCAGATATGGAACGGACAGACACGAAATTAGAGATAAAGGCACAGGGATAGAAACCGAAGGAGGGTAGTTTAGAAATTAGAGATTTGTGCCAGACTCTATCAAATGCCTTCAATATGGTCTAGCGCAATAGAAAAGGTCTCACCGAAGTCCCGAAAGGAGGATGACCAATAGTTAGTAAGATATGAAAGAAGATCACCAGTAGTGGACCCCTAAAGAATCCATACTGGCAATCTGAGAGTAGAGATGCTTAAGACATTTTGAAGTAAGAATAGTTTCAAAAACTTTGGAGAAGCAAGAAATTATAGCAATTAGACGATAGTTGGAGGGTTGAGACCGGTCACCTTTCTTTGGGACAGGTTGAATAAGAGAAAACTTCCAGCAAACAGGGAAGGCGTCACATATTACATATATATATATATATATATATATATATATATATATATATATATATATATATATATATATATATTATACTGTATATATATATATGCAGCATATGTATACAGTATATACTGTATACTGTATATAATTTATTTATTTGTTTATTTATTTATATCCGATAGATTAATAATAATAATAATAATAATAATAGTAATAATGGAAACGGTCGTGCAAGATTTTGAAATTCATGCTTGTAATTAATAAATCGAAAATACATATGCAATACAAAATCTGGTTGTGAGGTCTATTAAATGATAAGTAATAAAAAACCTGGCTTACACAAAGGCAGAGTGAATAATTAAAAGTTTATCAGTAGATTGTTTTTTTTTATGTGTAGCCAGTAGCCACCCACGTTTACAATGTGTAGCCAGTAGCCACCCACGTTTACAATGTGTAGCCAGTAGCCACCCACGTTTACAATGAGTAGCCAGTAGCCACCCACGTTTACAATGTGTAGCCAGTAGCCACCCACGTTTACAATGTGTAGCCAGTAGCCACCCACGTTTACAATGTGTAGCCAGTAGCCACCCACGTTTACAATGTGTAGCCAGTAGCCACCCACGTGTACAATGTGTAGCCAGTAGCCACCCACGTTTACAATGTGTAGCCAGTAGCCACCCACGTTTACAATGTGTAGCCAGTAGCCACCCACGTTTACAATGTGTAGCCAGTAGCCACCCACGTTTACAATGTGTAGCCAGTAGCCACCCATGTTTACAATGTGTAGCCAGTAGCCACCCATGTTTACAATGAGTAGCCAGTAGCCACCCATGTTTACAATGTGTAGCCAGTAGCCACCCACATGTACAATGTGTAGCCAGTAGCCACCCACGTTTACAATGTGTAGCCAGTAGCCACCCACGTTTACAATGTGTAGCCAGTAGCCACCCACGTTTACAATGTGTAGCCAGTAGCCACCCACGTTTACAATGAGTAGCCAGTAGCCACCCACGTTTACAATGTGTAGCCAGTAGCCACCCACGTTTACAATGTGTAGCCAGTAGCCACCCACGTTTACAATGTGTAGCCAGTAGCCACCCACGTTTACAATGTGTAGCCAGTAGCCACCCACGTTTACAATGTATAGCCAGTAGCCACCCACGTTTACAATGTGTAGCCAGTAGCCACCCACGTTTACAATGAGTAGCCAATAGCCACCCACGTTTACAATGTGTAGCCAGTAGCCACCCACGTTTACAAAGTGTAGCCAGTAGCCACCCACGTTTTGATGTGTAGCCAGTAGCCACCCCCGTTTTGATGTGTAGCCAGTAGCCACCCACGTTTTGATGTGTAGCCAGTAGCCACCCACGTTTACAATGTGTAGCCAGTAGCCACCCACGTTTACAATGTGTAGCCAGTAGCCACCCACGTTTACAATGTGTAGCCAGTAGCCACCCCCGTTTACAATGTGTAGCCAGTAGCCACCCACGTTTACAATGTGTAGCCAGTAGCCACCCACGTTTACAATGAGTAGCCAGTAGCCACCCACGTTTACAATGTGTAGCCAGTAGCCACCCACGTTTACAATGAGTAGCCAGTAGCCACCCACGTTTACAATGTGTAGCCAGTAGCCACCCACGTTTACAATGTGTAGCCAGTAGCCACCCACGTTTACAATGTGTAGCCAGTAGCCACCCACGTTTACAATGTGTAGCCAGTAGCCACCCACGTTTACAATGTGTAGCCAGTAGCCACCCACGTTTACAATGTGTAGCCAGTAGCCACCCACGTTTACAATGTGTAGCCAGTAGCCACCCACGTTTACAATGTGTAGCCAGTAGCCACCCACGTTTACAATGTGTAGCCAGTAGCCACCCACGTTTACAATGAGTAGCCAGTAGCCACCCACGTTTACAATGTGTAGCCAGTAGCCACGCACGTTTACAATGAGTAGCCAGTAGCCACCTACGTTTACAATGTGTAGCCAGTAGCCACCCACGTTTACAATGTGTAGCCAGTAGCCACCCACGTTAACAATGTGTAGCCAGTAGCCACCCACGTTTTGATGTGTAGCCAGTAGCCACCCACGTTTACAATGTGTAGCCAGTAGCCACCCACGTTTTGATGTGTAGCCAGTAGCCACCCACGTTTTCAATTGGTAGAATGACGTAGGACTTTCGGTGTGGGTGTGTGTGTGTGTGTGTGTGTTTGTGTGTGTGTGAGGACAAGCATTGTTTCTGTCAATTTTAAGACCTTTTCATGCCATTTAGGTCCCGATTTTTTCATGGCGAGCGATAGCGAGCCTCTAATTTAAGAGGAAATGGCCTTTAGCCGGGACATGTTTCTACCGAAAAATGTACTAATTTTTGTTAAAGGGGTCTAAGGAACAAACTAAAATCATCCCCTTAACCCATTATGTACCAGCGACGTCTGTTATGTTTTAGTCTAGCTATAGTTAAACAATATTATGAAGCTTAGGAAATATTTGTGGTAGTTATAAGGGTTGATTGATAGAGATGCTTCTTAAACTACTTAAATTCGTCTAATAGTTGCTAGAATGTAATAACAAGGATGTCGACGGTACATAATGGGGTAACTATCAATGTAAAGGCCAGAGAGTGTGATAACCGATCATCTTCCAATAGTGCAGGTGGTGAGTATGGTGCGTGCTGGTGTATATGACAGATGTACACCACCACCACCACCACACTCACCAGCTGCTGTGTACCGGAGACAGGTGTGTGTGTGTGTGTAGGTGTAGGTGTGTGTGCGTGTGTACTGAGTGTGTAGGTGTGTGTGTGTGTGTGTAGGGTAGATAGGTATGAACACGTGTTGAGGTAGGGGTGTCAGGTGTCCACAAACCACTATAAGTAACAGAGATCGACCAACCTCCGCCATGTTGGTACCACTGGTGTCATTATCCTACATTTACACTCAAATATGTCCATACCCATAATAAATACTTGGCAATCCAGGTACCGGATATGAAGTTTGGTCTTTGGATCAAAATTCTATATGGTCTACAATATAATATCATCCCGGTGTTCAATAATTAATGCAGCACTCTTACAAAGGTGAGCGATCTCTCTTACTACAGAAGCTCTAAGGTATCGGCTAACAGGTATCATGTTGAGGGCAGGTAAGTGAGCGGCCTCGATCCTCTTACAACGCTACTGCTAATAATATTAATAATCATGTCGGGATAGGCTTAGCTACATCCTTATTATTATTGTTATAATTATTAACATTATTATTATTATTATTATTATTATTATTATTATTATATATTCTTTAATCAGTCAGGCATGCACGTATGGGTGGCTGTATGGAATGTAAGAGGAATAAATTCAGAACAAAAGAGAATGAAAGTAGTGATTATATTAAAGAAAGGAAAATTGGATTTTTCTGGCATGTGTGAAACGAAAATGAAAGGAAATGAGGCAGAACAGTGGAATGGTGTGAAGTGTGGAAGCGCAGGAGTGATGTATATGAAAGGTGTAAAGAGGGAGTAGGTCTGCTAATGAAAGGAAATGAGGCAGAACAGTGGAATGGTGTGAAGTGTGGAAGCGCAGGAGTGATGTATATGAAAGGTGTAAAGAGGGAGTAGGTCTGCTAATGAAAGGAAATGAGGCAGAACAGTGGAATGGTGTGAAGTGTGGAAGCGCAGGAGTGATGTATATGAAAGGTGTAAAGAGGGAGTAGGTCTGCTAATGAAAGGAAATGAGGCAGAACAGTGGAATGGTGTGAAGTGTGGAAGCGCAGGAGTGATGTATATGAAAGGTGTAAAGAGGGAGTAGGTCTGCTAATGAAAGGAAATGAGGCAGAACAGTGGAATGGTGTGAAGTGTGGAAGCGCAGGAGTGATGTATATGAAAGGTGTAAAGAGGGAGTAGGTCTGCTAATGAAAGGAAATGAGGCAGAACAGTGGAATGGTGTGAAGTGTGGAAGCGCAGGAGTGATGTATATGAAAGGTGTAAAGAGGGAGTAGGTCTGCTAATGAAAGGAAATGAGGCAGAACAGTGGAATGGTGTGAAGTGTGGAAGCGCAGGAGTGATGTATATGAAAGGTGTAAAGAGGGAGTAGGTCTGCTAATGAAAGGAAATGAGGCAGAACAGTGGAATGGTGTGAAGTGTGGAAGCGCAGGAGTGATGTATATGAAAGGTGTAAAGAGGGAGTAGGTCTGCTAATGAATGAGACATGGAATAGAGCAACGAATGATTATGGACGTGTGAACTCAAGGTGCATGTTTGGAAAGTTTAGGTTTGACAATATGCACCTTGTGACGAATGTAATATGGATGAGAAAGACAGATTGTGGAAGGCTCTGAATGAAGTGATTGATGAAAGGCCAGTGAGCTACAGAATGTTTGTTATGGGTGACTTAAATGGAAGAGTTGGCACAGATCCTGAGAATGACATCATGGGTGGTTACGATATACCAGGTGATCATAACAAGGGTAAAACACTGAAGGATATATGTGCAATGGCAGGGTGTATTGAAAAAACGCTTACAGACTTTAAGTGCTAAGTACTAAATATAAAAACAAGTTTACTTTATTCCATAACAAAAATAAAAACAATGTTAATAATTAATGATTTAAAGGATATAAAGTAAAATAGTCAGTGTCGTCCAAGCATGTGTTATAATCTGAATACTGGCAATGGTCTCCCCTTTCTTGCTCCCCGCCCCCCCCCCCCCCCCTCCTCCCCTCATCTCCAAGTTTATACCCAGAAGTATTGAATTATAAACATAATTAGTTTTCAGGGTGAAGCAATGTAATTATTATTCCCTTTATACACCGTTTCCAACTCAAATTATTGTATGTTAATTACAAAAAAACATCTTTCAACATAGGAAAGACCAAAGGCATCTTGGATGAAGCAAATTACGATCCTCAAGTGGTCTGCAGACATTACTGCCATATGTTTGTAAATATAAAAAGCAATGCTGAATGATACAAATACCCAAACAATGTGGGCATTACAAATGTATTGCCTAATGTTATTTAATTAATTGTACAGTAGTGAACATTAATTCAAACACAAACTTATTCAAAGCGGTTTCGGGTTGAATTGAATCTCCTTACTAATTCTTACTGAGCATTTCTATTTCAGAGATTCGCTTAAATTAATTAATAAGTTCGAAACTTCAAAATCGATCAGAATTAATTACCACTACTGTACTGTACATGGTCATTACAGTGTAATAGTGTAATAAGAGGAGATTAATTGAAATAATTTTAATTACCATCAACTGATGTAATACAGAAATCAATCATACCCAATATTTTTAATCTTTGAATCTTTATACCGAGTCAACATTTTCGGGATTTCATTCTAGAGAGGAACGATCAGCCCCCAATGAATCTATGAATCAAGAACTATGCTTCATAATCGATTGAATTACCTTCAACTACGTTTGGATACTCGACCCAGACTTGGGCATCAGCAGTATACCCCGTTGCAAATGTTACACATTTGTTTAGGCTAATCTGTTTCAAATAATTAGTATTTTTCTGCTAACTACCTAATATCATCACCATATTCTAAGATACTTTAATTTCGTAATTTATTATGTGTGAATAGGTAAACCTATACTTTACCTTTAGTTAAGTCCATAGTTAACATGTTTATCATATATCAATTATTTAGTGCTTTATTTGTAACCCTGTTTTGCTAGATTTTTAAAGAAGCATACAGTATATTGTTACGCTGGCCAGCTTGCCAGAATGCACTCGTAACTCGCTAGCGCTCGCCAGGGCAGTGATATGGGCTACAATAATCGTAGAACGATGTTCTTTCTTTCATAGAGTTCATGTTGTCACAGACAGATCAGTGGTGGTCTTTATTCTTGTCTGTGACACTTGGAAGTATTTTATATCATTCATAGAATATAAAGTGCATTGTGTGAAGTTAAAGGAGAAAGTGCGAGGTAGGCAGTGAGGTGGTAGTATGTGCGTGTGTATGTACGTTTGCCTCCCTCGCTAGGAGAAGTTTCCCACGCCCGTGATTGGCCGGCGGGCCTGGCTACGTTATAGGACGCCTGCATTTCATGACGTAGTGGTCTGTGATTGGGTGCCGCTGTCCTAGTGTTAGTGCTGGGGCTCCCGCCGCGTTTCTCCTGCAGAGCTTGGCACAGCGTGCTTGGTTCTACATGTCCTTTGCAATCTGTCCCCCATATAACCCCCCCTATACTACTTTCTCTCTCTCTGAACTTCTTCCTTTTCATACTTCTCTCTTTATTCAATTACTTATCCCTTCTGGTTCTGCATACGACTTCCATAGTCGGCCAGTCGTATTACCAGCACCAGCTCTCCATATATGTTTGCACTAGTTTTAGGGATTATTAGAGTCATAGTCATATGGTAGCCTAGTGTTGGGGTGCTTCTAATTATTGAGCTGTTCTTTCCCATTATTTAATGCTAGACAGTGGAAGGTATCTTTGGTCGTTGTCTGAGTTATGTATGTGGCAAGTCAGAGCCTGTACAACATCGACAAAGCTAGCTAGCCTGTAACCCTTGTGCATATTTTCCTTTGCGAGTGTAGCAGTATACAGGTAAAGGGCTTTTGCCTACTCTTACCTGTATGATTGCTACCTCATTTTGTTGAACTTTGTGGAGCGCCAGGGCAAGACCAGATACTAGAGATCTGGACTTACCAAGAGAGCCTCCAAGTCACTTAAGATAATATAAGGGAAATCTGTTCAAGGGGAGACAGTAGGCTATGAGCATGCTTGCGCTCTGCCTAGTTTCCTGATACCTTTTATGCCACTGCTAGACTTTATTAGTGAGAAAGACAGCATTGTGTTTATTAACACCTTATTAGCGGCCTAGGCGGTTTATTTATATGTACCGCCCAGCGGGGTGTTTTTAGCCAAAATAGGGCTGTTTACGTGATCATTTTCATGCCTAAATAAGACCGAGAACGTAAAACAAGTATCTATCCCTGAAAGGGCATAAACAGAGCTTTCGAATGACACCATAACGATCCTTTTATGATGGCTAGTTTTCTTGCAACAACCGTGCAACGCGAGTGCAAAAAGCATGTAATTAGGCACTTTCCCCATACAATTCCGTATATAGCGAGTGAGAGAGGGAGGGAGGAGGTGGGATTCGTGTCAGTAGGTTCGCCGCGGTGGTCTGGAGCAGTCATACGCTCGCTACTCTCCTGCCACCACTTGTCTCTCTCTCTCAGTAACATTACGTGCTGAAATTGCCACACGACCTATGTCGAGCGCCGCCACATAGTCCAGCTTTATTTAACTCGACTTATGTTGTGCGCCGACAGTTAAGGGTTAACTTTCATTGTGTATGCTTTAGGAATTATTCACGCCTTATTTTAACCTAGGTTGATGCATAGTGCACAACCCAGTTTGGCTGTTACGTTGGCTAAGGAAGTACTGTTTTTGAGTGGTTATTATTAGTGCTGTCACAGAGTTGTTGCACTCCCTTGTTATATATATGTATCCTACTTATTGGTGTATTTAAGATACACGCTTTGGTGTGCTGCCCCTGCATTATTTATGTTCTATATTAACGAGTATCTTAGAGCATCAGACCTTTTCAGAAGATTCCATATCTAATTGCTGTAGGACTAGACTTCCAGTGTTTTCATAGAGCATTGAAGAGTTTAGTGTCGAGTACTGACTCACACTAAAGTTAACGTAAGCATTTATTCCTTTATTAAATCTTATATAGTTTATTCAAGCATTGTTATTACTTAACCCGTTGAGACCCAGCGTCGCACGTGTTGCGTCGGCAGTCTTTGATCACCAACTCCCAGCGACGCATCACGTGCGTCCGACATATAAAAAACACTTACGTGGCTCGTAAGGTAGGAAATGGCGGGAGAATAGGAGGGGGCGGTACCGTAGTGTGTGGGGGAGCCGGGCCAGTAGGTGTGAGCGGGCCGAGACAGCCGCGCGGCTGGTGGTGGTGGACTTAGTGGGGATAGTTTACACCCCTAGTTTACCGCCACTTTGAACCTTCATTACTCCGGTCGTATGGGAGCTAGAGGCTTGAGATTTATGTGAGATACTCCTTAGGATGTATGCCGTACAATGCCATACTCAGTTTTTACCCTAGTGCTCCCGGGCGGGTGGTCATGCGGGGGAGACGAACTATTGAAACCCCCCCCCCCCGCCCCCCAAATGACCGAAATGATTTTTTTTTATTTGTGTGTTCATTTCTCACCATTCTCTTCCATTTTGGCTCAACAAATTTTGTTGAAGCTCCCCACCCCCCAACCCCCCACCGGCCCCCCCCCCCCCAAAAAAAATGTCAGAGGTGATTTTTTTTTTTTTTTTTTTCATTTCTCATCCTTGTCTTCCATTTTAGCAAACAAACAAAATAAGTGAAAATGGCTTGGGACTGGGGTGAACAAAATATTATAACTAGCCGGGGCTCAACGGGTTAACCTCTGAAGTGCGCATGGGGGTAATTAGACACCTCTCCCTGTGTGCATGTATTTGAGGTGTTTCCGTCACTAAAATATTAATTGTACCATTAATAGCATTAATACTTATCCATATGCGCCTATTATGGGTTGATTATAAAGGTATTAACCTGAAACAACAATAATACGAGTGAAAACAGCGTTTGGATGGTCAAAATCGGAGATATAGTCCGCGAGTTGTATAATGTATGGGTGAGGCAAGCTGCTTTCCCGCCAATTTCCCCCAAGGCCACTGAGACACAGTCGATCAATACTCTCTCTCTCTCTCTTGCATTCGCTTGCTATCAGTGATGACCACACCCTGCAACCGGATTTCTAATGTTAGCACGAAAATATACCTCAGAATAAGGGAATAACAGGGAAAATAGGTGATAACTGAAGGAGAAGAGGAAAGTGGGGAAGGAGGGGAGGTAGAGGACTGAGATTTTGCATGGCCCAGGGGCCAAAAAAATAAATAAAAAAATAAAAAAATTCAAATATATATATATATATTTTTTTTTATGTCAAAAGTTGATTTTTTTTTTTCTCTGACTCTTAAGAGTCTCCCCGCAGTCCGCCGGGGGAACTCTTAAGAGTCTCCCCGCAGTTCCCGGGTTAAGAGCATTTTCGTAACATAAGTACTCCTGTTGTGAGTTGGCTTTGCCGTCACCGGAAAGCCTTTGTAGAAGTGCACTAAAACCCAGTTAATTGATACCCCGTTATCCAGTAGATTAACTCTGGAGGGTTTTAAGTGTTTTTGTTCACCGGCGTAATAGTTTGAGGGTTTGGAATTAGCGTACCGTTGTAATAGATATAACAAATGGCCGTTGTTGCAGATATAGCCTATCATCTAGTCCATTATTAAGTGCCCTTGTTTATTTCGTAGTGCCGGTCGTAACAAATGGCGACCTTAGACCAGAATATAGTGAACTGAATATTGTAGTTTTTTTTTGGAGAAATCTTATTGCCATTTGGGGTTGAATTTATTTCTCGCATTGTTGGCAGTAGACATTGTTTTGAGGATACATAGAACTTGTTGGAGTTATTGGTGACCTAGTATTGCACTCAGGAACATCTTCGAGTATTTTTTGGTGAGTAAAGCTACGCAAGAGTTTGGCTACTTTTGTCTTGACTGAGAATTTATTTTTGTTGACTCCATCATGTCACTGGACGGGTCTGAGCATAGTAAGGGCACAGTGTGAGAGGCAGGCGAGGAGGTGGAGAAGGTGGAGTTGTTAAGCGGCGTTCGGGTGGTGAACAATGAGGAGGATGCTCGGATATTTTTGGAGGAGCCTGTGTCAGCGGATCGTGTGTCGGGGCTAGACCGGTACGGACTGCAGTGTGTGGCCCCGGTCTTAAGGTTTCCCGGTACTAGCGGTTTGTCGAGAAGTGAGCTGGTTGCCTGTGTGCTGGGTGGGGTGCATGGGGGTTCGGGTGGAGCGAGAGCTGGGGTACCTTCGGCCCAGCCCCCGTTCCACTCGACTCCTACCGTGGCGCCCCCTCGGGTTCCGGAGCCGAGTACGTTCCCGCAGGCCGATGCCCGCTGGCGGTTGGGTATGCCTCTAGGTAATTCACGGGGTGGGTCCCCGATAATAGTACCCCCTCCTCATGGTTTGTCTGCCGAGATGTTGTTTCAGCTCGAGCTCGCCAAACTTAAGCAGCAGGAGCCTCCGACAAGCTGAGCATGAGCATGAGCAGCGAAAGCATGAGGCTGAGCTCGAGCAGCGAAAGTATGAGGCTGAGCTCAGGGAGCGAGAGTCTGAGCGCAAGTTTGAGTCTGAAAGGTATCGTGCCGATGTTGACCTAGAGAAAACTCATGTAGAGGTGACGAGGAACCGGGTCGTCCAGGGGAGTCGAGCCCATGACCAGTCCCTGTCGCATCTACTAAAGTTGGTTCCAGTGTTTGATGAGTTAGGAGTTACAGAATTTTTTCTCCGGTTCGAGAAAAAGTGCCAGGAGCACCAATGGCCCGAGAAGAAGTGGGCAGCCCTTGTTCACGATTGACGGGGAATGCACTCAAGGCGTACGATGCTTTGCCCCTAGATTCCTGCGTGAATTACGAGTTGTTGAAAGAGGCTGTCCTGAGGGCGTATGAGCTACAGCCAGAGACCTATAGGCTGATGTTTAGGGCGGTTCCAAAAAGAAAGGAGAGTACTTTCCAGGAACACGCTAGAGAGCTGTCAGATGCATTTGAAAATTGGTTATGGTCGGAGAAGGCAACTACTTTTGATTCAGTAAAACAACTAGTGTTGCTGGAACAATTTTTTTAAATGTACTGGCAGTGACTTGACTCTTTACCTTAAAGAAAAGCAACCAAAACCTCTGCAGAAGGTGGCTGAGCTGGCTGACCTTTGGGTGTCATTGATTCGTGGGTGCGGGTCTGCACAGAGAGCTGAGGCAGGTAGCCAGGGGCGTACCACTCCACCCCCCCGAATTAATGACACAACAACTAATTATCCATTCAAGAGTACTGTTGCCAATTATGATCCCAAGTCGAAACCCTTCCCGTTTAAGAAAGGCCAGGGCCCTTCCTCACCTCAGAGGAAGTCCAAGAGCGAAGTGGAGTGTTTCAAGTGTCATGAGAAGGGGCATATTGCGCGCTCATGTCCGAGCACACCGCCTACAGCAGTGGTGTCACTAGTGAGCAACATTGGCGTTTCTTTGAGGTCTTCCGCGTTTGCCCGGGGTAAACAGTCGGTTGCAAAGTCATCGTCGGTACAGAAGCAGCAGGAGGGCTCGCCACCCGTCCGTGATGCTTTTTGTGGTCATAGGGGGCACGTCACTGTGAGGTGGGCTTGTGTGAAGCATAGGCTTGAGTTGCTGCGTGATACGGGCGCTTCCCAGACACTTGTTAAGAATTTCACTGGCAAGCCTATTAACGCGGCTCGGGTTGTTGTGGTTCAAGGCATCAATGCTACGCGGTCTTACCCGCTGGTCAGAATGGAGCTTGAGGTGGACGGTGTGACACGGGAGATGGATGTGGGTGTGGTGGAGAAGTTGCCAGTTGAGGGGGTCGACCTCCTTCTCGATAACAACTTTGCGGTGCTCACTTCCGAGGTTCCACCCTTAGTCGTTGCCGAGAGGGCGGCCGACACGAGTAGGGAGGAGCAAGAGGGGCTTGAGAGATCTCAGTCTGCTCAGGTGTCATAGCCTAGTACTCAAGTTCCAGATCAGCGGAGGAAGGGTCGGAAGGAGAAAGTCGAGGCTGGTGGTCGGGTTGAGAGTTTGGACCCAGCGACACTCCTTGGTGACTCGGTACTTGACCCAAAGATGAGCTCCGGAGTGGCCCCAGCCCCTGTCCCCTCTAGTGACATGGTAGGGCGTGATGGCACTCCGCGACAGAGTAGTTCCCAGGGACAACAAGAAGATCTTCGTCTTGAGAGTTGTGGGAACGGGGCTATTGAACTCGAGGACGGGGAAGCATGTCATGTGAACCTGTTAAAGGAGTTTGTGAGGCAACCACCTGAGCAGCCTGTCCCTATGTTGGTCTGCAGCGGCCAAAGTGGAGAAGGAGAGGGGGGCAGTGGGGCACAGGTAGAGGAGTGTTGGGATTATCATGTCTCGGCGGAGCAGTGGGCGGGGGACACGAGTCTGGTGGCTGTGGAAGCGCTGGAGCGCCTGCCTGAGCAGCTGTGTGCAGCGCTCCAGCACCGGCTCGGTTCATACCCCACTGGTCGTGCCGAGCACCCAGGCCTCACAACTCATGCGGTGCACGAGGTTCCGCTGACAGGTCACTTGAATGTTAGCAGACCGTTGGCCTCGTTGTTTCAGTGGTTCAAGGTGGGCGACGAGGCTTTGGCATGGTTGTCAGGTCAGGGTCGACCCATGGCTGCTAAGCGTGGTGGTCAGAACCAGGACATTGAGCAGATTGGTGAGGTTGGCTGTGGAGTGGATGCGCCCGGTCGTCGCATAGCCTCCCAATGCTGCTCTAGTAATATGCAACAGCCCTACCATAGACCGACTGTATCTGGCCATGTCGCTGAAGGCGGTGATGCTGCGCAGGCAGATGTAGTCGCAAGGAATGCGGGGGTGCGCATGTACGGTATCGGCGGGAGAGCATTAGCAATTATGAACTGTGGGGGTGACTGCACAGGTGGTACAGATTGTCCCTCTCATGACCTGGCTGTTCTAGGGACAAAGGTGGAGAAGGAGGGAGATTATAGTGTAGAAACTGCGGTCTGCGGACCAGCCCCCATTCCACTCGACTCCTACCATGGCGCCCCCTCGGGCTCCGGAGCCGAGGACGTTCCCACAGGCCGATAGTCACTGGCAGCGTGGTTTGCCCCTGGGTGGATCACTGGGTGGGTCTCCAATTGTTGCATCTCCTCATCCTCAAGGTTTAACTCCAGATATGCTCTTCCAGCTTGAGATGGCTAAGATTCAGGCTGAGGAGAGAAAGGCCATGTACTGTGCAGACATAGAGCTTGAGAAGTCTCGGGTGGAGTCGACAGGGCAGCGCCTCGGTTCCGGGAATCGAGGTCTTGATCAGTTTTTATCGCACCTTCTTAAGTTAGTCCCTGCATTTGACGAGTCGGGTGTCACCGAGTTTTTCCTGCGTTTTGAGAAGAAGTGCCGGGAGCACCAATGGCCCAAGGTTAAGTGGGCAGCCCTTGTTTCCTCTAGGTTGGTTGGCAAAGGACTCAAGGCATATGATGCGTTGCCCTTGGAGTCTTGCATCGATTATGAGGTACTGAAGGAAGCTGTTCTGCGGGCGTACGAGTTACAACCAGAGACATATTGGTTGAAGTTCCGGGGTGTTGCGAAGGGTCGTGAGTGCACTTTTCTAGAACATGCCCGGGAACTGTCTGATGCTTTGAGAAATTGGCTGAGGTCAGAGAAGGTGACGACGTTCGAAGAGCTTGAGCAGTTAGTCCTTCTAGAGCAATTTTTTAAGTGCACAGGCGGCGACCTGACTTTGAACCTCAAAGAGAAACAGCCTAAAACTCTACAAAAGGCAGCTGAGATGGCTGACCTGAGAATGTCGCTGATTCGTGGGTGCGGGTCTGCACAACGGACCGATGCAGTTAACAAGGGCACACTCAGTCAGCGATGCAACATTTAACCCTTATTTAGCGGCGAGCAACATAAGTTGAGTTAAATAAAGCTGGACTATGTGGCGGCGCTCGACATAACTCGAGTGGCAATTTCAGCACGTAATGTGCTGAGAGAGACAAGTGGCAGGAGACTAGCGAGCGTATGACTGCTCCAGACCACCGCGGCGAACCTACTGACACAAATCTCAGCTCCCTCCTCCCTCTCTCACTCGCTACATACTCAATTATGTACTGAAAGTACCGAATTACCTGCTTTTTGCACTCGCGTTGCACGGTTATTGCAAGAAAACTATCCATCATACAAGGATCGTTATGGTGTCATTCGAAAGCTCTGTTTATGCCCTTTCAGGGATAGGTACTTGTTTTACGTTCTGGGTCTTATTTAGGCATGAAAATGATCACGTAAACAGCCCTATTTTGGCTAAAAACACCCCCCCCCCCCCCCTCCCCCCCCCCCGAGTCAGCGATGCAACATTTAATAACGAAAGTAAGAGCAATGATACCAATTTTGATCACAAACCTAAAACAGTCCCATTTAAGAAAGGTCAGTGCCCTTCCCCACCTCAGGGGAAGTCCAACGGTGAAGTAGAGTGGTTTAAGTGTCATAACAAGGGGCATTTTGCACGTTCCTGCCCTAGTAACCAACCTACAGCAGTCGTGTCTTTGGCTACCAACATTGGGGTGTCTCTGAGGTCTTCTGCATTTACCTGGGGTGATATATCAGATGCGGGGGCACAGCCAGTGAAGGAGTGTCCGGAAGGCTCGAAACCTGTCCGCGATGCTTTTTGCGACCATAGAGGGCATGGCTGCGTGGGTTGGGCTGGTTGCAAGCAGGGGTTGGAGTTGTTGCGTGATACAGGTGCATCCCAGACTCTGATGAAAAACATTACAGGCAAACCTATAAACGCGGCACGGGTAGTTGTGGTGCAGGGTATTAATGCTACAAGGTCATACCCGTTGGTTCGAGTGGAGCTGGAGGTTGATGGTGTGACACGAGAGATAGATGTGGGAATCGTGGAGAAACTGCCAGTAGAGGGCGTCGACCTTCTTCTCGGCAACGACTTTGCGGTACCTGCTTCTGAGGTTCCACCCTTAGTCGGTCCCGAGAGGGCGACCGACGTGAGTAGGGAGGGGCAGGAGTTGGTCGAGAGGTGTCAATCACAGTAGGGGGTGTGTGTTGTCACCCGATCTCATGCATCTAAGGTGTCACAGCCTATTCCTCAGTCTCTAGACCAGCGGAGGAACGGTCAGAAGGAGAAAGCTAAAGTTGAGAGTTTTGTGAGTTTTAAACCAGCGGCTCTTCTTAGCAACTCAGTACTTGACCCAGAGGTGAGCTCCGGAGTGGCCCCAGAACCTATCACCCCTAGTGACATGGTAGGGCGTGATGGCACTCCGCGACAGAGTAGTTCCCAGGTGGAGGAGAGTTGTGGGAACGGGGCTATTAAACACGAGGACGGGTAAACATGTCATGTGAACCTGTTAAAGGAGTTTGTGAGGCAACCACCTGAGCAGCCTACTGTCCCTGCGTTGGTCTGCAGTGGCCAAGGTGGAGAAGGAGAGGGGGGCAGTGGGGCACAGGTAGAGGAGTGTTGGGATTATCATGTCTCGGCGGAGCAGTGGGTGGGGGACACGAGTCTGGTGGCTGTGGAAGCGCTGGAGCGCCTGCCTGAGCAGCTGTGTGCAGCGCTCCAGCACCGGCTCGGTTCATACCCCACTGGTCGTGCCGAGCACCCAGGCCTCACAACTCATGCGGTGCACGAGGTTCCGCTGACAGGTCACTTGAATGTTAGCAGACCGTTGGCCTCGTTGTTTCAGTGGTTCAAGGTGGGCGACGAGGCTTTGGCATGGGTGTCAGGTCAGGGTTGACCCATGGCTGCCAAGGGTGGTGGTCAGAATGAGGACATTGAGCAGATTGGTGAGGTTGGCTGTGTAGTGGATGTGCCCGGTCGTCGCATAGCCTCCCAATGCTGCTCTAGTAAGATGCAACAGCCCTACCATAGACCGACTGTATCTGGCCATGTCGCTGAAGGCGCTGATGCTGCGCAGGCAGATGTAGTCGTAAGGAATGTGGGGGTGCGCATGTACGGTATCGGCGGGGAAGCCTTAGCAATTATGAACTATGGGAGTGACTGCACAGGTGGTACTGATTGTCCCTCTCATGACCTGGCTGTTCTAGGGACGAAGGTGGAGAAGGAGGGAGACTATAGTTTAGAAGCTGCGGTCTCGGCTGGGTTGTGGGAGGGCACTAGGCATGTTGTTCTTCGAGATAAGTTGCAGCCTCTTGTTCCTGAGCGCCAAGAGAAATTGTTTACTAGGCTGTGGCAGTACGTCCGCATGTTTGTTGCTTCTCCAGGCCTGATGCACGGAGTAGAATCCGACATGGAGACTGGAGACAGTGCAAGGCTCAAGTTAATTCCCTACCGTATAAATCCTGCTCGACAGCCTGTTGTGAAAGCAGAGCTAGACTACATATGGAAAAAGGGTCTGAGGGATAAGGGATATCGTGAGTGGTCGTTGCCAATGAGTTTGCAACCTGAGTTGAGTGGCAAGATCTGTGTGTATGGTGATTGCAAGAGTGTGGGTGCATTATCCCTGACAGACACCTATCCATTACCTAGAGTTGACGACACCATAGACCGCATCGGGGCTGCCTCGCTCATCACGAAGATAGAACTAGTGAAAGGTTATTGGCAGGATCCGTTGCCGGAAAGAGCGAAGAGAAGTGCCAGTCTTGTGATGAACTGGACAGTTTATCAGTGCCAGGTGTTGTTTTGCTGCCGGAACACAAGTTGGATGTGTGGCATGTTAAGGGCACTGATAATGTTTTGACTGATTGTTTGTCACAGGAGGGTATGTTTGCAGGAGAACCCTCGCCGTTCAGTCAGTGTGTGTTGAGAGTGGAGAAAAACCAGGCTTGCCCCTGTAGAGCAGCCGTCAAAAACAACATTAAAATTAAATAAAAAAAATCACATAAAAACTCTTTCTATTTGATAGTTAATTATAAGTTGCCAATGTTATAGCTAAAGTCCTAAGTTGAACCTGTCTTTCACTTAGTAGGCTGGGCTCTGTGAAGCCTGTGAAGCAGGCTAAAATTATACTATTATGTTTGGGAGGGGCTGTAAGATTTTCTTTATGTTGATATGTTGTTTTATGTAAGAATTGAGCTTTGCATTTCATTTCTGGTGGAGTGGCTATGTGTGACGGGTCTTGTCGGCATTCTGCCTTGTCAGATATGGTGCTCGCCTAATGTTGAGCGTCCCATATCTTGGGCGGGGTGTGACGTATACCAGCGTTGGCAGAATCGCCTCTCGTTAGCCACTAGCGCTCGCCAGGGACATCGAAATGGGCTACAGTTATCCGAGAATGTTGTTCTTTCTTTCCTTGTGCTTGCATTGTCACAGACAGTAAAGTGGTGGTCTTTGTTTTCGTCTGTGACAACGGGAAGTATTTTATATCATTACTAGAATATAAGATGCATTGTGTAGAGTTAAGGAGAGAGAGAGAGAGGCGAGAGCGTGGTGGTAATATGTGCGTGTGTATGTATGTGCTGCCTCGCTCGGAGGAGTTTTCTCGCTCGCGCGGGTTTTCCCTCGCCTTTGATTGGCTGGTGGTTCCTGGCGCGTCCTAGGGGCCTGCTGCCTTGTGACGTATCGGCCCGTGATTGGCCGACCATCGCGCCTTTGTGGGATCCTCTGTGACTTCCCTCCTGCATCAAGGTCCACAGGAGCTGTTCTCCTCAGGACAGGCTTGGCGCGCATGCTTATAACATCCCTTTGCATACTCTCTCCCGATCACCCCCTTTACCAATGTCTCTCTCTCTGACCTTCTTCTTTTCCATTGCTTCTCACCTTTATTCAATTACTTGTCCCCTTGGGTTCTGCATACGGTTTCCATAGCCGGCCCATTGTATTGTATGCGCCGTCCTCTGAGATATTTACATGTACTTAGAATAGGTTTTGAGGGTTCTTAGTTAGTAGAGGTTGGGAACTTAGTGTGTCTCCATTATTGATTTAGTGTTTCTGCTCTTTTATTTAATGCTAGACTGGGATAAGGTAACTGTAGTCATTGTCCCCAATGTGTGTATGGTTTGCTTATACCTACACGACTTCGATCGGTCTTGTGGTAGCCTGTGTTGTTTTTCGCTTGCGTCCTTTACGAGTGCAACATTGTGTTGACTGAGGGTTTTAGCCTGTTCCAGTTCCACACTTTGTTGCCTCTTTGCTTGTCTTTAGAGGGTCGCCAGGATAGAACCAGATACTTGTGATCTGGATCTATCAAGAGAGCACCCTAGTCAATTAACGTAACTTAAAGGATGCAGTCTTAAGGACATCGCTAGGCTACGAGCCTGTCTTGCTCAACCACAGTTCCTTACCTAGAGTATTCCAGCTAGACATTATTAATCGAGTAGACACTTATTAGTATTTAATATAAGCTCTTTGTTATGTATGCATTATTATTCACAGCATTTATTAGTCTAGGTTGTTGTTGAGTTGCACAACCATAGCAGGCTGTTTCGTTGATGAGGAACTACTTCTTTGAATGTCGAGCTTTGCTACCGTTGCGCATTTATAGTATTCTCGTGTCAGTTAACATTATATGTCCTATCTTTTAGTGTATTCCATTTACACATGTGGTGTCCTGCCTCCTGCCTTTATATAGTTTAAGATACGAGCATCTTATGAGCATCAGACTTTCTTCAGAAGTTTCCAGGTCTATGCTGTAGGACTATATTTAACTTTCTTTCAGATAGGAGTGAAGAGTTTATTGTTATTTAGAGTAACTATATTGAAGCATCTTTTTATTGTATTAAATCTTGCAGTGATTTAATTGATCTTTTCATAGATTCCTTTTTATGCATTTTAACATAACTTGCATCTTGTTTGTTATCAGGCTATACCAGTGTGGGTTAGCCTGAAGTAGAGTACATTTATGCCCAGTTAACCCAGGAGCTGCGGGAAGACTCTTAAGAGTTTCCCCGGGCGACTGCGGGGGAGACTCTTAAGAGTCTGGGAAAAAAAAAATCCATTTAAAACACCCCCATTTTTTTTTTTTTTTTTTTTTTTTTTTTTTTGCCCCTGGGCCATGCCAAATATCACTCCTCCACCTCCCCTCCTTCGCCACTTTCCTCACCTCCTTCAGTTATCACATATTTTCCCTGTTATTCCCTTATTCTGTGGTCTATTTTCGTGCTAACATTAGCGAGTTGCAAGCAGGGCATTGTCATCACTGTTACCAAGCGAGTGCAAGAGAGAGAGAGAGAGTATCGATCGACAGTCTCTCTCCAGACGTGGAGAAAAGTGGAGGGGAGGGAGGTTGCCTCAGCCATACATTATGTAACTCCCGGCCTGTATCGCCGATTTTGACCATCCAAACGCTGTTTCCACTTGTTTTATTGTTGTAACAGGTTAATACCTTTATAATCAACCTATAATAGGCACATATGGATAAGTATTAATGCTATTTATGGTAAAATAATGATGTTAGTGATGGGAACAGCTCAAATACGTGCGCACAGGAGTGTGGTGTCTCATACCCCCCATGCGCACGTCTTAGGTTAAAGATACCCCGTTATCGCAGATTAACTCTGGAGGGTATAGGTGTTTTTGTTCGCCGGCATATAAGTTCGAGGGTTTGGATCTAGCGTACCGTTGTTGCATAGTGCCCTATTACTAGTCCAATCATTAAGTGCCCTTGTTTTATTCGTAGCCCCGGTCGTAACAAGACATTCAATCAATTTGGTGTGGATGAAACACAGTGTGGAATGGTAAGAAATGGAGGTGGGATAGCAATGGAATAACTGTGGAAATTATGCACAGAAGCCTGGAGTGATGCCAGTAGACTGGAAGAAAGGAATACTAGTTCCACTGTATAAAGATAAAGTGAACGTAACAAATGTAAGTGTCACAGAGGGAATAAATAGCCTGCTGAGTATGGTTGACAAGGTATATGCTTGTATAGTGATTGACAGAGTGAATGAAATTACCGGTGGAAAAGTGAGTGATAAACAGGGTAGTTTTCGAAGTGGTAGAGGAAGGGTGGATCAGATTTTATAGTGATACAGATGATAGAGAAGACATGCCAGAAAGATCAGAGGGTATACGTGGGATTTATGGATCTTGAGAGAGCATATTATACAGTAAATAGAGAGGAACTGTGGACAGTTTTGGAGTTGCATGATGTTTGAGACAATTTGTTGAATGCTGTGAAGAGTATTTATAATGGTAGTGAAGCATGTGTAAGAATTTATGTCACACTAAGTGATTGGTTTAGTGTCCAGCTTGGAGTGAGACAGGAATGTGTGATGTTGCCCTGGTTGTTTAATATGTACTGTACATGTATGGGGTAATGAGAGGGCAGAACAAGAGGAGAGGGAGTAGAAATGATGATTGATGGTAATAAAATGATTGTCTCGAATCTGTTGTATGCAAATGATGCAGTATCATTTGCTGAGTGCGGGTATGACCTAGTTGTGGAAGTATGTGAAAGACGAGGTCTGAAAGGAAATGCAAATAAACGCATGATTGTGATTGATGTGATTGATGATTGTGTATGCTTCTGACCGCTAAAATGATGTAGTTGGCAATATTGCTGCCTGTCCTGTGGTCGTAAACTAACGGAATACTTTTTATGGTACAAATTACAATCCATCTAAAAGCACAATTTGTGAATAACATGGTAGAAATGTGCATTAACCAAAGGCCATAATGGGAAGCATGATGATTGTGTATGCTTCTGACCGCTAAAATGATGTAGTTGGCAATATTGCTGCCTGTCGTGTGGTCGTAAACTAACGGAATACTTTTGATGGTACAAATTACAATCCATCTAAAAGCACAATTTGTGAATAACATGGTAGAAATGTGCATTAACCAAAGGCCATAATGGGAAGCAGCACGAATATCCTGTACTTCATAATTTAATTACTGCATAATAATGAACACATAAATTCACTGTAAAGCTAAAATATAATCTATGACACAAATAATTCAAGTCATACGGTACGGTCACTGATCACATGTCGGGGATCTATAATGATTTAATTGTGCAAGAAAAAAGTTCCAACAACTCCAAAATTGTCTTAAATATATGTGCTTATTTCTGAAGAACTTACATTCCATTTTCACTAGAGAAAGAATCAAGGTAGAAATTATAGAAATATGACGTTATTTTCAAGTGTGACTCTACAGACGTGGACAGAAATACTTGAACACCGCCTTATGATTACAACTAGACTTGGAACATTACATTTTACTAGTGAAACTCAATCATTAGATCTATGTGGCTTAATTAAGGGGAGATGGTTCCTTTATCTAGACCACCTTTTCCCTCATGTTTAGCCCCATTAATTTTGAGATTTGATGACGTTCGTTCCATTAGTTTGGCGATCTTAGGACCTTCACCCCATTTCTTTGTCAGTATTAGGACCTGTCGTGTCATTTAGGTGTCAATTTTCTATTGGTAAGCGATAGCAAGCCTGTAAATTTAGGAGAAATCGGTCTTCGACTGGAATATTTTTCTACCGAAAAATGTACAAATTTATCTGGAAGGTGGGTCTAGGGGGTGTTTTTTAAGCTTGGTGGTGGAGGTCTAGGGAGGAAACAAAAAGAATAATAAAGTGATAAATATATAAGCAAATAAATAAGTCCATCCCCCTTAACGAAATTTTGAGATTTCGTTAGTGTAATACATTTGTTCCTCCCAAAATTATGCATATATTCCTTTCCACGACCGTACAAAGTGCCTGAACCGGTTGTATATAAACCCTCGTAGCCAGGTGTGTCTACTGGCGGTGGTATTATAGCCTACACCTGGCCACTACCGCCTCACTTCTTAGGCTTGCTTCTGCTTCACTGACTCACAAGTATTTTAGTACTATTGGATACTTCCGGATGGGTGGCATAGTCAACTGTGCGCCCCACTGGAGTTGCATTTTCTAGTTAACTGAAGATCTTGACTTGTTCTTAGAGAATATATGAAATATATACATACTGTATATATATATATATATATATATATATATATATATATATATATATATATATATATATATATATATATATATATATATATATATATATATATATATATATATATATATATATATATATATATATATATATGTATATATATATATATATATATATATATATATATTGAAATGTCGGGTTGGTATTTCAACTCGATTTACTATGATCTCGTACAATCTTATATTAAAATATAGTGAGATGGAATATGACGACAGGGTCACGTCTAGCTTTATAATTCTTGCATAAATTCTTTATCCCAAGGCAGCATTCACACAATAAGAACACAACATTACTTCACACTTGAGTTTATTCATAAGATATAGGTTAATGCATATAGAATATTGCGCTGTCATATAAGGCAGACAATAAAGGTATTTAAGTGATGTATCAAATATAGAATGGTCTATAGTGATAACTTTATTATAATTAGTCACGTTATAGTTACACACAGTATAGGTAATATTAATATGCAGGAATAATGGTGTTACAAGGTTCCATGTCAGTTGAACCAGTGCCACTTTAACCAGTGCTAACTCAACCAGTGACCATTTTAACCAGTAACCTAGCCTAACCTACTGGTTAAAATGGTCACTGGTTGAAGTGGCACTGGTTCAACTGACCTGTCACCGCGTTACACATGTATATAGATAATCAAATTAAATTATAATATGTATGTGAGTGTAACGTCTAGCGCGAAGACTTCTGGCATAGGGCGAATTGACTTGACAAAAGCGTTCACGAGCGTGGGGGGCGGTGAGCGCCTATCAAGGGGATTAACGGAAGGGTCACACAGGTAAGGTAAATACAAGGTAAGTGCGTTCGACCCTAGGTCAGAGTGACTGCTTTGGTATGAATTTATAATTCGAAATAGTGTGACTATAAGACACTGGTGAATATTAAACATATACTAAACAGCTTATTGACAGGGTGGTTTAAGTTGGCATTTACTTATCTAAGTGGTTTTTGTGAAAGCGTCTACACACGGATACGAAAAATAGATTTACACCGGGTAAGAGTTCACTACACACAATTATAGAATCCAAATTCAAATTAAGGTCAATGAATCACTATAACAAGTTTTAGAATGAATACAAATTAATAATAAAATTAGGAAATACACTCAAATAAAATGCGACTGGAATATCAACAGTAAAGTAGAATTCGAAGGAACTCAGAATCCAAAAGGGCGTACACGACGAAGTTGTACTGGGTTAAAATACTACGTTAATAGTATGAAAGGAAATTTGAATACATTATCAAATCCCTATCTGGCAACACATGGACCAAACATACGGCATATGCGAATTACATGAACAGATGATGTAATTAATCGATCACTATGGAAATAGTAAAATCGGAATAGTAATGGTCTCTAATATAAAACGGAGACGAACAATAAATATCTTAATCATGGAGTTATTAAAAATGTGTGAAAAGAAGTATTAATTACCCACACACGTAGATCAAATTAATTCACAAGCACTGGTTTAAACTAGATAGCTCGAATAAATAGAATTAAGATTACTCAACGGGGGTTCTTGACTTTTCGGTTAGGAAAGAAAGGCAGATAAAAATTCGGGCATAGGTCTTAGGTAAAAGGTAGTAAATAAAGGAATATCTTCACGGTGTACGTTTACACTTCAACTTGGATACACAAGAGAATAAATAACATATATAGGTGACATCTGAGAGTATTCCGTCGTTGAGCCTGGATCGAGATGAATGTATATAACTGGTACATAAATAATAATTAATGATAACACTTCAGGATATAAATTTCAAGGGGTTATACGTGACAATATCTAGTGCGATGAATTCACTTGCACAGATCAAGTTTTAACGGAAGGATAAATGACTATGTAACGTGTACACAGATCGATAATTAAGTAAAGAACAGGCACAGATCCTTGGCACAAATCAACTCAATAACACTTTCGGAAAACTCGCATATATAACCTTACCTGCAACAATAGCAACAAATTGAGATCACAGAAACACTTAGGGTTTGCGTGGAGGAGGAGATGGGCCAAGTACGAGGGTCGGGGCGTCACAGATATCCGGGCACGGCAGCTGGACGAAATGGGGCCACTCGTCAGGAGTCCAGGGGGCAGGGCCGCACGTCAGGGTATAGCTCCGACGTAGAGGTTCAAGGGCAGGGGGGGCAGGTCGACGATATGCTCCTTCTCTCTCTCAGGCAAACGGCTCCCGGACGTTATCCGGACGGAGCGTTTTGGCAGGTAGCTCCCGGACGTTATCTGGACGGAGCAAGCTGCTGAGTGTGAACTGACTTCCTGTAGTTTCAGTCAGTACATATTTGGGTTATTTCTCTTAGTTAGGTTGTGTGGTCTCGTGTGAATTGGGGCATAGTAAATACATAAAAATTGGCTATGTTGCGGTTATTAATTACAATAAAATTACATTATGGTGCTTAATGACATCGCACTGAGGTTCTCGTCTTTATAACCTTTGGTTCTTTCTTATATCATCCAGCCTGATGATGTAATTCGTGATTTTTTGTGCACTAATTGTTTTGGCTATATGCACTGTTTATGGAATAGTTTTCTTCTGTGGCACTTCATATCACCATTTCGCTTTTCTTCTGGTCTGGCAGCTTCTTGAGGATGGAGGGCCCCAACGATTTAAGAACTCCCAGGGCTCTTTATGCTTAGATTGCATAAACACTTTTTTATCATAGTACTCGAAGGGGTATTCGGGGTGAAGTTCTGCCTTGGCTATTTGAGTCCTGCTCTGTGATTGGCGGGCCCGCGTGAGGTGTTGATTGGAGGGGCTTGACCTGCCCTTCGGGGGTAACTCACCTGTATGTGGAATTAGAGCATGGGTACAGGGGTCAGAATGGAAGAATGGGAAATTAATCTATTTCTAAATCCTTTTCTTCTGGCCTCCCTGGATTCCCTTACGGTGGCTATCTTGTGTGGTTGTCCTTTTGGCTCCGTCATTTCAGATATATATATATATATATATATATATAAATACTGTACATGTATACTGTATATATATATATATATATATATATATATATATATATATATATATATATATATATATATATATATATGAAATGACGGGGTTGAGCAGCCACACCCCAATCACTCCCGAAAGGATAGCAGTGATACAGAGCAGCAGGAAAAGACGACCTCCAGGAAAAGGCTAAAAAGAATAAGACCAGACCAGTTTCCCAGGCTTCAATACCGGCTGGAATAGGTCGGCCTACCCTGTTTCCCTGATCTACCCATGCTCTAATCTCCGGGAAACTAGGTAGGTCTAACCCAGAAAGAAGTTCGAGTCCCAACCAATCACAGGGACCCCAGCTCCTCCGATGGCAAGGACCGAGACAAAATCCCAAGGAATATCACCAACTTCAGCCTGACTTGCATTAAGACGAAGAACTATTTATGCAAATGCAACACCAAGAACCCTCTCAATACTTGCATAGATGGGAATCCCAGTACCTCCTCTACAGTACCTTCCGGGAAGACTCGGGATAGTACCACCGAAGTGAACAGTGAAAGAACTATAACCTGTAGAATAAGAAAAGCCAAATATTATGATGAATAGAAAATCATCCATTACGTCACCATAGTACCCTCTAAAAGGAGGGGAACCATATGGAGAGATCAAGAATCTCTGTGTGCGTAAATTAATAACTAACATGTATTTTTAGCTTATGAACTACCTTCACCATATCCAAAACAACGATATCCACATGTCCTTATGTTATTGAATTAGACCAAACTGAACACTAAATATAAACCGAATATAGCCTGACTGAAACTGAAGGAAGTTAACAAATACTATTGCTTCCTTCCACTGGCTACAACCAGATGTGGTGATGGGCTGGTCTATCAGAGTGAGAACTGAGCGATCTCTGCCATACCCCTAGCTTACTCTGACTGTTCCTTTTACTTATATATTTTCTAGATCTCAAGTGACGGCGTCTTTTGCGTGGATTGACCTCCTAATCTACCAAGATTGGAAGCCAAAGCGTCACATCTTTCCTTTGCCCCTCAACTTTCTCTTCATAATTGCTGAGGGGCACAGGGCTCTGGGTGGGGCTTTGGTTTCCCGGGCGTTTCCGCACCCTCCTCAGCTCCCCGCCATGGAGTGGCTTCGGTCACCCAGGCTTTATTGTGGTCGGCAGGGAGGGTTCTGTGGGGGCGCTCGGTTATGGCCTTGGCCTTGCTCGGGGCCTTGGGGCTGTTCGGCCAGGCAGCTTGGGGAAAAACAACAACAACAACCAGATGTGGGATGGGATTGGTATTGTTCAACCTGTACAAGAGAGTGTGCTGCCCTGCCCCTGAAGCGAAAGGCCAGTTCCCCTCCACGTCCAGCCCAGGAGAACCCCGAGTCCTACATCGTCCAGACTCTTGTTCATGGCCACCTCTATCCTATACCCTAAGTGTCTCTGCGTGTTGTGGCTATTGTTGTGAAGGTAAGATAAAATATGCGAGTATTTTATTATACTTAATTATAGATATGTGCCTAAGATCTATCTTGAAGCTGTGTTATCTGTGTAAACTCTCTAACTTTGAACCGTACAGTGTTTTCGTAAGTACGAGATATTGCTAAGATAAATTGTGGTAATCCATCAGAAACCTAAATTGTATGTACATTACATAGTCATCTTTACACATATTGTTTACCCAGAATACTCTCAGATTTTATTCCTATGTGTTGATTTTTCTTTGTGTATCCAAGTCGAAGTGAAAGTGTATACCGTGAAGTTATTCCCTATTTAATCTCAATATCTACCTAGAACCTATGCCCAATTTAGGATTTATATATCCATATAATTATTACCAGAGAATTGATACTTCCACCCTTTAATTTGAAAGTAAAGAACCCTTCCGTCGAGTTAGATTTAACGCATAATCAAGATACTTGAATTCTATTAGTTCTTGTGAGTAATCTAATCTTAATCGTGATTCGGGTCATATAATTCTTTCCACACCTTTCAAGGAACTCAGATTTTCCAGTTCTTGATTCGATCCACCTATTATTTGGATTTGTATCATATTCATTACTTGATATAGTAATCCCTTGATTATATTCGTATTTACGTTATAATACAGCGCTACATTAGTTCTGCGTTCTTTAGGATTATGTTAACATATGTAAAACTCCTTTCCTGCCACCCTTTACGGTATTCCTTAAATATAACTTCACTATAATCATATTTAATTTTAAATAGCTCCATTTACAAGCTATCTTCACACACGTATGTAAGTGTGTTACTTAATTAAGACTTTAATAAATTATTCCCTCACTCGTAAACTTCGTATTATCCCTCTCAAATCAGTCACTATACTTATTGTGAATCTGAGTTCATTTATCCGTATGATTTAAACTCATTTATGATCGAATCTTATTTTTCGTGTCCCGTGTGAGAGATTTTTCACAATAACTCTTAGATACTTGAATTCCAAATTAAACTATCTTTCTCTCTAGAATTAAATAAACAGCCTAACCTTATCCTCTAATTTAATATTGCATTAAAGCAATATTTATTTCCAGAGACCGTAGTCCACCTGAAGTATAGGCTATAGCGCGGTTCCTTTGATGTACTCACCTGAGCCGAGGCCACCGAGAGTACCAGGCCGCGTCAACCATACTGTGACGTCAGCAAGGTGGTGCTACATTCAAGGACCGCTCTGTCTCCCAAGTCTATAATTACTCTCCCTTTTATATTTTATCAGTTTAGTTTTAAATTAAAGTACACATAAAACTACATTTATCTTTTACCGTGTACGCAAAATTATATTATTATATATTATTATGCCGAATTATAACAACATACTTTGGTATTTACTGCAAATTACACTCATACCTTGAAAAAGTATTTGTACAAGATGAAAACGTATTACAAGTATATCAATATTACTTTTTTCCTATTGGAAAATATAATACAAAATGCTATTATACATTACTATATTTTATACACAGCCAATAAAGAGAGCCTTACTGGAGAGCCAATATAAGCGACATCCACTATTATTCGTGAACAAATACACATAAGTAACTAACTAAACTTATTACTATATACATTAATATAAACATATAATTAATGTAACACACATATAAAGGAATGACCTTTGTACTACGCCTAATCCAATCTCCGTTCCGGGATTATACCTTTTAAATCCAATTCCCTTACTTAACCACACCTGCAGACACACTCACCTTCACAATCACAATCACACACACACCTGCATTCACACACACACACACACACACTCACAAACACACACACACACAATACAATAATTATACAATACAGTACACATAGTCTATTTGTCTAGGGGTTGAAGCTTTCTCGTCATGCCTACATTCTTATTAGCTCTGGTAGCTGCTGGGATGTTATTTTCTTTAGCACAGTAATTATTTAATATTGCATTTGTAGAAGCATATACACCACCATACTTTCTATTTTGTCGGTGTTATGACCATTTTCATACATATCATTAGGGAACAGGAGATCAACATCTGCTAAAGCCGTAACTGTGTGCTGTGTTGCTATATTTCTTTGGCTAGTAGCATTTCGAAAGGCAGGAAGTTGAACAAGTTTTTTAATAACAATATAGTTATACATGACCATGTTGGCTGTCACACTATCTGGGTAAATAAGAGAACCTCTGCTAATTCCAGCAATGTAACTTAGATTTTCAGGGATGTCTTCACCACTGTCTGAACACTTAATAATTTCTTTAAATGCATTACATTTAATGTTCTTTCTCACAGAGTAACAGCATTAGCCAGCTAAATAAACTATCACTGGGATGATGTCTTTACACCTATCAATATCCTTCTTACAAACTTCAACATTCGTATGACATAAACCAAAATCAATTTCCTCATATGTTTTTACTTCTTCATAATAATAATTAATGTCTTCAAAATTCCTTAACATGGCCTTCTTGTCGAGTATGGGTAAACTTAGTTTTAACACTGACATCATCCGTATCTTTTTTCACACTCATATATTTGGCCTACAGAAATATTGTAATTTCCTCCTGCTAACTGCCGATATTGACCAAATCTTGCTTCCAAATGGTCTGTTTGAAATGTTCCTGTTAGTATGTAATCCATCTTCAGTTCTGTTATGCAATAATTTGTAATTTCTCTAACAGACACACAAACACACAAAGACACACGCACTCCTCACCACACACACACACACACGCACTGACTCTCACTCTGTTTTTAACTATCTATAGTATCTATATATTTAACTATATCTATCTATCAATTATCTTTTTAACTATCTATAGTATATATATATTTAACTATATCTATCTATCAATCTATCTATATCCTCCTTACAAACTTCAACATTCGTATGACATAAACCAAAATTAATTTCCTCAACTATTTTTACTTCTTCATAGTTAACTTCTTCAAAATTCCTTAAAATGACCTTCTTGTCGAGTATGGGTAAACATAGTTTTAATATAGGCTACTTATAAAGTATTTAGAAGGGGGAAATAATTTGGAAACACAGCGCGATCTTCCCCATATTTCACTCAAATGTATACTGACCTGTGAGGGTAGTGCGAAAATTAACCCTACCTTTGCCTACGTCACAGAATTTAAAGGTCCCATCCGTGCGGCCTGGTACTCTCGGTGGCCTCACCTGAGCGCAGGCTTCCTTCCTGTTTACCAACCATACCAGCCCCGCAGCTGAGCGATAAGTTTCACACTATCGTATCTTTGTCAGAATACTTCACACTAGACATTTCGCTCGCATATGTATTATTGTCAAAGATTCTTGTTTGTGTATATCTTTATCTGAATATCTGTTTGTATTTCCATTCTTACATTGCCACTCAAGTAATAACTTGAAACTTAGTAAAGGGTGGAATTAGTTCGCTCTCTTATTAAATAAGAGTGTAATCTAACCTGTGTGTTTATTGTGTTATCGTTGCCTGATTGAGTATTTACCTATCAAATTCACTAAGCTCGACAAGTCCCTGTTGAGATATAGTCCACATCTAAGTATCTGAAATTCGGATTATTAAGATATAATACTAAAGCCTGTTGGATTGCAACCTGGCATAACAATATACATATATATTTTCAGTATATATATATTATATATATACTGAATATATATACAGTATATATACAGTATATATATATATATATATATATATATATATATATATATATATATATATATATATATTCTGTATATATATATATATATATATATATATATATATATATATATATATATATATATATATATATATATTCTGTATATATATCCAGGGGACGCAACATAGGCATATAATAAGGAGTTGCTGCAACTCCATTTTTATTTACCTGGCTTCCCCCACTGTTTCTGTTGTGCTTCACCTACAGAGTATTCCAGTCAACTCTCAAAAACACCTCCTTCTCTTCATTTCACTACACTTTACAAGCATACCACTCTTCTTTCCCACACACTTAAGTTACCTCTGATGTGCCTTGATTTTGGCTCTCTACCACTCTTTCAACCTTGGGGGGACACTTGTTACAGGCAGCTTTGCCTTTTGTCTCCTTCATACACATAGCAAAATATGTAAACTGTTCTACCTGGAACAAACTTCCCTCGGAAGTTGTAAATATATCTGTAGTTGAGCAGAACAAGCATACAGTAGGTAGCATTGTGCATATCCTGTAGTGATATGCAATGCAGTACACACGATATCTTTGTTTTCACCTATATTAACATATATTTACGGAGTCAGTACTACTGTAAGGTCGTTGAGATACTAATTATTCTCTCTCTCCCTCTCTCTCTCTCTCTCTCTCTCTCTCTCTCTTCTGACACTGATATAGCTAAATCCCTAAACGACTATTTTGCCTCAGTATTCAGAAAGGAAAATAACAGTGACATGCCAAGGAATAGTGCATGGGGGTGAAGTTCTTAGCAGAATCAGATGTACCCAAGAGGATGTAGCAAACAGAATAGATAAGTTAAATAGGTTCAAGTCATCCGGCCCAGATGACTTTCTTCCTCGAGTTGTATGAGAAGTGCGAGATGAAATCGCACCTTTCTTAGCAGACATCTTCAATAAATCACTAGAAAATGGAGAAGTCCCTGAAGACTGGAAACTGGCCAATGTGACCCCAATTTTTAAGAAAGGGGATCACTAGTGTCCCAAGAATTATAAGCCAATTAGCTTGATTTCTATCATAGTAAAACCCTTAGAAGGGATACTAGTAGACAAGATAATTGACTACCTAGAAACCTACAAATTAATTACAAATTCCCAACGTGGATTCAGGCAACACCGATCATGTCTTACCAATTTGCTGGAATTTTCCCATGAAACTCTGAATGAGTATGACAAAAGTAGAGCCATAGACATCCTTTATTTAGATTTTCAAAAAGCTTTTCACAAAGTGACTCATTGCAGGCTAATGTCAAAAGTGAGAGCGCTAGGTATCAATAGAGAGGTCACAAATTGGATAGAAAGTTGGCTAACAGGTAGACAACAACGAGTGGTAATCAATGGTGTTTCTTCTGAGTGGACTTCAGTCACTTCTGGAGTTCCACAGGGATCTGTCTTTAGCCCACTTCTGTTTATCATATATGTCAATGACATCGATATTGGTCTGTTGAGTGTGATCTCCAAGTTTGCAGATGGCATAAAGCTTGGAATGAATGTGAAAGACCCCAAAGGGGTTGAACAGCTCAGGATGAACCTCAACAGACTGGGTGAATGGTCGGAGACATGGCAGATGCCTCTAAACTTGGAAAGGTGCAAGGTGATGCATATAGGCCAAGCAAACCCCAATTCAGGCTATTCATATCACTATTGGAATTGCCTCTGGAAGTGACTGACTTGGAAAAGGATTTGGGTGTTCAGATTAGCAGTGACCTAAAGTTTTCCAAGCAGTTCATTGAAGTAGAAAAGAAACTCATAAATTAATGGGCTATATTAACACTCTCGCATCTGGCTTAGTTTTTAGTTGAAAATGGTCAGACCTTCTCTAATTTGCCCTGATATATTCCGGCCGGGCGAGTTTTCGAAGCCTTATGTTTTTCTGTATTTTAATCCACCAGAATGCTGTTTATTGTGATGTATCTTATGTCAATGGAACGAAGAATAACTATACTACATTATGATTTTTTTTTTAAATCGCAATATGAAAGGGTAAACAACTCTGGAATAAAAAAAAATCCCGGGCAATTGTCTTCACACCGTCCTATCTCGAAATTGTGAGTGATGACCATATATTTTTATTTATAATAGTATTTGTTCTGCTCTTTCCAAATCTGAAAACATAAATTGTCTATCTTCAATAGTTCTCAAGCAGTGACCGAAAACAAAAAAAGTATGACTTTGCATGATATGGTTTATAAAATGTTCGCATTATTTCGTTGTTACGATGTCTATGGTTTTCAATTTAGGCTGTATGAATACGGCAGATAATGCTGAAGAGAATAAACAAAAAATAGAAGTTCCTACGACAAATACTTTTGCGAATATTTACGCTTCACTCGTCTCCGTTCCGCCGATACTAGCCGGGTTCCGAGCTGTTCCCCACCTCGGCGTTGCTTTATTTGCTCGAATACGTATATAACTGTATATATCACCGTCATTGGAAAATTATGCTCTTTCTAATGGTGAAAACCAAAATAATATAGCGTAATTGGTTCGCGAGCTATGCGCAATTGTTTCCATGCATTGTTATTGTTATGTAAATATATGAGAATGTTTATACATTTGTATATCTTTGCCACAATATACAACACTTTTATATCATTTTCCTTGCCAATAATTGTATAATGTTCATAGAACACATGTCAGTCATGAAGGTTGTCAATTTTACTGTACTTACCTGGTAGGGCCACAACCCTTTCCAACGAGAAGGGAAATGGCTCCTGGGTTGACACTGAAAAAACAAAACAAGAAAGCCAGGTTATCTTTAAGTAATAAATTCAAAAATAATTCTATTCTACACACAAATAAAGTAATATATATATATATATATATATATATATATATATATATATATATATATATATATATATATATATATATATATTCTATCTATCTATCTATATGCCCAGGCCCAATCCCCATTTTGGGGGTAGCCGACTCAAGACAGAGCAAGAACAGGGAAAACACAAAAACAGCATAAAACAAAAAATAAACACAGATAAAAAACACAAACTCTCACACATCCAGGTCACCCAGGAGAAGACCCAGAGACCAGGGTTACAAAGGTCGCTCCAGCATACATACATACGAGGTTGAAAGAAATGGCAATTTCTGCGTTGGAAATTTTATTATTCAAAGTTTCCAGGTCTCTGATGAGTTTTCGCTGGGTGGCAGGAAGTAGATGAATGAGATGAGCAAAATTCATGGTGGTACAGGGTTACATAAATGTACATGATGATACAGGATATACGACGCGTTTCACTGGACAACCAGCATTATCAAGTAAGGATAGAATGATATAAAAGGTAAACATGAAGGGTATATATAGAGGGTGGAGGATCAGAGGAGGCGAAAATCAGGGGGCAAAAGTCTCCTATTGGTGGAGGGGTATTCTAGGAGTGCAAAAGGGGGAACCGCTTCACGCAGGAGCACTGGATGCGGGATGGTGGTCGGATGGCGGGGTCAAAGCTGATTGGCTGCGTGTCGAGGGGCGTAGTACGTGTGGCGCCGGCAGAAGACGAAGCTGAAGGAGGTAGCGCAGGGGGCTGCGCCAAGGGTACCGGGGGGCGACGGTGGGCGTTAGGTCCTGTAGGGTAGTGCCTTTTGGCAGAAGGAAGGATCTGAAGGTCCAGAGTTTGGTTGTTGATGTTAGGATGTAAGGCTTGGATATATTACGCTTCGAGTATAGGTAATCTCCTTGGGTCACTTTCTTTATCGAGTATGGTGGTGTGTTTCTCTAACTCGTTGCGTGTGAGGTGGGGGTGGTTGGGGGTGAGATAGTGGTCTTTGATGGCTCCAGCCTGAAGGTGAAGAGTTAACCGACGTGAAAGACGAGTCTGCGTCATGCCAATATAGGAATGAGGTCCACAGTCCTCATAATTACAGGTATGTTGGTAAATGACGTGATCGTCGGTCATCGGGCTCTTTATCTTGGTGGAAGCTGGTTTGTTGCGGAGAACGAGGTTGGAGGTCTTGGGGGATTTGTAATAAATTATTAATTTGATTTTGTTTTCCGGGTTAGTTGGGTGGACATGCTTGGAGATTATTTCTTTTAAGACGGCCTCGTCATTACATGTACAAGCAGATAGACGGTGTGGCGATGGGCAGCCCCCTAGGAGTTCTTTTTGCGAATTTTTTTATGGGTACCATCGAGGAAGAGCTCCTAGCTGCCCAACGACCCGCCGTCTACTGTAGATACGTGGATGACATCTTCGTGCAAATCAAGGACCTCCACGAACTACAGGAACTCCTCCGGACTTAACTTCACCTTTGAAAAATCAAACAATGGACAACTCCCCTTCCTCGACATCCTCGTAGCTCTGCACGACCATAGGTTCAAAACCACCGTCTACACTAAACCAACTAACACAGGACAATGCCTCAACGGCGATAGTGAATGCCCCCGCCGTTATCTTCTATCCTCCGTCTCCGCCTATGTAAGGAGAGCCCTCACGCACTGTTCTACCTGGGCCGACACCCACCACGAACTAGAAAGACTATCCCAAGTTTTAGTGAATAATGGATACTCCAACTCCGACATCTCCAGCACCATCAACCACCATCTTGAAAAATGGTACACCCAAAGCCCTCCCAACATTGACCCCACCAATGAAATTAAGATCTTCTACCGCAATTACATGTCCTCTGAACACAAAAATGACGAGGCCGTCTTAAAAGAAATAATCTCCAAGCGTGTCCACCCAACCAACCCGGAAAACAAAATCAAATTAATAATTTATTACAAATCCCCCAAGACCTCCAACCTCGTTCTCCGCAACAAACCAGCTTCCCCCAAGATAAAGAGCCCGTTGACCGACGATCACGTCATTTACCAACATACCTGTAATTATGAGGACTGTGGATCTCATTCCTATATTGGCATGACGCAGACTCGTCTTTCACGTCGGTTAACTCTTCACCTTCAGGCTGGAGCCATCAAAGACCACTATCTCACCCCCAACCACCCCCACCTCACACACAACGAGTTAGAGAAACACACCACCATACTCGATAAAGAAAGTGACCCAAGGAGATTACCTATACTCGAAGAGTTATATATCCAAGCATTACATCCTAACATCAACAACCAAACTCTGGACCTTCAGATCCTTCCTTATACCAAAATGCACTACCCTACAGGACCTAACGTCCCCCCTCGCCCACCGGTGCCCTTGACGCAGCCCCCCGCACTACCTCCTTCAGCTTCGTCTTTTGCCGGCGCCACACGTACTATGCAACTTAGGCCACGCCCCTCGACACGCAGCCAATCAGCTTTGACCCCGCCAACCGACCACCATCCCGCATCCAGTGCGCCAGTTTGAAGCGGTTCCCCCTTTTGCACTCCTAGAATACCCCTCCACCAATAGGAGACTTTTGCCCCCTGATTTTCGCCTCCTCTGATCCTCCACCCTCTATATATACCCTTCCTGTTTACCTTTTATATCATTCTATCCTTACTTGATAATGCTGGTTGTCCAGTGAAACGCGTCGTATATCCTGTATCATCATGTACATTTATGTAACCCTGTACCACCATGAATTTTGCTCATCTCATTCATCTACTTCCTGCCACCCAGCGAAAACTCATCAAAGACCTGGAAACTTTGAATAATAAAATTTCCAATGCAGAAATTGCCATTTATTTCAACCTCGTATGTATTAAAGAAAATGTATTACCTGGCTTTACTAACATATATATATATATATATATATATATATATATATATATATATATATATATATATATATATATATATATGTATATATATATATATATATATATATATATATATATTATATATATATAATATATATATTTATATATATATACCGGTATATATATACGTATATATATATATATATATATATACTGTATATATACAAGGTGTCAAACCAGAGAAATATGCACAGATTTCCTAGCCACCCAAGGAGGTACTGCACTTGACTCGATATTTGTTTAGAGTGGTTTCCCCAGGAGGCCTATATCCACTTTGATGATGAAGGTGGGTGGATGTCGGTGGGCGAATGTCGTTGGGTGAATGAAGGTGGGTGAATGTCGGTGGGTGAATGTCGGTGGGTGAATGAAGGTGGGTGAATATCGGTGGGTGAATGAAGGTGGGTGAATGTCGGTGGGTGAAATAAATATGTAAATAAAATAAAAAATATAATAATAATAAAAATACTTGATTATGGGCCTTGGGCTTGCTCGGGACCTTGGGGCTGATCCGCTAGAGTAGACACCCATGGGGATGTTCCGCTAGACACCCTGGGGAACAGGAACAATACAAAAACAAAACAAAATATATATATATACAGTATATATAAAATATATATATATATGAAGGATAAGACAGTGGTGGAACGAAAGTCATTGATTGATTATGTATGTGTGGATGAACGAATGAAGAAATCTGTGATGGATGCTAGTGTGTATAGGGGTATTGGAGGGGGTCTGTCTGATCATTATGTAGTGGTAGCTAAGGTTAGGATACAAAAGAAGTGGGTGAGGAGAGCGGGAGGGAGGCGAGAGGAGGGTAGAATGGTGAGGAGGGTGGAGAGGTTGCAGGAGGAGGAAATCAGGGAGGAGTACAGGAGAGCAGTGGAAAGACGACTAGGTGGGTTCGACCTGGAAGTTATGGAGGAAGTGGAGGAGATGAGCAAGGTGTTTAAGGATGAGATCTGTGCAGCATGTGAGGAGGTGTGTGGAGTGAGGAGAAGAGGGAGGGGAGTGAAAGGTACAGCATGGTGGACAGAAGAGGTAAGAATAGCTGTGGAAGAAAAGAAGAAAGCATATAGAGAGTGGTTGGGTAGTAGAGGGAATGAAGATTCCGAGAGACAGAAACGAGCGAGGTACGTGGAGAGTAAGAGGGTGGTGAAGAGAGTAGTGAAGGAAAGTAAGAGAAGAGTAGATGAGGAATTTGGAAGGAATCTGAGTGTAAAATGGAGGGAGAGTAAGAAACTGTTCTGGAAAGAAGTCAAGAAAGTTAGGGAAGGTAGCAAGGGAAACAGTAAGGGTGTGAAAGATAAGAATGGGAGAATGCTAGCCGAGAAGCAAGAGAGAGTCGAAAGATGGAGGGAGTACTTCAGTGAGTTGCTAAATGAAAGGAATGAAGAGCCAGCAAACATAGCTGGATATGGTATGGGAGGGAGAAGAAGAGAAGTAGTGGAGGAGGAGGTGGGGATCAGGAGGTCAGAAGTGTGGGAAGCCATGAAAAGAGTGAAGTTGGGGAAAGCACCAGGAACAGATGGAGTGTGTGGGGAAATGTTGAGGTATGGTGGTGAGATAGTGATAGAATGGGTATGGAAAATGTGCAAACTAGCATGGGAGAAGGGGAGTGCACCCGATGACTGGAAGACTGGCATAATAGTCCCCCTATATAAGGGCAAAGGGGAAAGAGGAGTGTGTGGTAACCACCGAGGAATATGTCTTCTAAGCGTAGTAGGGAAGGTATACAGTAGGGTAGTGATTGAGAGAGTGAGAGTGAGAACGGAGAAATGGATAGGCGACGAGCAGGGAGGTTTTAGGAAGGGAAGAGGATGTGTAGATCAGATTTTTACCCTGAATTGTGTTGTGGAGAAGTATCTGGAGAAGAAACAAAAGGTGTATGTTGCCTTTATGGACTTGGAGAAGGCCTATGACAGAGTGGATAGAGAAGGTTTGTGGAAAGTACTTAGAATATACGGAGTAGAGGGCAAGTTGCTGAAAGCAGTGAAGAGCATGTATGAGGGTGCAAAGGCGGCAGTACGTGTGGAGAGTGAGCAGAGCGAGTTCTTTGACCTGAATGTTGGTTTGAAACAGGGGTGTGTGATGTCCCCGTGGTTGTTTACTGTATATATGGATGGAGTTATGAAAGAAATACTATCAAGAGCAGTGGATGTTGGTGTATCGCTGAAAAGGGAGGGAATTGAGTGGAAGCTACCTATACTGCTGTTTGCGGATGATACAGTTCTGATGAGTGATAATGAATGGGAGTTGCAGGGTCTGGTAAATGAGTTTGGAACAGTGAGCGAAAAACGGAATTTGAAGGTCAATACGGGGAAGAGCAAGGTTATGGTCTTCGAAAGGGGTGAAGTCACAGAGTGTGAGGTGAAGCTGAACGGTCAGGCTATGGAGATCGTCAACTCTTTTAAGTATCTGGGCAGTGTGTTGAGTAAAGATGGGACTATGGATGAAGAGGTGCGGGAGAGGGTACAACAGGGGAAGAGGGTTGTAGGAACGCTAAAAGCAGTAACAAGAGATAGGGTGGTCAGTATGGAAGTGAAGAAGTCCTTGCATGACAGTGTGGTAATCCCGACACTGACTTACGGAAGCGAAGCATGGACGTTGGTTGAGAGACTCAGACCAAGAGTGAGAGCAGTGGAAATGAATTACTTAAGGAGTGCGTGCGGAGTTACATGGAGGGATAGACAGACTAATGAGGAAGTAAGAAGGAGGTGTGGTGTGGAGGTAGATGTGCTGGAAAGTGTGAAAAGGAACAACTTGAGATGGTTCGGCCATATGGAACGTATGGAAAGCGAGAGAATGACTAAGAGGGTGTACGAGAGCGAGGTGGAGGGACAGAGGGGGAGAGGTAGACCGAATATGAGGTGGAAGGATGGAGTGAGGAAGTACATGAACGAAGGCGGTGCTGGTTGGGGGGAGGGGCGTCGACTGACTGGGGACAGAGGTGCATGGGGGCGATTCGTTCGTGGCCACCCCTTCGGGGATCACGGCGTCAGGCAATAGATAGATAGATAAAATAAATCAAATAAATATATGGATAAAAGAAAATGAATTAAAAAAAAAATAAATCAAATAAATAAAAATAAAAAATAAATACAAAAATAAATAGTAATACAAATACTTGATTATGGGCCTTGGCCTTGCTCGGGACCTTGGGGCTGTTATATATATATAATATATAATTATATGATGTATATAATATACATAGGCATAATACTGTAATATAACTAAAATTCCATAGAGTACTTACCGTACTTCCTGTAAGCTTCCTGTAAGCATTCCTGAGACATGTTCGTGATTATAATGTATTTATTTCATAGGCAGTATTTATTGATAAATATATTTGTCTTTCAAGCAAAAAATAGTGTAAAATCATTAATGATACCTAGACAAAACTGCATCAATACTCAAAGGGTTAACCAAGATTCACTCCCCTCAGTCACCAAAAGTCACAAGTAAAATTTTATATACTGTACACACAGTATATAATTCAAATTATTCACTAAACACTTTCACTGGGTAGATGAAATGATCCATAATTGCCTGCCAAGAGCTAGGCATGTGGGCCAGAGAGAGGGAGCCAAGAATTTAAAGGGCCGGGACCCTGCCTCACAGTCTGGGGGCCGGGAAACTACTGACTTAACAAAGGCCCGGGCTCCTCAGAGAGGGAGGCTATGGGGTTGCTAGATACTTCCTTTTGTAACTTACTGATGCCTAACTTACCAGTCCAAATTGCGTCAAAATCGCGTCATAAACTTATTTTTGGCGAATATTTCTAACTTACAGGTGGCATTATGACGCGATTGCGTCATACGGTCACTCTTGGACTAGTGTCGTTATGACGCGATCGCGTCGTAGGAATACGAGAGGGTTAAGAGGCAATTTAAGTTGGAAATAAGCATATAGTCCTCACACTTCACAATGCTCTGATACGGCCTCTCCTGGAGTATGCTGTTCAATTCTAGTCTCCAGCACTCAGTAAAAATATAGAGTGACTGGAAAGAGTACAAGCTAGGGCTACAAAACTTATTCCATCGCTTAGAAGAATGAGCTATGATGACCGGTTGAGAGCTCTTGATCTCTTCCCGTTGGAGACCCGCAGACTACGAGGTCAGCTCATTAAAGTTTTTAATATACTTAATTGGTTTGACAATGTGGATCATAGCAAAAAGTGTATCCTGAATATGAATACAACACGCAACCATGGCTGGAAATTAGAATTGAAAAGGTTCAGCACTAGTATATGTGGACACTTTTTCACATAATAGGATCTGTTCTACCTGGAACAAACTTCCCTCCGAAGCTGTAAATAGTTCTTCAGTAGAACAGTTCAAGGAGAGAGTAGATAGGTTTTTGCACACTCTGTAAAAAGTGTAGTGCACTAAGCAGTCTCTCTCCTTCCACTTCAAGTATCTCCTCGGAATGGACCGCAAGGTCTCCGAGATACTAATTATTCCTTGTAGCTCCTTGTAACTCTCTCTTGGTCTCTCTCTCTCTCTCTGTCTGTCTGCCTGTCTGTCTGTCTGTCTCTCTCTCTCTCTCTCTCTCTCTCTCTCTCTCTCTCTCTCTCTCTCTCTCTCTCTCTCTCTCTCTCTCACATATATGCCAGGCACGTAGCCCCCAACAGGTAAAGGTAATCCCAGCACAGATTAATTCCGTGAGATATATCAGGAGAGAGAGAGATGTGAGGTGGTGTGGGGAGGTGTGAAGTGGGGAGGGAGGAGGGAAGGGGTGAGAAACAAAGGAGATCAATGAGGGGAGGGGGGAGGAAGAAGAGAGGCAGGGATGGCGTGCAGGAAGGAGAAGGAGAAAGGGGTGGAAGAGAGAACTGTGAAGAGGTGTAGGGGGAATAACGGGTTTTGTTGTAAAAAAAGAGAGGTGATGTGAGAGGCGGGTGGGAGATGTGAGGTGGGGAAGGGAGGAGGAGGGGATAAGAGTGAAGGGAAGGGAGGTGTGAGGTGGGAAGGGAGGAGGAGGGGAGAAGAGTGAAGGGAGGGGAGATGTGAGGTGGGGAAGGAGGAAGAGGGGATAAGAGTGAAGGAGTACAAAGGAAATCAAGCAACAACAGGTCTAGTGACCCTTATAGGCTGCTTGTCCTCCAAAACACTGAGGATCAATTGTCCAAACAGTGGTTTAGAGTGGGTAAGGGAACATTGGAAAGGGAACTAATATCCGTGGCAGGATTAGGAAGTTAGTAGGGGACAGATGCGTTAGTAACTGAGGAGGGGATAAAATAAAGTTATTCATTTACAAACGATGCGAGATATTTGTCTAGGCGGAGTTTAAATTAATCAACGGTGCTGCAGTCTATAACGTCTCGGGGAAGCCCATTCCACAAGTTGACAACTCAATTGAAGAAGAAATTCTTAGATTCGTGTGAGTTAAAAGATTTACCAATAATTTTGCAACCGTTTCCCCGCGTGTAATTAGATTGGTCGATAGTGAAGTACTTACTACAGTTCATATTGTCGATGCCTTTGATGATTTTGAACACTTGAATTAAGTCGCCTCTTAATCTGCGCTGGGTTAAAGGAAATAGATTTAATTCTCTAAGACGCTCTTCGTATGGTTTGTTCTTTAGGCTAGGTATCATTTTGGGAACTCTACGTTGAACTCGTTCTAGCTTGTTTATGTCTTTTTGGTAATAAGGGCACCAGGATTGAACGCAGTATTCCAGAAGAGGGCGGACTAAGGAATTGTAAAGGGTTAGGATAACGTCTTTGGATTTATGCTCAAATGACCTGCCTATAAAGCCAATTAATTTGTTTGCCTTCTTAACAACTTCTGAACATTGTTGACTCGGTTTTAGGTTACTCGATATTGTTACTCCCAGATCGGTTTCTCTGTTTACATTCTTAAGCTGAGTGCCATTCATCGAATAGTTTGCTTTCTCATTCAGGAGTCCGATATGTAGTACTTTACATTTATCCGCATTGAAACTCAGGGAGGGGAGATGTGAGGTGGGGAGAGAAGAGGGAAAGGAAGGGAGGTGTGATGTGGGCAGGGAAGTAGAAGGGGAGAAGAGTGAAAGGAGGGGAGAATATGTGAGGTGTGAAGTGATGTGAGGAGGGAAAACGGGGAGAAGAGGGAAGGGAGGGGAGATGTGAAGCGTGAGGTGGTGTGGGATGGGAGAAGGGGGAGAAGAACAAATGGAGGGGAGATGTAAGGCGTGATGTGTTCAAGGGAAGGTGTGAGTAGGGGAGGGAGGAGGGAAGGAAGTGGAGGTGTGAGGTGTTGTGGAACTACGAAATAGGAAATGGAGGGGAGATGTAAGGCGTGATGTGTTCAAGGGAAGGTGTGAGTAGGGGAGGGAGGAGTACAAAGGAAAGGAGTACAAAGGAAATCAAGCAACAACAGGTCTAGTGACCCTTCTAGGCTGCTTGTCCTCCAAAACACTGAGGATCAAGTGTCCAAACAGTGGTTTAGAGTGGGTAAGGGAACATTGGAAAGGGAACTAAAGTCCGTGGCAGGATTAGGAAGTTAGTAGGGGACAGATGGGTTAGTAACTGAGGGGAGGAAAAAATAAAGTTATTAATTTACAAACGCAGTCAGTCGCGGGGTTGATGAGAGATATTTGTCTAGGCGGAGTTTAAATGAATCAACGGTGCTGCAGTCTATAACATCTCGGGGAAGCCCATTCCACAAGTTGACAACTCGATTGAAGAAGAAATTCTTAGATTCGTGTGAGTTAAAAGATTTACCAATAATTTTGCAACCGTTTCCCCGCGTGTAATTAGATTGGTCGATAGTGAAGTACTTACTACAGTTCATATTGTCGATGCCTTTGATGATTTTGAACACTTGAATTAAGTCACCTCTTAAACTGCGCTGGGTTAAAGGAAATAGATTTAATTCTCTAAGACGCTCTTCGTATGGTTTGTTCTTTAGGCTAGGTATCATTTTGGTAACTCTACGTTGAACTCGTTCTAGCTTGTTTATATCTTTTTGGCAATAAGGGCACCAGGATTGAACGCAGTATTCCAGAAGAGGGCGGACTAAGGAATTGTAAAGGGTTATGATAACGTCTTTGGATTTATGCTCAAATGACCTGCCTATAAAGCCAATTATTTTGTTTGCCTTCTTAACAACTTCTGAACATTGTTGGCTCGGTTTTAGGTTACTCGATATTGTTACTCCCAGATCGGTTTCTCTGTTTACATTCTTAAGCTGAGTGCCATTCATTGAATAGTTTGCTTTCTCATTTAGGTATCCGATTTGTAGTACTTTACATTTATCCGCATTGAAACTCATTTGCCAAATTTGGGCCCAACATGACAATTTATCTAGATTGTGTTGCATATCGTCAACATGTTCTTTGGAGAGTACGCTATTTGCAATTTTTGTATCGTCAGCAAATTTTGAGATTGTACAGGTGAGACCCTCATCTATGTCGTTGATGTAAATTAGAAAGAGAATTGGTCCTAGTACCGATCCCTGGGGTACTCCGCTACTTACATTGGTCCATTTAGATGCCTTACCGGTTGTGACTACTCTTTGCTTTCTGTCGCTGAGCCAATTTTCTATCCATTTCAACACACCGTCTTGTACTCCATGCGCTTTTAGTTTTAGCAGTAAACGTTTGTGGGGAACTTTGTCAAAGGCCTTTTGAAAATCAAGGTATATAATATCTACAACTTTACTCTCATCATAGAGGTTGAGGATATCGTGGAAGAAGTCTATGAGGTTTGTTAAACAGGAACGTTTTTTACAAAAGCCGTGTTGAGTATCTTTAAGTATGTTATTTTCCTCTAAGTGATTTACGAGTCTGTCTCTTATGACCGTTTCTAGCATTTTACATACAACTGAGGTTAAGCTAATTGGACGATAGTTACTGAGTAGGGATTTGCTGCGTTTTTTGATTTGTGTTACGTTGGCTAGCTTCCACTGATCAGGCATAGTTCCAGACTGCAAAGATTTATTGAATAGTAATGTCAGTGGTTTGGAGAGCTCATCCTTAGCTTTCTTTAGAACTCTAGGCGAGATTGTAGTAGGTCCAGGCGTTTTATTTACCTTGAGTTTATCTAAACAATTCAATACTTCTCTCTCTGTAACGGTGATATTGCTTAGAACATCTGAATTATCAATCTGAATCGGCGATGTTGTAGGGATATCACTGAGGTCTTCTCTTGTAAAAAACTGATGCAAAGAAGGTATTGAGGGCATTACTCATTTGTACTTCGTCTTTGGTGTATTCTCCATTTTCATCGACTAACGGTCCAACAGTTGAAGTAACTACTTTTTTCTTTCTGATATAATTATAGAATTCTTTCGGGTTTGTTTTACTTTGATTCGCAATATGTAACTCTAGGGTCTTTTTACTTTGCTTAATTAACTTTTTGGCTTTGCGTCGTAGCTCTACAAATGTCACCCGTTCTTCGTCATTTTGTGAGGATTTTAATCTATCATTAGCAATTTTTTAGCAAGCAGGCAGTTTGAAATATCTTTATTCCACCATTTGGGCTTATTATTATGGCCTGGACGCCGTATTTTCGATGGTATGCAGTCTTGCACTGCTTTTAGGAAAGTGGTTTCGAATAACTTCCAAGATGTATTTATGTCGTTATTGTTAATTAAAAAGCTCCAGTCAGTTTCTTTAAACATAGCTGTAAGTTTATGAAAGTTTGCTTTCTTTAAATTAGGGACTTTTTCGATGCTACTATTTGGTAGGAGGGGGAGAGGAGGATAGGAAGTGGAGGTGTGAGGTGTTGTGGAACTGCGAAATAGGAAAGAGAAGGAGGGAGGTATGAAAGAAGGTAAATGAGGAGGATTGAAAGGTGAGGTGGCAGAAGTGATAGTGGAAAAAATATATATACTGTATATACATACTGTATATATACAGTATATATATATATATATATATATATATATATATATATATATACATATATATATATATATATATATATATATATATATATATATATTTATATATATATATATATATAGTCAAAATATAAAAATACAGACGTTTCGAGAATCGCTATATTTTTATATTTTGACCACGTTTACTCACGCTTTGATATTTAAGTTTTCCCATGTTCATTCCTTTCATTACTCTTTTATATATATATATATATATATATATATATATATATATATATATATATATATAATATATATAATAAGGTAGATATGAATGATTGAGGAAGATATCAAATGGGGGAAGAAGGAAGTTGGGAGCAAGATAGGAAGTATTAATTGAATAACAGAGAAAATGGAGGGAAGATGAGAAGAACAAAGAAGAAGAGTTGGGAAGATAGATGACCCAGATGATATATGGGAGCTAAATGAAGGAAGGGAGAAGACAGGGAAAAGGAGTATAGGCTAACAGGAAAAAAATAAAATAAAAAATTATGGAAGGTAGAAGGAAGACAAAGTATACAGAACGATGAGGGAATAGAGGGTGGAAGTAAAGAGGTGGTGAAAAGACTATATATATATATATATATATATATATATATATACGAAGTTGAAGGAATTTGCTATTTCAACATTAATGAGTTTTTTATTCAATATCTCGATTTATCTAATTAATTTTCGTTGTTATTCTGAAGTAGTTGGCCTGTGTTGAACGACGCTTCGGAGATAGCTGTCTCAATCTTAAGATTGGAAGAGGTAATGATTTGACTTGGGGTCCCTAGGTGTATAATAGGGGTCAGATTGACTTGGGAAAGGGGAGGGAGAGGAACTACACCTGGGGTGGCGGGTCTTGGTTTGTTAGGGGAGGCTTAGTTGATCTCAGTTGGTAGTTGTAGGAGGTAGGAGGTTGCTGGTTGGCTGGTAATACAGGGGGGGGGAGGGGGTAGGGTCGCAGAGGAATAATATTCAGGTTACTGTAGGGGGGACGTTTTGCACTCGGGAGGGCCTTTGATCTGTGTGTTTAACCCTTAACCATCGGCGCTCGACATATGTCGAGTTAAAGAAAACGTGTCCATATGCGGGCCTCGACATATGTCGAGTGCAGTTTTGAGCACGTAATGTGCTCTGAGAGAGAGCTGAGCGGTGCGAGGAGCATAGATTGCTTCCTGACCGCTCGCCACCACCGCCGTGGGTCGACTGAAATTTATTACACCCTCCTCCACCCTCTCTCACTCGCTACACAGGGAATTATGTAAGGAAATTACCTTATTTTAGGGTTTTTGCACTCGTGTTGCACGATCGTTGCAAGAGAACGAGTGTTCATAGAAGGATGGTTCGGGTGTCATTGGAAAGCTCTGTTTATGCCCTTTCAGGGATAGATACTTGTATTACGCTCTGTGTCTTGTTTATGCATGAAAAAGAGCACGGAAACAACCCCATTTAGGGTAAAACCACCCGCTTGGCGGGTAGTAGAAGTTACCGACCCACCCGCACTTTGTGTGTTAAGGTGGGCAAGAGAGTTTGTATGTGCATAACTTCAAGGAAAGCTAGACGTCTGGGGTCGTATTCTTGGTCTAGTTTGGTGGTGTATTTGTCTAGGTCTGGTCGAGTGAGGGCATTGTGGAAGGGGGCTTTATAGTGCATTTTTATGGCGCTGTTTTGTAGATGCATAGTGAGACATCGTGTCCGTGTCATCCCGATGTAGGAATGCAACCCACAGTCCACATTGTTTCAGGTATGCCGGTAGATGACATGGTCTTCCTGTAGAGACGTCTTGGTCAAGGCAGGTTGGTTACGAATGATGAGGTGGGAGGTTTTCTTAGACTTATAGTAATCTATGAGTCTGATTTGTTGCTCGGGGTTGGTGGGAAGTACGTTTTTCATAAGTATATTTCTTATGATGGCCTCATCTGTTTTATGTTCAGAGGACATGTGGTTCTTGTAGTTGATATTGATGTCATCGTTGGGTGTAGGGGCTTCATCCTTGTACCATTTTTCCAGGTGTTTATTGATGGCGAGCTGGACATCAGAGTTACTGTAGTCTTTGTTTATTAGGCCTTGGGTGAGGCGGTCAAGTTCGGTGTGGGTGTCCTTCCAACTGGTGCAACGGGAGAGGGCCCTTCAGACGTGAGCGTGACGGATCCTAACTTGATTTAATTGATAATCAAGCAAGGCTAAGCTCGGGCATTAAGCTTATTAATTTCCTATCGACCAGCTCATCAATCTCATCACTCAATGGCAAGCGAATTGTCTAGTCCACTAGTTTTCTTGATTCTAGCTCAGCAATACTCTGTTGGTTAGACAGGGAGTCATTTAAAGGGCATAGCTCATGCAATATCTCATTCCATTTTATCAGTCTAAATCATGTTAAAGAATTATTGATACTGCACAGTTGTCTTGGTTTACCATAAGTTTTGATCTAAAATAGTAAACAAAGCCATGTAAGATATATTAAGCTTAGAAAGTTGTTGCCTCTCTCTCATGGTCGTGGTAGACCGCGAAATTCGAATATATTTTGATATTTCCTTGGTCTAGCTTACCCTGCTATATTTCATACGTGATGAAGTAATGTGAAGGCAGTATTTGATATTTATATCACATGAGTGTACACTTTGTCTATTCTTAAGTATCTATCAACACATTTATTCATAATTTGGTTTCGTTAATCATAAATAAATATGTATTGTCAGCTCTACCCATATGGCAACACTCACACCTCTTAATGGTAACGGGCCCTAACGGTATACAGGTATTCTAGCACCTCAGCGTTCTTCCAACTATAAAAATATTCCATCTTGAATTCTCTTTCACAGTGTATTATTCGATTGTCTGCCATTATTTCTACATATTATTATTAAGCTTACGCTGCTCATACAATTTATTATACCCCATCTTGGTAACTGCTTTCACAGCATGGAGTATATACTTAACAGAGATACTGAGAATCAAAATGGTGGCCATTGACCTGACTCCTGAAACCCTTTGACCGATTGTGTTATTCTATGGGTACCCCAATGCCCTTGTACACATCACAAAGGCTCGGAAATGCCTCTCGCCACCACCGTCCAAAGCACTAATTTATGTATATTTACATTTATAAGAAACATGGACTACTATTATTGCACATAAGAAGTATATTATACAATATCAATTATGATAATGAGGATAGCTGACCTCATGAGCTATGCCATTTAACTAATATTTTCTAGATCTCAAGTGACGGCGTCTCTTCCGTGGATTGACCTCCCAATCTACCAAGATTGGAAGTCAAAGCGTCACATTTTTCCTTTGCCCCTCAACTTTCTCTTCATAATTGCTGAGGGACACAGGGCCCTGGGTGGGGCTTTGGTTTCCCGGGCGTTTCCTCACCCTCCTCAGCTCCCCGCCATGGAGTGGCTTCGGTCACCCAGGCTTTATTGTGGTCGGCAGGGGGGGTTCTGTGGGGGCGCTCGGTTGTGGCCTTGGCCTTGCTCGGGGCCTTGGGGCTGTTCGGCCAGGCAGCTTGGGGAACAGCAACAACAACAACTAATTAATTTGAAGACTTTTATAAAAGCTAAGCTGTAGATTAATTGAAACAAGTTTACATGGGTTTGACCAATGACTCTTGTCACACGGTGGCAAGTCCTATCAAGATTGTCTATCAGTACTGCTTGAAGTACTCTATTGTCCGTCTAACAGCCCTATAGTTGTTTAGTACAACTGACAAAGGTGATGGGGCTGGTCCTCTTGGACCAGGTCGTCTCGGCAGCTTATCCCCTCGTTGTCGGCTGCATCTTCTTCACAGTTTGGCAGCAGGGGTCATACTCAGTGGGGGTATTTCAGCAGGTCTCTCTCGAGGGCGTCGTCAGGGGTGGCCTCAGTAGTAGGGGTTCAGCACATCAGTCGCTGGCCTGGTTTCCTCTCTGAAGACTCTGGGTAATTCTGTTTCCCTATGCATAGGTCATTGCGCTTCTAATACATGAAGCGCACACCTTTCTCTTAAAGATAATTGCGGGTCTTCTCATGGGTAGAATTGGTAGCAATTCTCTAAAGTTTCTCCAACTACATCTAAATTTGTCAATAGTGGCCGATTTTTCTACTTTCCCAAGTAGGAACACTAGTGCACCAGCTCCAGAGACTCACTGCCAAAGTTGACTCTCTGGATTGGTCATTCAACACGAGCACCCATTTTTCTTTTCTTTTCTTCTAATGTGTATGATGGGGATAAAAGGCAAAGTTGTCTCTATCAACTGTCTCTTCAAATTGAAAAAGAGACAGGGCCAAATTCAAGGTACGTTAGCATCAAAATATCTGGACACCCAAACCTTGAAAGAGTTTAAGTCAGAGGATGAGGGAAAAACAGATTGAGGGAGTTCCAGGGTTTACTTGTTGAATAGAAGAAAATCCGGGATAATCAGTTCAATTTTAGGTTAAAAAGTTGGACAGAAAAGGAGTGGGAATATGCAATTGAAAGCTCTGAAGAACTCTGATTATTGCAATAACTGTAGAAGAGAGAGTGAGATGGAACATTGAAGTGTGTAGAAAGAAGGAAGAGAGAGTTAGGAAGAGGAGGTGAGTTGAATGTTTTTTATTTTACCCTTTCAAGAAGAGAAGTGGGGTATGGGTGGAACCTCCCTACACATGCGAACAGTACCGTACTCAGTACATGGGCACCCTGTAAAGAGCAAGAAGCTGTGCGGGGCTAAAAAAAAACACAGAGGCGGTTACTTTAAGCATAATACAAATACTAATTTCTCAATTTCGGATTTCTTCCTTGAAGGAGGTCCTTTTACCCTAATATAAAACTTCCTTTCCATGATGTACCCAACAACGACATACGTTACGCTAAATTGAGGTCACGCCCACACTTTTCCTGCATACTGCACATGGGTATGTGTCACTTTTGTCTACATTTGTATACCCTAATCTAATGTGCATAACTTTGGTTTTATTTATATTAATTATTAATCCTATTCCTGATATGCGCTTCCTCCAGACTTTGAATTTTGCCTCAGCAAATAACATAAAATAACAAAATAAATAAATAGATATACAGTATATATATTTATTTCAAATTAATGAATTATTTAATTAAATGAATAGTGTGTTCTTTATATTGTTGCTTCCCATTATCTATTTAATATGGAGGAGGTTACAATTACATTACAAAATAATTTGTGGATAATCCAGTGAGTTTCAACCGTCTATAAGCTACTTCAATTACGATATTAGTTGGCATGTAATACGTGTATATAAATACTAAATAGAAAGAATGATAATAATATAAGTCACCCAATGGTTCTGTTCGTATGGGGCCAACTTAGACTATATCATTCAAACAGGGTGAGTGGTTATGGTAATGGACCAGCAGCCACAAAACCGCAGATGAAATCAAAATCTTTGTATGGGAGATAAATTATATATGGGTATATGTAAACATATGTCTATCTATCTATTGCCTGACGCCGTGATCCCCGAAGGGGTGGACACGAACGAATCGCCCCCATGCACCTCTGCCCCCAGTCAGTCGATGCCCCTCCTCCCAACCAGCACAGACTGTCACTCATATACTTCTTCACTCCATCCTTCCACCTTCCTCTCGGTTTATATCTCCCTCTTTGTCATTTCACCTCGCTCTCGTACACCCTCTTAGTAATTTTCTCGCTTCCCATACGTTCCATATGGCCGAACCACCTCATGGTGCTCCTTTTCACACTCTCCAGCACATCTACCTCCACACCACACCTCCCTCTTACTTCCTCATTCTTCTGTCTATCCTTCCATGTAACATATGTAATATGCTTAATAAAATATTAGTGTTATACCACGAGCCCACTGGTATGCAATTACAGTACTCTTGCTGCTTTCAATACACCTGCAATGCATGATTATTGGGGGGCGTGGTGGAGGGGCTTTGGAACTGGACTGGTAATCCAAAGGTCCTGGGTTCGAATCCAGATGTATCAATGGAATGTTTTTATTGGGATGGAATTTGTGCTGTACCTAGTATCAGTGCATTACCACAAAAGCCACCGAAACGCCAAAATGCTACCCCCATTGTTCCCTGATTAAATAGCACTGTATGAATATTCCCATATTCAAAATATGCTACAGGAGGGTAATGCCTAGTGAGTTAATTGCTCAATAAGTGACGTTCTGAGAGTGAGGGTCCAAGTTTTGGGGGTGAAACAGTGAAGCACGAAGACGGAGCAGCTCCATATGCAAAGGCAAGATGGAAGAAGCTGGTTGGAGCTTCACATGTCTCACTCCCAAAGCTGGAACGAGACCTCACGGGTTTAATTGTGTTGAACGGTTGGACGTACAGGCTCTCAGCCTATGCCCGAGAGGGAGTAAGTTGGCATATAGAAGAACAAAAATAATCTGCAAAACTAAAATTAATTTGGTGGTAACATATCACTTTATCAATATTTCAATTAGTGGGAGATGTGTGTAGGAATAACTGTTGTGTGGTCCCTAATGTCATATGCCACACCACTCTATGTACCCATCTTTGAGTGATATATATATATACTGTATATATATCCAATAGATTACAACATGATAATACAAGATGACAAATTCACAGAAAAATCTGATGATCGACAATGAATGCTATCAAAATTAATGATATCAATATTAATGCTAAAGCATAGGATAAAAAAGATAAATCAATAATGCTAAATACGGAAATGAATACCGATACAAAGGAGTACAACGAAAATGACGAGGAAAATAAAATAAAAATAAGTAGGGGAAAATATAAGGGTGGTGCTGAAAGTATCTGAATCAGTAGCAAGCACAGCAGCTGGGAAGTACGAGGTGGACATATACCGTATATAGCAGGATTATACAGTATATAACATGAGGAGGAGGAGGAAGCAAGAAGAAAAGGAGCAGGAGAAGAGAGTGGCGGTGGACATAACGAGAGAACAAACAAAGCAAAAGAAAAGTAAGCAGAAGGAAAAAAAGGCGAATAGAAAAGGAAAAGGATATAAATAAGATCCACAACAACGAAGTAAAGAGGGAGAGGAAATAATTAAGAGGTTGTCAGGATGTGAATCAGTAGCAACCACAGCATCTGGGAGGTGAGAGGAGGACAGATAGAAGAAGGAGGAATACAGTGGGATACAAAAGACTTACAAACTGCAACAGACCTATTGGTCCTTACGGGGCAGTTTGAATATTTACACTGCTAACCTACTAACTACTAGGTAGAGAAAAGAATAGAGAATCAGAAGGCTCCTCCCCACCCACCACTCCATATTACGCTGGCGTGGAAACAGTTCGGAAAATATAGCATGCAGTGTGGAAAAGCTAAGATGGAATTTCGGAAAGGATAATCTTCATCTCTAAGATTTAAAACAAAAGATAATAGAACACATATATAAATACATAGATTAGGCAACGGGTAAAACAATATGCATATTATGCATTACTTATATTGCAATCTGAGGTGTTTCTTCATTAGGAGATGAAATTATTCTGAAATATATAGTGTTAATTGACGGTTTGTGGCCAAGCATATATGTAGATAGTTCTTGAAAGTCTAAGCTGTATTTCAGTTTACAATGTTTAAAGGTAGTCTGTTCCAAATGTTCACAACAAGGTTCAAGAAGAAGTGCTTAGCTTCAGTAGAATGGAAGCGCTTTCCTATAATCCTACAACCACTTGTTTATTGAAGTTTGATCGGTCGAATGTGAAATAGTCACTTACATTTAGGTTGCTGAGTCCCTTAAAATTTTGGAAAACCTCTATTACATCAAACCTCATTCTGCGTTTGGTTAGGCTAAACAAATTTAGTTCCTTGAGACACTCCTTGTATGGTAGGTATATATTTTAAGACTGTGTTGCACTTATTTCCAGTTTGTTAATATCCTTACTGTAGTATGGTGACCAAAACTGCACGCAATATTCAAGATGGAGACGCACAAATGAGTTGTATTGAATAAGTATGACATTTTCTGAAAATTTAAATTAATTAGGAGGTGGAGGAGGAGAAGGAGGAAGAACAAGAAGAGAGCGGAGTGCAGGAGGAGGAGGAGGTCATAACAACAACAACAACAACAACAAGAAGAGGAGGACACATAAACAAAAAGAAGAGTAGGAGGAGGGAAAAGAGAAACAGAGAAGGAAACAAAAAAAGAGGAGCCACAGCAACAAAGTAAAGAAGGAGAGGAATATAACATAAGGAGGGTGAAAGGATCGGAATCGGTAGCAACCACAGCAGCTGGGAGGTAGGAGGAGGGGAGATAACAGAACAAGAACAAGAAGAAGAAGAAGAAGAAAAAGAAGAAGAAGAAGAAGAAGAAAAAAGAAGAACAAGAAGAAGATGATGATGATGATGATGATGATGATGATGATGAAGAAGTAAAAGGAGAAAGAAGGGGCAGATTATACGGTTTGAAGGTGAAAAGGAAACGCGTGATGGAGAACGAAACAGTGATTTAGATTCATAAACATACGGAAACATAGATAGATAGGCAAACAAGTAGCATATAGTCAAACAAACACACGGACAAACATATACACAAAGGAAACAAACAGATAGACTTACCTAGACAATTAATTAGACAAACGCACAGACAGACAAAGAGAGAGAGAGAGTGAGAGTGAGAGGGAGATGGGGGAGGGGGGGGGGGGGGGTGAAGACCACACAGGTGAGATTCAGGTGAGAGATAACCTTTAAGAAGATGTTGATACTCTCTCTCTCTCTCTCTCTCTCTCTCTCTCTCTCTCTCTCTCATAAATGTATTTTATTTTATTTTATTATATTCTTATAATCCTTCTTTAATATTTGTTTTTTACGCATACTAGTTAGCTTTTACAAAACAGTATAGTGATACAATTTGAACTTGTATATATATTTTTAGTATTCAATATACAACTACACTATTTGTTGTTAGTGGGATAATATCTAAGAGCTAATTAGTGTTAAGAACTCTAATAAGTTGACTATTTTAGATTTAATATTAATTATTTACATATTTGTTCGTAGCCTATAGTGTATAGGAAGTTATAGTGGGTTATTGAATTGACCAAGTTTTAACACCTTACGAGCGGGCCCGTCAGTTTTTTTCCACTACGCGACAAGCGTTTTTTTTTTACACTAAATGGCCTTGTTTCCATGCTCTTTTTCATGCATAAACAAGAGCCAGAGCGTAATATAATTATGTATCCCTGAAAGGGCGTAAATTGAGCTTTCCAATGACACCAGAACCATCCTTCTACGACTATGTGTTCTCTTGCAACGATCGTGCAAGACGAGTGCAAAAACCCTAAAATACGGTAATTTCCTTATATAATTCCCTGTGTGGCGAGGTAGGGAGGGTGGAGTTGTGTGGAGTAGATGTCAGTAGGCGCGCGGGACCCGTGCCGAGCGGTCATGAGGCAACCTACGCTCCTCCCATCGCTCGTCTCTCTCTCAGAGCCATTATTGCTCAAAAATTGCACACAGACTAAAGTCGGGCCCCGCCACATAGTCCAGGTTTTTAGATACGGACTTAAGTCGGGCCCCGCTAATAAAGGGTTAAGAAGAGATATGTATAATAATTGTGTTTCTACAGTACTACATAATTGGACATACAGTATAAGGCATTCGTCCATTTTGTGGTATTATTTATAACAATTATTCCTTCTTATAATACATAGACATATACAGTAGATATACTGTGCATAGATACACAGACCAGTTGGTGTTAACGAGGTGCTCCAGCCTCACAAACTACTGGCAAACTTTTCATTTCCATAGTAGTAGAAGAAAAATGGCAACAAGGCAGCCAAAAGGGTCTCTCTCGGCTCTCAACGCCTTCCGGCAACAATCATGCTGGGAATGAATTCGAGAAATAACGTTTTATTACTAGAAATGTTATGCCATGATTTTTACCGGGATTCTATTGGACAATGGTAGGTTCTTACTCGACTGGAGAAGTTAAAGCCAAACTACACATGCACAAAAGTCGTAGAGGGTAAATATAATACTAAATACACACATTAATTTCCTTTTAATAATCTTTTATATCATAAATTTGATTTTAGTAAGCATTATTTCCACATAGCGATTTTGATAAGTTATTTTACCTTTATCATATATCGTCCCAGTTTGGGTTTGTTTAATTTGCAAGTTTTACATTTTAATAAAATACACAACACAAATAATTTACCTTACACTGATACATAGAATAATTCACGATATAATATGCCTAGTAGTCGATTTGACAATCCTATCCCTTCAATACATAACCTAGAAATGTTCTTTCCTATGAAGTTTTTTTTGGTGGGTTGTACTCATATGAGGTCCTAAAATAGTTTAGGCTTGGTTGCCCAAATCTAAAGTTTGGGCAACTCCGGTAATTTGCATAATACAAGATGGCCGCCGAACAACATCTTGAAAATTCTAATTTTGATCTGCTTGTCACAGACTGATGTGTAATACCTTCTTCTTAGGGTAATTATGTGTGTAGAATCCATTTATGATGTTAATTTTATATTGGCAGATCAATCTCACCCGCTAGCGGTCAGGTCAAGGTCAAATATGACATTTGGGTGGGTGGAAACCATATATTAAGACAATAAGGTTCTCTTGTGTGCAAAATTATATCAAAATATACGTATGATGTTGGTCAGTGGTGGACGGGAGCTGGAGCTAGTTTTTTGGTTATGATAAATACATTATGTTATTAATATAACAATATATAAAGTTCTGATTCTGACTTGTATGGCAACAACAAAATATCCTTAGAATATTACACACAAAAAGTTGGTATGAACTTATGAATTTTAAATTCTAAATTTGGTGTTTCTTTTGCAGGATGATATGGTGGAGACAGTGTCTGATGCTGGGAAGTGTATCCTTACAACCTGTAGCAATTCTGGAAAGCTAAAAATATTCAAGCTACAAGCAGTAAAAAGACTTATTGAATGTGCAACAGAGCGGCATGACAATGAAACCCTCGCAAGCATTCAGGATATTTTGGTCTCTCAAGGTGATGAGCATCAGTAGAAGTTCATCAAGGCTGTTACTGTTCATTCACCTCCAAGAATCACATAAGAAAAGTAGTGGCTAAGAAAGGAAGGATGGTTCAATAGACAGTGATGAAAGACCAGCTATCAGAATTAGACGATCACAGGTGAATGAGTTTCATTTCAAGAAACAATGTTTGTTTTGTGCTGCAGCTTGTGAACCCGTTGATCCTAAACATCCTGATAGGTGGGACAGAGTAGTAAAGTGCGAAATAATGGGTGTCAAGGGTGCACCACCTGTCAAGGCTGATGTATTGCAATATTGTAATGATCGCAATGATGTGTGGAGTAGGGAAGTTGCTATGCGTTGTCACGGTGCACATGACTTAACAGCAGCTGAGGCACAGTATCATGTTCGCTGCTATGATGAATTCAGGAAAATTCCTGTGCATGCTGACCAGAGTCCAATGATTGATGATGCCGCTTTGAAACTGTTTATCGACGAGATGTACAGTAACAGAAAACTATGTACTTGGACATCCATTAAACTTTATAAGTATGTGAGCTATGGTGGTCAATTGACACGGAAGCAAATGTTTACCAAGCTTATTACATATTTTGGTGATAATGTGGTGGTACTTTACACTGAGGGTTGTGCATCCATTGTTGGTTTTCGGGAGTTTGTACGGAAAATCTTCAAGTTTGCCAAAGAAGACCATGTGGATGCGGAAAGTGAAGATGCTCTTGTGCGAAAGATCACAGTTGAGGCACGTAATATCTCATCCAACAACAAAACTTATGATCTTGGTTTTTTCACCTATGCAAAAACGAAGCAAAACACTAGTGAAACACTTCTTAGGTTTATCTCAAAGCTCATATCTAACGGTACAAAGGAAATCAAGCAACAACAGGTCTAGTGACCCTTTTAGGCTGCTTGTCCTCCAAAACACTGAGGATCAAGTGTCCAAACAGTGGTTTAGAGTGGGTAAGGGAACATTGGAAAGGGAACTAATGTCCGTGGCAGGATTAGGAAGTTAGTAGGGGAGAGATGGGTTAGTAACTGAGGGGAGGATAAAATAAAGTTTTTCATTTACAAACACAGTCAGTCGCGGGTTTGATGCGAGATATTTGTCTAGGCGGAGTTTAAATGAATCAACGGTGCTGCAGTCTATAACGTATCGGGGAAGTCCATTCCACAAGTTGACAACTCGATTGAAGAAGAAATTCTTAGATTCGTGAGAGTTAAAAGATTTACCAATAATTTTGCAACCGTTTCCCCGTGTGTAATTAGATTGGTCGATAGTGAAGTACTTACTACAGTTCATATTGTCGATGCCTTTGATGATTTTGAACACTTGAATTAAGTCACCTCTTAATCTGCGCTGGGTTAAAGGAAATAGATTTAATTCTCTAAGACGCTCTTCGTATGGTTTGTTCTTTAGGCTAGGTATCATTTTGGTAACTCTACATTGAACTCGTTCTAGCTTGTTTATATATTTTTGGTAATAAGGACACCAGGATTGAACGCAGTATTCCAGAAGAGGGCGGACTAAGGAATTGTAAAGGGTTAGGATAACTTCTTTGGATTTATGCTCAAATGACCTGCCTATAAAGCCAATTATTTTGTTTGCCTTCTTAAAGGTGGGGGCTCATGGGTTGAGATAAACATGGAATGATAATCGCCAACCTGTACATAATTATCTTGCAAAATGCAATGGCACTGAAATAATTATTAACAATGGTATAAAGAATTTTGTGGATCGTCTATACCGGGCCTGTGACGTCACAAGAGTGTAAGTCCACCATCCAGTCTAGGCTAAGGATACTGGTGTGACGTCACTATGACGTCACAGGCCCGGTATAGACGATCCGCAAAATCCTTTATACCATTGTTAATAATTATTTCAGTGGCATTGCATTTTACAAGATAATTATATGCAGGTTGGCGATTATTTTTCCATGTTTACCTCAACCCATGAGCCCCCACCTTTAACAAATTCTGAACATTGTTGACTCGGTTTTAGGTTACTCGATATTGTTATTCCCAGATCGGTTTCTCTGTTTACATTCTTAAGCTGAGTGCCATTCATCGAATAGTTTGCTTTCTCATTTAGGTATCCGATATGTAGTACTTTACATTTATCTGCATTGAAACTCAATTGCCAAATTTGGGCCCAACATGACAATTTATCTAGATTGTGTTGCATATCGTCAACTTGTTCTTTTGAGAGTACGCTATTTGCAATTTTTGTATCGTCAGCAAATTTTGAGATTGTACAGGTGAGACCCTCATCTATGTCGTTGATGTAAATTAGAAAGAGAATTGGTCCTAGTACCGATCCCTGGGGTACCCCACTACTTACATTGGTCCATTTAGATGCCTTACCGTTTATGACTACTCTTTGCTTTCTGTCGCTGAACCAATTTTCTATCCATTTCAACACACCGTCTTGTATTCCGTGCGCTTTTAGTTTTAGCAGTAAACGTTTGTGGGGAACTTTGTCAAAGGCCTTTTGAAAATCAAGGTATATAATATCTACAGCTTTACTCTCATCGTAGAGGTTGAGGATATCGTGGAAGAAGTTTAAGAGGTTTGTTAAACAGGAACGTTTTTTACGAAAGCCGTGTTGAGTATCTTTAACCCATTGGCTGTGGCTATGTTTGGGCTATTTAGGGCATATTCAGGCACTCCTGAATGATAAATCAAGCATCTGCATTAAATGAAGTGTATTCTGCCGAAAACTAGGCGAAAATAGCTTCAAAATGAGACCAAAAGGGCCCTGTACGTGGTCTGGTTCATCCGCAGTGGTGCCAGTGAAACGCGGGAAACCCGCTATTATGTAACACTCGCTCGCTTGGCTACTATGTTGAGAGAGACAGAGAGAGACCCGCGCGAGACACAGTCAACATCAGTGAGCCGCTCAGTGCTCTGAGGGTCGGAGGTGGGCTCCTCACGCTCCCGCCCACTGACACTCGATTTTTAAGTTTTTTACAGGATTTTAAAGCCTGGAAATTGCTGTAACTTGCCCAGACATTCCAGAACATCACCCGCAGCAAAAGGGTTAAGTATGTTATTTTCCTCTAAGTGATTTACGAGTCTGTCTCTTATGACCGTTTCTAGCATTTTACATACAACTGAGGTTAAGCTAATTGGACTATAGTTACTGGGTGAAACCACAAAGACCTCACTGAGTTTATCACAGTCCATACAATATCATATTACCAATACACGGAACCAAACAACGCTTGGGTTGGGTGTCAAATTACATCACAAGTTTGGTAGCAGTGATCTAATTCACATTTTATATGAACATGGATACACTGTGTCATATGATGAGGTATTGCGGTTCCGTAAGTCGGCTGCAAAATATGTCGGTGATAATGTTGCAACATACACAAAATGATGGAACTCACTCGAACAGTTTGAGTCATATTGGCTGGTATGACAACTTTGACCTGCTGGTGTCAACCCCAAATGGTCGCCGTGAGACACACGCAATGGCAACAGAATTTCAGATGCATCCAGCTGGGATCATCGAGACAGGAAACGCTCAGCCTGGCATTAGCACACTTGTAATCTCTCGCCTTACATCCAAGCAGGTTAAGTCTGTGAATCAGAGCAAGGCCATAACACTTCACTGGCTCCAAGAGGGTAATTCCTCCTGCAGTGCCAGCAGACAAGAACCTCGGGATCAGTGTCAAGGAGGTATGTGCTCGACAGGTCAGTATGGAGACTGCACTGGAAAAAGACACACAGTGGCTCAACAGCTTGAACAAAGGGCAAGATGCTATGGAGTGGAATGGTTTCAACAATCAGCTAGCCAGGAACCATGGCGTAATCAGACCAGCCAGCAAATACATGTTTGGTCCTTTGATTGATGCACCTTCTTCTCATCCAGACACAATACTCACAACCCTAACATACATGCAGAGGTCGCTTGTTGACATGGGAACAATATACTGTATGTTCACCTCAACATGGACATGCAGCTGTATGGTATAACCAAGCAGATATGCTGGAATCAACCAGCACAGTTCAACAATGTAATCGCCCCTCCTGTAGGGATGCATATTATACAGTCATTCATCAGTAGCATTGCGAAACTGATGCAAGGTTCGGCATTGGAAGTGTATGTGGTTGCAGCATATGGAGGGCTTACAGGCATCTTCAATGGTAAGTCCTGGATGAAAGCTATGCGGGCCTTTCGGAGTGTATCGGCAGCACTCTTGAGGTGGTAGATAGAGAAGTACCTAGGCACTGCTCGCCTCCATCCCACTGGCCGACACTGGATTGATAATTTCCTTCTTCCTACACTCCTCATCCACCAGTTTGAACGTGCAGAAAGAGAAGGTGACATTTATTTGAAGCAGCAGACCAGGAGCGCATGATGAAGTACTTCTTCATTGCTGGTCATGTTCAGTACGCTCGATATCTGACTCAATACCTGCGGGAGATGCGTGCACTCCATACCACAGAGGCTAAGCCAGATCTTGTCTGTCAGCACCATGATGGATACTGGAACGCTGTCTCTGCTGACCTGCTTGGTGAACAAACTGTCATAAAGATCGGGAAAGGAGCTTTAAAGGGCATGACACTATCCCCTGAACTCGTCTGTGAATGGATTGATGCCTTCCCCATCTCAGTGTATGTATCAGACTGTGTGGATCATATGTACTCTGCATACACACCAGGCCAAGATGTGCAGAAACAGCACAAAGAGGAGTTGAAGTACCGGCGTGTCTTAGACGCAAAAGATCGAGGATTTGTTGTTGCAGAGGTGGAAAAGTATCCTCATCCACTGGAAGATCACTGCCCTTAGCTGTACAATCCAGTCACTGGACAAATTGCTCTGGCTCTTGTGAATGTGGCTGATTCGTTTGTGATCGGAGATAAGATGGAGAACAAACACATTGCCAGTCTGCCTGATGGGTTTTACAACCCCATCAGTACCCCCATCAAGACAATGTCTGTTTTCAAGAAAAAGCTAAAATGCAATAAGGTCAGGCCGGTAATTGACTTTGAGAACATTTTTCTCCGTCTCTTGGTGATTGGTCAGCGGCGGCAGTTGCAACTTGAGCCTGCTTTTGCCTATGAGCTATGTGCTGTACCAGCATCACTCATCGATGAGCATGGTTGCCTCCGCAAAGGTAGTAAATCAGGGCTGGTCAAACGCCTTGGTGTGCTTGAGACATCGCCAACACCTGCTGATATAGTCATCATAGATGTATCACTGCTGTTCTACCATAGTGTGAGGCCACATAGGGGCACTCTCTCAAATATAACCACATCCATCCAGAGACGTTTGAGTAGCTATCCAGCTGTCACTCAGAAAATCATTGTTTTTGACAAGTACCAAGATATTTCTGCAAAAGATCATGAGAGAATGTGCCGGGCTGGTGACATTATCATCGACTATGATCTCTCCATAGCCAGTTCTTTACCCAAACGTGATGTCATTCTGAAGAGCAAGAACAACAAGCGGAGGCTGGCGACAATGTTGCACACCTTCACTGTTGATGACAATGTAACGATGGATACTCATGATGATAGTGCATTTGGTCAAGATGAGGCAGACATCACTATGATTTCTTATGTCCTTGAGGCAACCAACAGTAGAACAGGTGTGATACGTATGCTTAGTGATGACACTGAATTGTTTGTCCTGTTGGTTTATTGGACATATCGGGCAGACCTACAGTGCAAAGTACAGATGGAGCATTGGGATGGGACAGTCCTGGATATCAATGCAACCTGTGCTTACTTAGGTTCAAAGTGTCTGCAACTCATTGGCATGCACGCCCTCACCGGGTGCGACACAACCTCATATCTATATGGAAAAGGCAAGATAATTGCACTAAACATTTTATTGGCAGGGGACTTCCCAGGCTTGGCTAATGTGCTGGGTAAGGTGGGTGCCAAAGAGGATGATTTGCTAGAGGCAACAAAACCCTTCCTTCTCGCTCTGTATGGTCAGCTGCCAGGAACCTCAATGGTATCTGCTCGCTTTACGCTGTTCACCAAGAAGAAGAATAGCTCTAAAGTAATGGCCCTTCCTCCACCTGTTGCAGCACGTGTTGAGGGCTCATTTTCAAGTGATGTTGTGAAAAGCGGCAGACCACCAAGCCCCACCAGACGAGTCAGCCGATATTACAAAATTTGGATTTATGATCATGGATAGTATCCCTGTTCTTGACATTGGCAAGGGTGACCTGGCACCACCGGAACTGATTGATGTGATCCAGTGTCAATGTAAGGCACAGCATAAGAAGTGCATCACTGAGGTGTGTGGCTGCCACAAAGAACATCTTTCATGCACATCATACTGCAACTGCTCTGGTGAAGAAGGCTGCTGCAATCCATACACATACAGATGAGATGATCAAGCTACAAATGAGGAGGTTGGCATGGAGGATGCTGAGCATGCTTTTAGGGATGATGCCGACCAGGAGTGTGGTGATGTTGAAGATTTGTGGGAAGAACGTTTTGATGAGGATGCTGACCTAGAGGACGAGAGCCAGGAGGATGTGAATGGTGGTCTTCTTCATCCTGATTATGAGTGGGAGCATGCAGATGTATCATAATTTATTTGTGAGATAAAATCTAATTGACTTAATGTGTATGTATGCACTTATATAATTATGAATAAAAGGTCTTGTGACTTTTTTTCTGCACATACAAGTTTGTTAATTTGAAATTGACCTGACCGCTAGCAGGTGAGATTGACCTGCTATTATAAAATGAACATCATAAATATGGGGAGATTGTAGGCACCAATCGATCAGGGCTAGACCCAGGTGAGGTTATAGGTATGTGATAAAGAGTCGCTGGAACTCATGTTTCATCTGCTTGGCCTCTCTTACTGATTTTCTTTGTGCCTCATTAACACTGAGAGCAATCCAGCTAGCTCTCACAAACACCTCCTCCTTCTATCCACTTCACTACACTAAACATGCACACTACACTTCATTCTTCCACACCAAAATTAAAACCAAATAATGAATTTTAGCTCAGCCTCGGAGTCCCCAGGGGGGGGGGGGGACCATAAATGCCCCCTCACCCGCACGACCTTCCCCTGACGACCCCACAAAATTACCTGGACCTTGGCCTGTTACTCTTTCTATTAATTTCTGCAACATTCGCGGACTTTACTCTAATTTTCAGTCTGTTGAACACCATCTCTCCTCCTACAAACCTGATCTTCTTTTCCTCTCCGAAACTCAGGTGTCTGTAGCAACATCCAGCAGCCCCTTCTCTGTATCCTCCTACTTTCTCTATCATAGTTTCAAAGCCAAAGGCGGATGTTGTGCATATGTGCACAACCCTCCAACTATTGTCCAATTGCTCTTATCTCTTGTCTTTCTAAAGTTTTTGAAACTATTCTTGCTTCCAAATTTCTTAAGCATTTCTCTTCTCATAATCTGCTCTCAGATCGCCAGTATGGCTTCCTTAAGGGTCGCTCTACTGGTGATATTCTTTCATATCTTACTAACTCTTGGTCATCCTCCTTTCGGGACTTCGGTGAGACTTTTTCTATTGCACTAGACATATCGAAAGCCTTCGATAGAGTCTGGCATAAATCTTTAATTTCTAAACTACCCTCCTTCGGTTTCTATCCCTCCATCTGTGCCTTTGTCTCTAATTTCCTTTCCGGCCGTTCCATAGCCGCGGTTGTGGACGGCCATTGTTCACTTCCTCACCCTATAAACTCCGGTGTTCCTCAGGGCTCTGTCCTATCTCCTATTCTCTTTCTAATTTTTATAAATGATCTCCTTAACTGTACCTTAATTCCCATCCATTCATACGCAGACGACTCAACCTTACACTACTCCATTAGTTTTTCAGAACGCCCCAGCCATTACGACAAACGTAATGAAGCCATAGAACTCTTAAATTCTGATCTAAATACTATTTCCAATTGGGGCAGAGAAAACCTTGTTAACTTTAATGCTTCCAAAACCCAATTTCTCCATCTATCTACCCGTCAGGATCTCCCAGCGGACTATCCCTTATTCTTCAACAATACAAAAATCAACCCTTCATCTTCTCTCAATATTCTTGGTGTCTCTTTTTCTTCGGCTCTCATTTGGAAGGACCATATTACCAGTCTTGCTAAGGCAGCCTCCCAGAAGCTGGGTGTGCTCAACCGCCTTAGGGGGTTCTTTTCCCCTGCACAGCTTCTTGCTCTGTACAGGGGCATAGTGCGCCCTTGTATTGAGTATTGTTCACATGTGTGGGGAGGTTCCTCTCACAACGCTCTCCTAGACAAAGTTGAAAGGAAGGCCTTTCGTATCATTAACTCCCGTCCACTCACCAACTCTCTGCAATCTCTCTCTCTCCGCCGCAATGTTGCATCTCTCTCGCTATTCTATCGCTACTATAATAATCAGTGTTCCTCAGAGCTATCCCAGTGCATACCACCTCCTTTACGTAGGGCATGTGGTACCCGTCTTGCAACTCAATCCCACCCCTACTCTGTGCAACTCTCCAACCCAAGAGTGAAACGTTACTCTCAAACTTTCTTCTACTCAACAGCTGAGCTCTGGAACTCTCTCCCAGAATCAGTCTTTCCCTCTTCCTATGACTTAAATTGCTTCAAACTCCGTGTGTCCAGGCATTTTGGCTCGAACGTCCCTTGATTTTGGCCCTGTCACTCTTTCAACTATGGGGGAGGCACTCGCTATAGGCAGTTATGCCTTTTGCCTCCCTCAATCACATAGAAAAAAAAACAAAAAACAAAAAAAAAATCTCACTTGCTCTCTTGTTTACGATTTCGACTCCTCTGAATTCTCAACTTTATGGCTCAAACTTTCCTGTCATTCTCTTACTAAATATTTCTGTGCTGTCTATCTGTCCCCTAACTCTACCAACTTTCCCAAATTCTTTGACTATCTAAACTCTACAGTGGAACACATTCTATCCATTTCTCCTTTCTCAGAAATCTCCATCTTAGAAGAGTTCAACGTTCACCACTGCCAATGGCTCTCCTCTCACACTACTGACCCACCTGGTGAACAAGCCTACGTCTTTTCTATCCTAAATGACCTAGAGCAGTTAGTTCAGCAACCCACCCGTATCCCGGATCGCCTCGGAGATCGGCCCAACATTCTTGACTTGTTTCTAACTTCTAACCCTTCTTATACTGTCGATTTTTTCTCTCCTTTGGGCTCCTCTGACCATAAACTTATCTCTGTCACATGTCCTATCTCTCCAGTACGACCACCCGATCCTCCTAGCCGGCGGCGCTTGTGGCATTTTGGCGCTGCCGACGACTGGGAGGCTCTCCGGCAGTCCTTCTTTGATTTCCCATGGAATGATTTCTGCTTCCGTGGCCGGGGACCCTCGGAGAGTGCTAAACGCATTACCGAGGTAATCCTATCGGGCATGGAAGCATACACTCCATTCTCTTTCTCTCAGACTAATGCTAAAAAATCTTGATTTATTCACACTTTATTCTACTGCTCTCCGCAATAAGGAGGAAGCATTCAAACGGTACTGACGCCTTAAAACTCAAGACTCTCATTCTTCCTATTTTTCTGCCCGGATTCAAGCCAAATCTGTTCTTCGACTTGCCAAGCACTCTTTCATCAATAATAAATGCACTGAACTATCCAACTCTAGCTCTTCCCAAGCTTTCTGGCATCTAGCCAAAAACCTCTCCAACAATTTCTCTTCCTCGTGTTTCCCTCCCCTTTCCCACTCTGATGGCACAACCATCACTTCTTCCTCTGACAAAGCTAAACTTTTCGCTCAACTTTTGCTAGAAACTCCACCTTGGATGATTCCGGTGCTATACCTCCCTCTCCACACTCCTCTCTCTTACTTATGCCTAATATCCTAATCTCTTCTAAAGATGTACTTTCTACCCTCTCTGGGCTTAATACTAACTAGCAGGGGTACCCGGCATTGCCCGGGTTTAAATTCTACTACCATAATCACCATCATCAATCACTACTACCACAATCATCACAATACTACTACTACCATAATCACCGGCCTCGACCTCCCTGTGCCTCATTAAACGGCGTCCTCGATTTCGGCCGCTAAATTACCTCCGATTTTGGATCTGACCTCATCTGTACCCCCATTTTGGTGGGCTGCGAACAACTTTCGTTCTATACACCTTTTTGATCGGAGGCCTCCTTCTGCCCCAAACGGCCATTTTTTTTTTTTTTTTTTTTTTCGATTTCGGCCTCGTAACGACTTCCGATCGTGGCCTCGCCCCCTCTATGACCTGACCCAGATCAATTGACACCCACATGCAAAGTTTCAGCTCTCCAGGTCCAAAACTGTGGCTGCCTACTAAGAACACACAGACAGACAAACAGACAAACAGACACACAAACTGATTTAATAATATAGATAAGGCGTACGGTCCGGGCGGTGTTCCTCCTGTTGTACTAAAAAACTGTGCTTCCGTGCTGACTCCCTGCCTAGGCAAACTCTTTCGTCTCTGTCTATCCTCTAACGTCTTCCCTTCATGCTGGAAGTTTGCTCTCATTCAACCTGTCCCAAAGAAGGGTGACCGCTCTTAACCCTCCAACTATCGTCCAATTGCTCTCATCTCTTGTATCTCTAAAGTTTTTGAAACTATTCTTGCTTACAAATTTCTTAAGCATTTCTCTTCTTATAATCTGCTCTCAGATCGCCAGTATGGCTTCCTTAAGGGTCGCTCTACTGGTGATCTTCTTTCATATCTTACTAACTCTTGGTCATCCTCCTTTCGGGACTTCGGTGAGACTTTTTCTATTGCCCTAGACATATCGAAAGCCTTCGATAGAGTCTGGCACAAATCTTTAATTTCTAAACTACCCTCGTTTAGTTTCTATCCTTCCATCTGTGCCTTTGTCTCTAATTTCCTCTCCAGCCATTCCATAGCTGCGGTAGTGGACGGCCATCGCTCACTTCCTCACCCTATAAACTCCGGTGTTCCTCAGGGCTCTGTCCTATCTCCTACTCTCTTTCTAATTTTTATAAATTACCTTCTCAGCTGTACCTCAACTCCCATCCATTCATATGCAGACGACTCAACCTTACACTACTCCATTAGTTTTTCAGAATGCCCAAGCCAGCAATTCCTCAACGACAAACGGAATGAAGCCATATAACACTTAAATTCTGATCTAACTACTATCTCCAATTGGGGCAGAGAAAACCTTGTTATCTTTAATGCTTCCATAACCCAATTTCTCCATCTATCTACACGTCAGGAACTCCCTGCGGACTATCCCTTATTTTTCAACAATACAAAAATCAATCCTTCATCTTCTCTCAATATTCTTGGTGTCTCTTTTTCTTCTGCTCTCAGTTGGAAGGACCATATTACCAGTCTTGCTAAGGCAGCCTCCCAGAAGCTGGGTGTGCTCAACTGCCTTAGGGGGTTCTTTACCCCTGCACAGCTTCTTGCTCTGTACAGGGGCATAGTGCATCCTTGTATTGAGTATTGTTCACATGTGTGGAGAGGTTCCTCTCACACTGCTCTCGTAGACAAAATTGAAAGGAAGGCCTTTCGTATAGTTAACTCCCGGCCACTCACCAACTCTCTGCAATCTCTTTCTCTTCGCCGCAATGTTGCATCTCTCTCGCTATTTTATCGCTACTATAATAATCAGCGTTCCTCAGAGCTTTCCCAGTGTATACCACCTCCTTAACGTAGGGCATGTGGTAACCATCTTGCAACACAATCCCACCCCTACTCTGTGCAACTCTCCAACCCAAGAGTGAAACGTTACTCTCAGTCTTTCTTCTATTCAACAGCTGAGCTCTGGAACTTTCTCCCAGATCAGTCTTTCCCTCTTCCTATGACTTAAATTGCTTCAAACTCTGTGTGTCCTGGCATTTTGGCTCGAACGTCCCTTGATTTTGGCCCTGTCACTCTTTCAACTTTGGTGGGAGGCACTTGCCTCACTCACATAGAAATTTTTTATTTTATTTTTTTATTCTACACACATAACAACCCTGAGAAGAAGGTATTACACATCATACTGTGACAAACGGATCAAAATTTAAATTTTCATGATGTCTTTCGGCGGCCATCTTGTATTATGCAAATTACCGAAGTTGCCCAAACTTTACATTTGGGCAACCAAGCCTAAATTATTCTAAAACCTCATATGAGTACAACCCAACAAAACAACTTCATAGGAAAGAACATTTCTAGGTAGAGGAAATGACAAATCGACTATAGCATGGACGAGGATCCACGAGGGACCTATAGAATACACTTAGCCCTCTTATTCTATCACTTGCATAGATTATAGAGATACACTTGTTTCGCACTGGTGTAGGAATTGATATAACTCCTTCTGCACTCCTATTCTAACACTGTGTAGATCTGAAGCTGCGGGCACTGGTGGATGAAGCGTGAGCTGCTGAGTCCTTTTTCTTGGTTCCGTCGAGCCGCTTAGGTGGTTCTGCCGTGGGGTTAATGGGGTAGGGATACAGATGGACTAGTTGGTTTTGGGTCTTTAATGGTATCCTCATGTCATGAAATAGGGTGCATACCATCGGACGAACGCGAGCATGAACTAGGACATGTCTTAAGTTATGACTGCTCAACTATCCTGACCTTTATTCTAGTCGATGATGAAGTTCCGTTCCGGTACTCTTGATGTAAGGTCTTTAATACAAAGTCACTAGTGTCATGACAGAGCAACGAGGTATCGGGCTAATGTGAGGAATAGGTAAGATCATGACCTTACTAGTTCGCTCAATCTGCCTCTGACCATTGTAAGAGTCTTCAAAGAACCCAGGGGTCGGTTATTATACAGCATAATTATGTCCTTGACCATGGTGTTGGACAGATACAGTATAGACTTCTATGTGCTAAGTGCCATTACTTGAACGGTATCTCGCAAAGCCCGAACTATTATAGTTGTCTTTGTAGAGTGCTGGATTGATCCTGGAAGTCAGTGTGTGGCATGCCCTTCGGTGCTACTTCCAATGTCAAACTTGCAGCCAAAAAGAGATCCTAATGTTTTTACTATACCATGGAATGTAAGAACAAAAGTTCACTAGTAAGGAAAATAACTCTCAGACCATAAAGAACTCAGCCATGGCATGAATACTTTAATGAATGGTAGGGTAATTCTTAGAATAAAAAATCTTACATATAAGGTATTATGAGTGAGTATGAGTAAGGTATAATTGCTGACTCTACCTGGTTCTCGTTGAGATGGTAATGACGTTGGCTGCTATGTCCAAGGGCTGGTACTTGGAGGTCAGAAGGTCATAGGTACAGGGGGAGGGGGGGGGGGGGGCATTCAGGGTGATTAGATAGCCTCCCTAGAAATTCCCGCGCTGGTGGTAGGACAGTTGTACGGAAAAGCGGTGCATCTGAAGAGTTGAGATTTGCGTCTGCTGTTCTTCGTTTGCTTGGCGGTATCGTATTTTCTTCTGTTCTCCTGTATTGTTGATGTTCATGCTGATTGTTTTTCCTGGGGTGGGTGGTAGCGTGGGGTTGATGGTGGCAATTCGGGCTTCCCGAGTGTTGGTGTGGAGTGGGGCTAATTTTGATCTTGAGCGGCCATGTTGTTTCTCTTCTACCTTTGTCTTCCTATTTATTCTGGGTGTTGGTGTTTGTGAGTTGTTCACGTGTTGGGGCGAGTTTTCTTTCTCCTCCTGAGGTTTTCCTTTCTTGTTCTTCTTTTTTCCTGTGTTTGCCTGGTGTGTGGTGGTTTTTGGTATTTTCGTCTCTCTTCCTGTTTTTCTGGTCTTCTCATGCTCCCTCTCCATTTTCTTCAATGGTGCATGTTCTCTGTTGTTCTTTCTTTTCTCCATGGTTTCCCCTTCTGTCTCTAGGCTTTGTTTTCCATTTAGGCTGTTTTGTTGTGGCATGGTGGTCATCTGAATTTGGGGTATTTTATTTCCGTCTTGGGAATAGTAGACACGGCCCCGTGACTCAAGTTGGAAATAAAATATGTCTCCGTGGCGGGTGTAAGTGCTGAGGGTAGGGAGGTATTCCCACTAGTTGATGGATCTTTGGTCAGCAAGTTTAGAGGGGTCTGTGAAGATGGACAGGAACGATGTTTTTTCGCAAATTATGGCTGCCGTCTGCGCTTCATTTACGTAGCGGATTTTGTGAACATTATGTTGGTCCTCGCTCCATTTAACTTTGACGACGTAGGGCGTTGTGGTGTATATTTTGGTAAATACGTGGTGAGGTCGGCTGGGAGTAGTTGTTGCTTGTGCTGAAGTGACAGGGCAAGTGATGACCTGGGTGGTGACCTGAGGGTTGTTATTAATCCTTGCGGATGCAAAGGACCAGGACAAGGTTGGTTTTAAGACAAATATTGGCTGGAGGTTGTGGCTGTGTTAGTTGCGCATGATATGCGCAGTGGTGTGAGCGTATGTGTTGTTAGTGGTTTATTTGGGTAATGTGGCTTGTAAGGTTTAGGTGATTTTTGAGGGTGGTGGATGGAGATGGAAGAGAAATGTGATGGGGGTTGGGATAGATGACCCGATCTTGTGTAGAAGTTTGGTCGGGGTGGTGGGGTAGGGCTGGTTTCTGAGGATGATGAAGAAGAGGGGGAGGAGGGGGGTTTCGGTGAGGGGTGGGGGTTGTGGTAGCGTAAGTTTGTATAAGTAAAGGTTGTGAGATGGAAGATTTTGGGATGGGGTGGTCGAGGAGGGGGGAATTGTCGAGGGATAAGGTAGGAGGTTGGGGGGTGTTAGGGGATGAGGGGTTGTTTGTTGGGGGAATGTTGGGATGGGTTGAGGTATTCGTGAGGTTGAAGGTTGAGGGTGAGAGAGATCTTGAGGTTGGCTTTGGATGGGAGGTTGAGGTTGAAGAGGTTGGGGTAGGATAGTGTGTGGGATTTGGGTAGGGCCATGGTGGTCTGGGGATGGGGTTGATGAGGAGGTGGGGGATGAGGTAGGTGATGAGTGAGTGATTGGGGTTGATTTAGGGGGTGATGGGGATGGGGATGAGGATTTCTTACGTTTGGGGAAAGTGGTAAGGAAATTGAAGGTGAGAGGGTGGGGCATTTTGGGGGGTTTGACGTAGTGGGTTGGGGTTTATAGGAGGGGGGTGTGGATGGGATTTTACGGGTGTGATGTTGAGTAGGAGGCCGCGGGCAGCAGGGGCGGAGAAGGTAACGGGGCGGGCTGGGGGGACGGGGGCAGGTGTGGGATGAGGGAGGGTAGGGATGCTTGGTGCGGGAAGGGTTTTAGAAGGGTGTGGTGAGGGGGAAGGGGGGGTGGCGAGCGTGGTGGCGGTGTTTGTTTCTGATGAGGCGGGGTGGCTGGCTGGTAGTGTCTGGCAACTTATGGAGATGTGGTTGGTGGCTGGTGCTGGTTGTCAGGGGTAGGAGTGTTGTTTTGTTGATCCTCGCCAATACTCAAATGACAGTAAATTCTCACGAATAGATTACGGTATGTCCTAGTCTCTCCGTGATAATTTACGATGATTTGATAAGGGTTTGGAACTTGCAACACTTTGTAGGGTCCTATATAGCGTGGACTGAGTTGATTTATTATGGGTAATTTCGCAACCATTACATTGTGTAAGGGTTTTGAGGAGGCGTGGCATCCCGGTTGATGTCTTGACAGACCTGCGCAGTGTGGAGTGTGTTGCGCAGGTGCTGGAGGGGATCAACTGTGATTGTTGATGTGGTCGTCTGGGCGAGGTGATGGAAGGGTAACAGTAGCGAGGCGACTCCATACAGACGCTCGTGGGGGGTGATTCCGTCTTCCCGGGAGCACGAGTTGATACCCCATTGGATAATTTTTACCTGTGAAGGCCTGTCTTGTGCTTGCAGGGCAATTAGGCGAGTGAGAAGTTGATTGTTGATCGTCTTGTGACTTCGTTCGCATATGGTGTTGCCTTGAGGCAAGTAGGGTGAGGAATGGGCTATCTTTAGGCCGCATATTTTTGTGAATTTTTCCCATACTTGGCCGGAGAATTCTGGGGCATTGTCGGATAGTAGGATGACAGGTAAACCGAAGTTAGCGAAAACATCAGTGGCTAGGACTTCTGCGACAGTTAGGGCGTTGAGGTCTTTGATGGGGGAAGCTATTAGGAAATGGGAGTAGATATCTACAAAAGTTACAATGAATCGTATACCGTTCCTCGGTGGAAATGGGCCCATGACGTCTAGGGATAAGGTTTGCCAGGGTTTGTTTGTTGCTATTTTTCCTGCGGGTCCTGCAGTTTTTCCTCGGCCTTTTCCCATGGTGCGGGGTTTGCAGGATTCGGTGACTCTTTTTATGATGGTAGATGGGTTTGTGGTCCAATATACTTGTTGGAAGACTTGTAGCTTTTCTTTCTTTTTTTCCTAAATGGATGCCATTCCCTTCGTGGATGATAATGAGCAGGTCTTGGGCAGTGCGGGGATCGACTGCAATTTGGCCAGACTCTGTATAGAGTTGATCGCCTACTCGATGAAGGTGGTAGAAAACGTCTTTAGGTATCCATTTGGGTTTGAGTTTTTTCTTAGCCAAGCTTGTAGTAATGGGGTGTCTTCGTCATGGGGTGGTGTGGATCGGTTGTTTGTCGGAGTTAAAGTCGCTAGGGCTGCGATGGTGGGCGGTTGCAGGTGGGGAACTGGGAGGCGAGAGAGGGCATCTGCATTAGCATGTAGTTTCCCTGGTCGGTAGTGGATTTCGAAATTGAACTCTTCTAGTGTTTCCCGCCACCGAACTAGTAAGGCACAATTAGTTTTGGAGCGCCGTAGCCATTGTAGGGATTGATGGTTGGTTATTATATCTACTTTGGTGCCCAGGAGAAATGACCGGAAATGGTGGAGGGCCCAGATGACTCCTAAACATTCCCGTTTTGTGGCTGCGTAGTTTCGCTGTGTGTTGTTAATGGTGGAACTGGCATATGCGATGATGTGCTCGCGACCATCTTGCACTTGAGCGAGAACGGCGCCTATGGCATATAGCGAGACGCTTGTATACAAGCGAAAAGCTTGGCGTTAATCAGGAAATTCGACTGTGGGGGCGTTAATGAGATGGTGTTTTAGGCAGTTAAACGCTTTGTCTCTTTCTGGGGTCCATTGAAAATCTATGTCTTTCCTGGTTAGCTCGTGGAGTGGTCTAGCAATTTCGGCAAAGTTTTTTATAAATCGTCCATATTATGTGGGTAAGCCTAGAAATGACCTGCCGCCTATTACAGTGGTGGGGGATTCTTGAGCTGCAATTGCAGATAGCTTTCGAGGGTCGGGTGAGATGCCCTTGGTGAGATGACATGTCCCAAGAAGTCCACTGTAGTCCTGGCTACCTCGTATTTGGAGGGTTTGAGTTTGAGGCCTGCCTCTCGGATGCGTTGAAGAACCTGACGACGTCGCTGTAGGTGTTCCGCCCAGATTTTCCCATAGACGATGACGTCGTCCAGGTATGCTAAGCAGGTCTCCCACGTTAATCCCTTTATTACTGACTCCATGAGGCGGGAAAAGGTGGCATGGCCGTTGCATAGTCCGAAAGGAAGAACGTTAAACTCGTAGATATGCCCTCCGCTGGTGGAAAATGCGGTTTTCTGTTGGTGCTCAGGTTTGATGGGGACTTGCCAGTAGCTGGCTTGTAGGTCGAATGTGGTGAACCATTTGAAGCCATGTAAAGAGTCTAAAGAGCTGTCTATTCTGGGAAGGGGTGTGGCTTCTTTTATGGTGGCGTCATTCAGTCGTCGGTAATCGACGCAAAAATCATGTTGACCGTCTTTCTTTTTTACGAGTACCACAGGAAAGGACCAGGGGCTGACAGAAGGTGTGGCAATGCCAGCATCCAGCATTTCTTGAACTTGACGATCTTTCTCCTGTTGTTGTAATGGATTTTGTCGGAGGGATAGCTGGCGAATGGGGGGTCCGGTGGTGTGGATGAGGTGTTCCTCCATGTTGGTCTTTCCTATTTCCGTGGAAGATTGTGCAAATACGTCAGAAAATTCTTGTAGCAGTTTGTTCATTTGCTGTTTTTGTAATCTTGTTAGAGTTTTTGGAATGGGGGGAAGAACGGGTGGTATATTGTGGCTGATTTGTTCTGGTAGCATGTCATCAAATGTTTCTAGGCCTCCAATGATGAGGCCTTTGGGCAAGGTGAGGGTTTCTTCTGATATGTTTGCTATTAATGCGGCATTGAGGGTAAGGGAAAGAATTGCAGGCTGGATACGACAACTGTTTGAATGGGTAGCACTTGTTTGAGGGGTAAATATCATGGACTGTTTTTGTACAGGGCATAATGGCACCCATTGTTGGTGCTGACGAGGTATGGAGAAGCGTTGAATTGTTATTGCTTGGCTTACTATGGTGGGTGGGTCATATGGCGTTCGTGGAGTGATGTCGGTGGTGGGTTTGGCAGAAGTTGTTGAAAGGACACTGGTGTCAGTAGGGAGCGTTGCGGAAATGGTTTGGGAGGTGTTAATTTGTGGGCTGGATGGGTGATGTCTGTTGTTGTTTTTTTTTGCTTGTTTACTTCTCCCGACTATCTTTGGGGGAGTTAGTGGTGGGCTGAGATTTTTTTTTTTTTTTTTTTTTTTTTTTTAAAGTGAGGAGTCATCTTCCATAATCCAACTGTGCTTGGAGAAAGAAGTTGGAGTACGTCAAGTCCCATGTACCCATCATACTGGTTACATTCGGAGTAGAAAGCTACGAATGGATGTCAACAGGAGGCTTCTGGTTGGGGCGTCATGATGTGCAGGGGTGGTGTCTCGCCTTGAATAACGAAGGGTGTGTCTCCGGCACTGATGAGGTTGGTGGTGGCAGCATTCAGTGGTCCCAGCTTGCAATGGTGTTTCTGATAAAAAGAGTTGAATAGACACGATCTGGCTTCACCGGTGTCAATTAGGAGTCAAAATGGGATACCTTGAATCTTTGCAAGGTGGTAGATAGGTGGTGATTTGATCATGACAGACTCCCCCGCTGAAGCCATAACGGGCGAGGGAGGTGTTAAAAACCTTGTAGGGAGTCTTCAGTTTCCTCCAGGATTTCTTCTTCTTCGGTGGTGTGAATGGGTGCTATGTCTTCTGGGACATATTCCTCTTCTACGGTTTCCTCCTCCAGTTCCCTGGACTCTTCTTCTGCAGCTGAAACTCGGGGTGCTGAGTTCTTGTTCTTTGCTTAGTCCCGGATGAAGGCGGAGTTGCAGGCCCACAAGTCAAATGTGTTGATGGTGACTAACGGGTGGTCTCTAGGTGGGTAATTCTGGGGGCTTCTCTGTGGGCCTCCTCTAGTCTGGTTGGAGGGAGAATATATCAGCTGGGGGGTGCCTTGAGGTGGTGTTGGTCTAAAGTTATGGGGGCGACCCGAAGCATATGGTTGAGGGCGACCCTGTGTTGTCCTGTCTCCGTACTGGTTGTAGTAGTTTCCCTGGCTCTTGTTGGCTCGTGGATGAGTGGGAAATCTTTTAATGGCACCTACTGTGAATGTTTTTGGGTGAGCCACCAGGAGTTTGCGGATAGTTATGAGATCTCTTTGGAAACCTGTAGGGTCGTGGATGGTGAAGTGTTCTTTTACAAATGCTGGGAGTACTCGTAATAAGTTGGTAAAAACCTGTTGTTTTTGTTGTTCTGTAGTCTGGAATGGATCCGCGGATTTCATGTGTTTTTTCATTTTTTTCCGATTTAAGGCTGCTAGGGTGACGTCGGTGTCCCTTTCATATGTAACTGTCGATTTTTGCTAGGGCTACGACGGAGCCCAATGATGGCTGCACAGCATCAATCACAATTGTCCGGAACTGGTCCCAGGTAAGCACTGGGGTCACCTGTCCGGCCACCAGGGAAACGGCTTTTCCCAGGTGAGTTAAGAGTACAGCGATCTTTTCTCGATCACTGTTGTAAGCCAAGTCAAGTACTGGCTTAACCATGTCCAGGTAGGTTTCAATGTCGTATGTGTCCCCATCATACTTGGGGATGGGGATATGTGACCGGTTATTCGCCATGGTGACTAATATTATATCACGCTTTACTCCCTATGATTTTTGTGCTGAATGACTTTTCTTTCCGAATCAAGAACCACCGTCTGCAGCCAATGTTATGCCAGCTTCTTTACCAGGATTGTATTGGACAATGGTAGGTTCTTAGTCGACTGGAGAAGTTAAAGCCAAACTACACATGCACTAAAGTCTTAAAGGGTAAATATGATACTGAATGCACACATGAATTTCCTTTTAATAATCACTTAATTACACAACACAAATAATTCACCTTACAGTGATACATAGAATAATTCATGATATAATATGCCTAGCACGGACGAGTATCCATGACGGACATATAGAGTACACTTAACCCTTTTATTCTATCACTTGCATAGATTATAGAGATACATTTGTTTTGCACTGGTGTAGGAATTGATATAACTCCTTCTGCACTCCTATTCTAACACTGTGTAGATCTGAAACTGCGGGCACTAGTGGATGAAGTGTGAGCTGCCGAGTCCTTTCTCTTGGTTTCGTCGAGCCGCTTAGGTTGTCCTGCCGTGGGGTTAATGGGGTCGGGATACATATGGACTAGTTGGTTTTGGGTCTTAAATGATAGTTTCTCATGTCATGACATAGGTTGCATACCATCGGACGAATGCGAGCATGAACTAGGACATGTCTTAAGTTATGACTGCTCGACTATCCTGACCTTTATACTAGTCGGTGATGAAGATCCGTTCCGGTACTCTTGATGTAAGGTCTTTCATACAAAGTCGCTAGTGTCATGACAGAGCAACGAGGTATCGGGCTAACGTGAAGAATAAGTAAGATCATGACCTTACTAGTTCGCTCAATCTGCCTCTGACCGTTGTAAGAGTGTTCAAAGAACCCAGGGGTCGCTTATTAAACCTTTTTACAGCATAAGTCCTTGACCATGGTTTTGGACAGGTACAGTATAGACTTCTATGTGCTAAGTGCCATTAATTGAACGGTATCTCGCAAAGCCTGAACTATAGTTGTCTTGTCATGGCAAAGACTTCTTTAATAGTTTTGTAGAGTACTGGATTGATCCTGGAAGTCAGTTTGTGGCATGCCCTTCGGTGCTACGTCCAGTGTCAAACTTGCAGCCAAAAAAAGATCCTAATGTTTTTACTATACCATGGCATGTAAGAACAAACGTTCACTAGTAGGGAAAATAACTCTCAGACCATAAATAACTTAGCCATGGCATGAATACTTTAATGAATGGGAGGGTAATTCTTAGGCTCAAAAATCTTACATGTAAGGTATTATGAGCCTTTGAATTGCCGACTCTATCTGGTTCTCGTTGACATGGTCATGACGTTGACTGCTATGTCCCAGGGCTGGTACATGGAGGTCAGAGGGTCATAGGTGTAGGGGGGCGGGGGGGGGGGGGGGGGGGGGGGGGGGGGTGGGGGGGGGGGGGGGGGGGGGGGGGGGGGGGGGGGGGGGGCATTCAGGGCGATTAGACAGCCCCCCTAGAAATTCCCCCGCGCTGGTGGTAGAACAGTTGCGCGGAATACCGCCGCATCTGAATAGGTGAGATTTGTGTCTGCTGTTCTTCGTTTGTTTAGCGGTATCGTATTTTCTTCTTCTGTTCTCCTTGATTGTTGATGGTGATGCTGATTGTTTTTCCTGGGGTGGGTGGTAGAGTGGGGTTGATGGTGGCAATTCGGGCTTCCTGAGTGTTGGCATGGAGTGGGGCTAATTTTGATGTTGAGTGGCCATGTTGTTTTCTCTTCTACCTTTGTCTTCCTATTTATTCTGGGTGTTGGTGTTTGTGAGTTGTTCACGTGTTGGGGCGAATTTTCGTTCTCCTATTGTTTTCCTTTCTTGTTCTTCATTTTTCCTGCGTTTGCCTGGTGTGTGGTGGTTTTTGGTATTTTCGGCTCTCTTCCTGTTTTTCTGGTCTTCTCATGCTCCCTCTCCGTTTTCTCAATGGTGCATGTTCTCTGTTGTTCATTCTTTTCTCCATGGTTTCCCTTTCTGTGTCTAGGCTTCGTTTTCCATTTCGGCTGTTTTGTTGTGGCATGGTGGTTTTCTGAATTTTGGGTATTTTAGGGAAATACAAGGGAAATATTATGGCAGATGGAGAAGCACATACAAAAGATATGTTTTTTCTCGACATGCATCCCACCACCACTTATGTGTGTGTGTGTGCGTCTTTTATATATTTTGCTCCACAATAACTATAGTAAATGATCACTGATGGGTACACGTGCAATGACTGACCCTGGAAAACTGTTCCAGTTATACACTATGTCATTAGTATAACAAAAGGTAGTAAAACCTGGATTAACTCTGTGGCCCTTTAACCTTTTCCTATTTCCCTATACCCGAGACACTACGCGGTCTAAAACACCCGAGTCTCCCCTTCCAAAACCACGTGGGAAGTCTTTAGAGAAAATGCGGCCATAGCACAGCCGGCTTGGGACTGGACGACCAGAGCAGCATCTCCACCAATCAGAACACCGTGCTGCCATCACCAGGTCCACAGTGGAAAGGGTCAAGGTCGTCCTTTTTCCATGCAGCCAAAAAGGGCCGAGGAATACCTAAAAAGTGAATAGGTACTCAGACCAGGTTAGGGAAAGCATCCACCTCCCCTCCTGAGCTGAGAGTTTGAAGCCTCTACAGGTGTTTTAAACCTTAAGTTCAGTATGGCTGCAAACCATTTTTATGAGTACCCCACCTATAAACAGCTAATCCCGATAGGTGTTAGTCAGGAGTATTTAAGATCTCCTAGTATCTCTGTCAGCCTCACTGCAGCAGATAATACTAGCCTTTGACGGCTCGCTTGGTGTAGTGACTAGCGTCTCGGACTTCCACCCAGAAGGCCCGGGTTCGCGCCCACGCTCGGCGCATTAAAGATTTTTCACAAGCACTGAGTCGTTACCATCCCTCATGAGCAAAGGGATGGGGTAGTAGTACAGGACCCCAATGGAAATACGCCTAATCAGCCTTATTGAGCTATCCTTAGCTAGCTTAGCATGCGCTAGCTTTAAGAACTATTATTATTATTATTATTATTAGACGCTTATTTTACCATTGGTCTGTCTGTCAGCCCCCCTGTAATGTAATAATGAATCTAGACAGCTGGCTTTTATATTTTCACCCTCACATGCTACCTGTAACGTACATAGTTATCTATAAGTAGACTGTTATATGTTAGTCCGGCCACTCAGCCGCCAAACCTCTGCCTTACCTATAGATGACCAGCTCTGCCCTACACGAACACCATATTAGAGTCAAACTAGCCCCCCCCCCCCCCCAACCCACTGAATCAATCGTCATAGGAGTCTCAGTCGATATCACTTATGTCTCTCAGTGTATGTCCTAATTATTAATAGGTCCACTGACCTATTCCTTACATTAATGTATTTGACTCCAGCTAGTTGTATTCTAAATTAATCATCATGAGAATCTCATTTAATATCAGTTACTTCTCACAGTGTATGTCCTAATTAGTTGTATGTCCATTGTCTTATCCCTTTTCTTTGTACTTTACTTTGTACAGTATATGTCCATGTAAATATCCATACCCATACTTAATAAACCTGTATTAACAGTTACAAGCTTGAGTCTTCACTATTGTACCTTCTAACACTTCTCCCTCGGCATAACAGAACCAACAGATATATACGGTGTAGTTTATGCAGCCCTAATCACCGCATCATGGATAAGAAGGGCTGGTATCTCAAAATCCTCTGAGTATGCTAAATCAATTCTGTCAAGTCAACCTTCTAAGCTCGAACTCTAGTATGAGGCTCGACACTAGGTAATCCGACGTTTTGAGGGGTTATCGTGGTGAATTTGTAATTTGTAATTATCATTTTGTGTGTGTGGGTGTATGTGTGTGTGTGTTTTTTTTTGTTTTCGATAAATTTTCAATTCAAGTTAATAAAGTGACCGCCGGACCGCACTTCATTTTTCTTTTCTTTTCTTTTTTAGAAAAAAAAATATCAAAATCGATGATCAATTTCTCCTGTGTTTGCAGGTTCGGCATTGCTCGCCAGGTAACTATGCACCAACATGGGACAACCCGTCTCAACATCGCCAATCAAATGAGGCGAAACAGGGGAACTCCATAAAGATCCTCCTTGGCTTAGATACAGTTAAGGCCGAGTTAAGACCCAAGTCGATCTCAAGCCTTCTATGCTGGCTTTAGTGTTTTTGTGAGAAGGAAACAATTTGTTAGGTTGTCCCTGCACTGACTTCAATTTAACAAAGTTTTTGTTTAAATGGAGGAGAGAGAGAGAGGGGGAGGGGGGGGGGGGGACTGCATTGCATTTAAGGTGAGGCCTCTTTAATGTCTTTTGCAGTAACAAAATTACTGTCTTTCTCTCTATAGGTGACATTTGTATTAATAATCCCTATAGCAATATGCTGAGTAATTTATCACGGACGAACTATTTCATCACACTGGTAGATGTACAAGAAAGTGGTGAAGGTCAGTGGGATGTGCCCTCCGGATTTGATGCAGGAGGTGAAACAGAAGATAATAGTAGTGACAGTGATAAGTTAATATATGTATTTAATTAATTTGATTAACGTATATATATATTCTTATGTAATATATATTTATTTGTTTATTATTTTTAAGGATAAGGCGTTAACCCGTTCTGTAACGACGACGCATTTTAATCTTATTCTAGCTACATGTAAACGATTTTGGTCAGTTTAATAGGGATTTGTGGTAGCAAAAAGGGTTAAGTGAGATAGTTCGAACCTATTAATTGCTGGAGGCCCTTTTAACACCTTATTAGCGGGCTAGGCGGTCTAGCGGACTGTAGCGCCCAGCGGGGTGTTTTTACCCTAAATAGGGTTGTTTACGTGATCATTTTCATGCCTAAATAAGACCCAGAGCGTAAAACAAGTATCTATCACTGAAAGGGCATAAACAGAGCTTTCCAATGACACCCAAACTATCCTTGTACGACCGCTGGTTCTCTTGCAACGATCGTGCAACACGAGTGCAAAAACCCTGTAATTAGGTAATTTCCCTACATAATTCCCTGTGTAGCGAGTGAGAGAGGGGAGGGAAGGGTGGTTTTCATTTCAGTTGGTCCACCGCGGTGGTGGGCGGCGGTCATAGCCTTACTACGCTCCTCACACCGCTCAGCTCTCTCTATCAGCACCATTACGTGCTGAAAATGGCGCACGACATAAGTTGTGAACCGCCAGTTAGTCCAAATTTATTTCACACGACATAAGTTGCGCGCCGCCAATTAAGGGTTAAACTGAACAAAATCGTCAAATAGTAGCAAGAGCAATGTTAAAAGGATGATACCGGTACTGAAAGGGTTAAAATATAAGCATGAACCCCCACAAACTGCACCGGCTCCAGCTAGAGTGGGTTGTAACATCCACCACACTTCAGACCGACCTTCAGCAGTAGACTGTAACCACTCGGCTAGCAGGCACCCTTCACATTAGTTGGGGGTTCGCCAATCAACAGATTTTTGTGTCTGTTTATCAGTTCTTAGATATCTGGCTTAAGATAACAGAGTGCAAGCCATTTATTCACACTCAAGGCTAAGGGATTAGGGTTTATTTATTTGTTTAATTATTTATCTATTTATTTATATAATTATTATTGATTTAGTTTCCTCCCTAGACCTCCATCAAGCTTAATAAATGATCCTCAAGATCCCCCTTAGAGATAAATATGTACTTGTTTCGTTAGAAACATGGCCCGGCCCAAGGCCGGTTCCTCCAAAATTAAAGTCTCGCTATCGTTCGCCAGGAAAAAAACGACATCTAAATGGCACTGAAGGTCATGATATGAATAAAGAAATGAGACAAAAGGTCTTAACATCTCAAAACTATTAGGGCTAAGCATGAGGGAGAAGGGGGTCAAGAAAATGCAACTACCTTCCCCTTAAGTTCAGGACATGATGGTGGCAATTTAATACTTAACCCTTTCATTATACCATGGCTCATTTTTTCACTTTAATATGGCTATTATTGGACAATTTTATAGGTTTAGGGAGTATCTGTGACAGTCAAAGGGTTATATGGGATCAAGTTTAACCTTTTGTATGGCTAGAGCTCCGTCCTAAACTGTGTAATATCGTCTAGTGTTACCATAAATACACTGGAAAAGACGCCATTTTACTGAAAGGTTAAATTATGAAAGTCCAATTAAATACCCCCCAAAAGTATTGCCAAGATGGCATTATCTCGTTGTTAACATGATATACAAAAGGTATGCATTAAGTATATAATATAAGTTTGGGCATATTGAAAATGTTTTACGTTTGCTTGATAAACGTTTCTATTCTTATTAAGTGTACTAATATTTCTTTACAGGGTATATTTGGATTGGCACCTTAATTACTCTCGTCACTGAAATACAATACATCAATAACGTACATAACAGTAAACATTTGTTTCGTACGAATAACATGAATAAAGTCAACCGAAAAAAATACCTCAAATTTCTTTTCATACGAACACAACTAAATGAAACTGGAATGAATATGGGAAGAAATACAGGAAACTGAAGGGCGAGTTAGTTTCTCCCTTTGTAGCCCCTTCTCCCTCATGTTTAACCCCATTAGTTTGGAAATTTGAAGACGTTACTTTGGCGATTGTAAGACCTTTCACCCCATATATTTGTTAATAGTTAGAACCTTTCGTGCCATTTATGTGTCGATTTTTTCCTTCCGAGCGATAGCGAGCCTGTAATTTCAGGAGGAACCGAACTTCGGCCGCGAAATTTTTCTACCGAAAAATGTACAAATTTATATCGAAAGGGGGTCCAGGCCCCAGGGGGTGTTTTTTGTTAGCTTGATGGAAGTCTAGTGAGGAAAATATAACAACAATATACATTAATAAATAAATAGACCAAAAAATAAACCCTAACTTTAACATGATTGCACCAGTCTGGCTTCTAATCACTTCACATAAAACGAACTGTAAAGCATAACTATAAAAGAGCTTCATTCTGGACTGGTGTTAAATAGTCTCTCATTTGCCAGCCTCAAAATTATGCTACAGGATGACGCAGATGTAGGTTACCCAGTTGACTGAAGCTTTACTTATCTATTCTCTCTCTCTCTCTCTCTCTCTCTCTCTCTCTCTCTCTCTCTCTCTCTCTCTCTCTCTCTCTCTCTCTCTCTCTCTCTCTCTCTCTCTCTCTCTCTCAATATTATATAACTATGGGCATGTAAGCTTCTCCACTGGTCATATACAGAGCTAACTATGCCCTCAATAACCATAATTGTAATGAAGAATATGAACCATGTCCCTCATGATTGTAATATATTTGTATTACTATAATTGCATTATAACTTCGGTAGTTGGTAATATTAGTCACATTATGTATGTAACCGTTGTATTCAGCTAAAGGGTACTTCACACAGTCAGGAATGCGAGCTAGAATCACTAGGAGTAACGACTCCTGTTGATTCCTGGGAATACGACCGCGAGTGTCTGAAATTCCCCGTGCACTCACAACACCGTAGGAACCAGTGGGAGTGTACCTGCGAATCACTGGGATTCACTGGGAGTCACCAGGAATCACCGGGATAAAACCGGGAATGAAGTGCGAGTTATTGAAAAGTTTAAAATTAACGGTCACTTTCGGATTAGTGTAATATACGAATCGATAGGAGTAATACAGGAGTCACTGGGAGTTAGATAGGAGTCACTGGGAATCACCAAGCATCACTGGGAGTTGTTAGGAATGAGATGCGAGTATGCCAGGCATGGCCCCCATTGTGCACAGCGCCTATATAAGGGACCCCCAAGCTGTGCCACGCCACATCATCATTAAGAGGAGGTTTTTAGTTGATACCCAAGACTTCCATCAAGCTTAAAATTACTCACCCTAGACCCTCTTTCAAGATAAATTTGTACATTTTTCGGTAGAAAATTTCCCGGCTGAAGGCCGGTTTTCCTTAAATTACAGGCTCGCTATCGCTCGCCAGGAAAAAATCAACACCTAAATAGCGCGAATAGTCTTAAAATTGACAGAAATGGGGCGAGGGTTCTTAAAATCGCCAAACTTATGGGGCAAGCGTCTTAAAATCTCAAAAGCAATGGGGCTAAACATGAGGGGGAAAGGGATCCAGAAAAAAATCCTCCAGGTGGAAATCTCCCCTTAAGTATTATGACTGTATTCATACATCATTACAGACATTAATATGATACGATAAGTCTGTATTATTATGTACCGATAAGTCTGTATTATTATGTACCGATAAGTCTGTATTATTATGTACCGATAAGTCTGTATTATTATGTACCGATAAGTCTGTATTATTATGTACCGATAAGTCTGTATTATTATATACCGTAAGGTCATTTTATCAATGCTTACTATACTTTACGAAACAAATATATTTAAACTATTGTCTAAATAGTGGATAGTTAATCCTTCCCACCTTGTTGTTTTCATTCGTTACCGAGTTATGAAATATTTCATACGATTACCTAAAATAGGTAACACTTATAGGTTGTGTTAGTTTGCTTAGGTTAGGTCAGGGGAGTTGCAGAACTTCTAGATTATTAACCGGCGACTACAACGGCCCCTAAACAACCAAGCCATGATTACGCTGGCTCAAAGTCTACCCCGGCGACTATAACGCCCCTCGAAGTAGTAATCCAAAAGTCCACTCTCCACCACCAAGCGAACTAGACATTTCAAAACACATACAAACACGTCTCCACCACTCTCGTTATGTTAGGTAAGGGGAGTTGCAGAACTTGTAGAGTACAATTAGGGTATTGTAACATTGACCATACATTGTTCACATGATTAATTACCTCACCTACCGTAGTTTCCTTCTCTACACACAATCACTGGGTGAATACAATGTCTTGAGGGAAACTGTACTTACACAGGTTAATACAAGGCCTATTTATAATGTTTGACCAAGAAAAGTAAACTACCCGTATACTGTATAAGGAGTACAAAGGAGTACAAAGGAAATCAAGCAACAACAGTCTAGTAACCCTTCTAGGCTGCTTGTCCTCCAAAACACTGAGGATCAAGTGTCCAAACAGTGGTTAAGAGTGGGTAAGGGATCATTGGAAAGGGAACTAATGTCCGTGGCAGGCTTAGGAAGTTAGTAGGGGACAGATGGGTTAGTAACTGAGGGGGGGATAAAATAAAGTTATTCATTTACAAACGCAGTCAGTCGCGGGTTTGATGCGAGATATTTGTCTAGGCGGAGTTTAAATGAATCAACGGTGCTGCAGTCTATAACGTCTCGGGGAAGCCCATTCCACAAGTTGACAGCTCGATTGAAGAAGAAATTCTTAGATTCGTGTGAGTTAAAAGATTTACCAATACTTTTGCAACCGTTTCCCCGCGTGTAATTAGATTGGTCGATAGTGAAGTACTTACTACAGTTCATATTATCGATGCCTTTGATGATTTTGAACACTTGAATTAAGTCACCTCTTAATCTGCGCTGGGTTAAAGAAAATAGATTTAATTCTCTAAGACGCTCTTCGCTCTTCGTATGGTTTGTTCTTTAGGCTAGGTATCATTTTGGTAACTCTACGTTGAACTCGTTCTAGCTTGTTTATATATTTTTGGTAATAAGGGCACAAGGATTGAACGCAGTATTCCAGAAGAGGGGGGACTAAGGAATTGTAAAGGGTTCGAATAACGTCTTTGGATTTATGCTCAAATGACCTGCCTATAAAGCCAATTATTTTGTTTGCCTTCTTAACAACTTCTGAACATTGTTGACTCGGTTTTAGGTTACTTGATATTGTTACTGCCAGATCGGTTTCTCTGTTTACATTCTTAAGCTGAGTGCCATTCATCGAATAGTTGGCTTTCTCATTTAGGTATCCGATATGTAGTACTTTACATTTATCCGCATTGAAACTCATTTGCCAAATTTGGGCCCAACTTGACAATTTATCTAGATTGTGTTGCATATCGTCAACTTGTTCTTTTGAGAGTACGCTATTTGCAATTTTTGTATCGTCAGCAAATTTTGAGATTGTACAGGTGAGACCCTCATCTATGTTGTTGATGTAAAATAGAAAGAGAATTGGTCCTAGTACCGATCCCTGGGGTACCCCGCTACTTACATTGGTCCAATTTAGATGCCCTACCGTTTATGACAACTCTTTGCTTTCTGTCGCTGAGCCAATTTTCTATCCATTTCAACACACCGTCTTGTATTCCATGCGCTTTTAGTTTTAGCAGTAAACGTTTGTGGGGAACTTTGTCAAAGGCCTTTTGAAAATCAAGGTATATAATATCTACAGCTTTACTCTCATCGTAGTGGTTGAGGATATCGTGGAAGAAGTCTAAGAGGTTTGTTAAACAAGAAGGTTTTTTACGAAAGCCATGTTGAGTATCTTTAAGTATGTTATTTTCCTCTAAGTGATCTACGAGTCTGTCTCTTATGACCGTTTCTAGCATTTTACATACAACTGAGGCTAAGCTAATTGGACGATAGTTACTGGGTAGGGATTTGCTACCTTTTTTGAATATCGGTGTTACGTTGGCTAGCTTCCACTGATCAGGCATAGTTCCAGACCGCAAGGATTTATTGAATAGTAATGTCAGTGGTTTGGAGAGCTCATCCTTAGCTTCCTTTAGAACTCTAGGCGAGATTGTATCAGGTCCAGGCGTTTTATTTACCTTGAGTTTATCTAAACAATTCAATCTCTCTGTAACGGTGATATTGCTTAGAACATCTGAATTATCAATCTGAATCGGCGATGGTGTAGGGATATCACTGAGGTCTTCTGTTTTAAAAACTGATGCAAAGAAGGCATTGAGGGCATTACTCATTTGTACTTCGTCTTTGGTGTATTCTCCATTTTCATCGACTAACGGTCCAACAGTTGAAGTAACTACTTTTTTCTTTCTGATATAACTATAGAATTCTTTCGGGTTTGTTTTACTTTGATTCGCAATATGTAACTCTAGGGTCTTTTTACTTTGCTTAATCAACATTTTGACTTTGCGTCGTAGCTCTACAAATTTCACCCGTTCTTCGTCATTTTGTGAGGATTTTAATCTATCATTAGCACATTTTTTAGCAAGCAGACAGTTTGAAATATCTTTATTCCACCATTTGAGCATATTATTATGGCCTGGACGCCGTATTTTCGATGGTATGCAGTCTTGCACTGCTTTTAGATAAGTGGCTTCGAATAACTTCCAAGATGTATTTATGTCGTTATTGTTAATTAAAAAGCTCCAGTCAGTTTCTTTAAACATAGCTCTAAGTTTATGAAAGTTTGCTTTCTTGAAATTAGGGACTTTTTCGATGCTACTATATAGTTCGTTACTAGTAAACTTTAAAGTGAAAGTTATTGTACGATGGTCGCTGTTACTGAATTCATCACCAACATTCAAATTCTCTATTAATTCTTCTTTTGTTGCAAGTATTTTCCAGATAACTTCGGCAGCTTTGGCGTAGAGTGCTTGATCAAACACTATGTCAAGAACGTTATTACCACGGGTCGGCGTTCGAACAAATTGATAAAGCGAATTCTCTTGCAAGTTCGTATACAAGTCGTGTAGTAAGAGTATCGCCCCACTTGGTCACAGGTAAATTAAAGTCGCCAAAAATTACAGTATCTTGTGAGTTACTTACATCTGCAATTTGTTCGTAAATTTCTCGGTCAGTGTGCACTGATTGAGCTGGAGATCTGTATATTAACGCAAGTATTATTTTTGTACCTTTATTATTCTTTATTAGCACAAAAGATGTGTCGACGTTCACAATTTGAGGCTTTGACACGAGGGTAGGGTTAAGACTTTCTTTGATATAAAGTAAAACGCCACCTCCTTTTCTATTTATTCGGCTTTTCTCAAATATTACATAACCGGGAAGTAAACACTCCGCTAAAAAGTCTCTATCTTCTGTATTGAGCCAAGATTCTGTTATGCCAATCACATGATAATTTTCTGTAATCACTAGCTCTTCTAAATCTGAAAATGTATTGCGTATGCTACGAGCGTTTGCATAGAAAACCTTTTAAATTTGTTATTTTAGAACTCATGGAATGCTCTTTAACTCCTTGCGACATATATGACGCGACCGCGTCATATGGGAGAGTGAACCAAAAACTCATATGACGCGGTCGCGTCATATGGACTTATCTGACTGTCTCTATAATAAGTTATATGATGCTCTAGCGTCATATGGAGCTCAGTAAGTCCGATAAGTCACCTTACGATAAAACCGTTGGTGGCAACCTCCTCCTCCTCCGATAATTCTAACGGCCGCAGTGTTGTTGTGAGTGTAGTGCGGGGCAGTGGCAATGATCCCCGGGCTCCCGCCTCCTCGGACTTACTGGAACATAATATGTCTGAAGGAGTTAATAATATTTTTGGTTCTTGTCAGATCTACATTTATGTTCATGGCTGTCCTCGGTCCTCGTTGTCTTCGGTCCTTATCGCTAGTGGTCCTCGGTTGCCTCTGTTTTTTGCTTGGCGTTAGATGATTTATGTCACTGCTACTTCTTCTCGGATGGCGTTTTTTTATCCATGGCTGCGGACTGCTTCGTGTAGGAGACAACCCATGTGTGCTGAACCCACAGGGTTTAAATGAGTGCCATCCTTGCGGAACAGAGTAGGCTGGTTATAGAAATTATCCCAGAGGGTGATGAATTCAACTTCTTCCTTCAGACACAAATATTTTAGTCGGCTATTTGTCCTGAAGGCCTTGTCGTAGAATTTGTCAGGTGCGTCGATCTTAGGGAGAATGCCTGAGATGATGATATTTCTTGACTTGTTTTTGTAGTGCTGGATCATCTTGCGATGTTTCTCCATCAACTCTTCGGATTTGGTGCGCATGACGTCATTTTAACCAGCATGGATGACAAAAAGGGTATTCTTGTTTGCATCCTTTGTGGTATCTTCGAAGGCTTCCACAATGTCGTCCAGTCCAGCTCCAGGGATGCAAAATCTTTTTCGTCGATTTAGGACTCTGTCGCAGAACTCTTTCGACCTGTCCTCGTAGGATGGAATCCCCAACGAGCCTGGTCTCTTCTGGTTCGTCTTCCATCTCTACCAAGATCTCAAATCTGTTTGACATTGTGACTGGTAGATGAGACCTTTTCTGCGTTGGCCGTGCACCGTTCCTCACTGGTGTAAATCCGGAAACCTGTGGTGGCGAGACTCTGTGTACAGGTCGGGGAGAGGAGTGGTTAGGACGGGGGCGAGGGGTTGGTACTGTTCGTGCTAGCAGGCTTCTTGCACGAGGAGTGGGGGAGAGACTAAGGTGAACAGGGCGGCTGTCCTGGTTTGATGTCGGCTCAGGTTCATCAGAAGCATCTGCTGCAGTGGATACTGCAGGTGTTGGATTGTTGGCAGATGACATTGGGGCGGTGGTGGATACTGGAGTTGAAACAATTGGAGTTAGTGATACTCCAACATTGAGTGTTACAAACTCTTGAAGTGATTCCAGCTTCCTGGTGAGGGCGTTGGTCTTGTTGTGGGCTTCATCCAATTTTGCTGTCAAATCCTCCCGTTGCTGGCAGAGTCGGCAGACTTGTGGATCGGCAGGAGCAAACATGGAAGACACCAAACCTACCGGCGCAGTTCGTACAGGCACGAGGCATGGTGACGATCACTTTCTTCAGATCACTTCACTCACTTAAAAACACTTAACTCACTTTAAAGACACTTATATCACTTTAAAAACACTTATCTCACTTTAAAAACACTTCACTCACTTCAGGTCGCTTCACTTACTTAAATAGGCCTAACCGAAAACAAAACAAATTGAAATACGCACAAATAGGTTATCAGCGGTGATAGCCTAACCGAAAATTAAAACAAAACAAAATTAAATTTAGATACGCAGTGATAGCCAAACCAAAAACAATTTTATTTTTATTTAAACAGAAATAGGCCTATCGTAACCGAAAACAAAAATAACCAAAAACAAAAATTATGAAACACCGGTACGGTACGTACGCAGAAATAGGCCACCAGCGGTGATAGCCTAACTGAAAATTTAAAAATTTAAGTACGCAGAAGTAGGCCACCAGGGATGATAGCCTAGACTAACTGAAAACAAAAATTATGAAATACCGGTACGCAGAAATAGGCCACCAGCGGTGATAGCCTAACTGAAAATTTTAAAATTGAAGTACGCAGAAATAGGCCACCAGGGATGATAGCCTAGACTAACCGAAAACAAAAATTATGAAATACGAAGAAATAGGCTACCAGGGGTGATAACCTACCTGCCACAGCCATTAGTCCCAGGGCATTAGTTACCTTTCCAATTTTCCTTAACCCGTGGAGCCCCGGCTAGTTTTGTAATGTTTGCGCACCAGAACCCGGCCGGTTTTCAAAAAATGGTTTTATTCCAGAAACAATAGCGAATGGGTTAGGAATGAAGGAAAAACCACGAAAAACCGCTCAAAAAGCTTAAAAAATGGTCCTACAGAGCCCCCGAAAACGGATTTTATAAGAGTAAAAAATTGAAGGCAATTATCCCAAAAAAACAGGTTTTTGCGCGCTCGCGCGCACGCACGTGGACTTTGAGAGTTTTCAACCATCGGCACGGTTGCGTGGGATACGTACACAGTTCCCATACAAATCTGAGCCCTCTTGAGTGGCTACACCTGAGGTTACGGTCGGCGCAATTAGGGTGACGCGCCAGGCGCGTCTCTGGGGCTGTGCGTTACATACATCGCCGACGCGTCAGGCGCGTCGCTGGGGCTGTACGGGTTAAGATGCGCGAGTGTCCTGTCTGGATCGGCGGGTGCCCAACCCCGAAAAGGGTTGAAATAGGGGAGCTATCCCCACGCCAAAGGCGGCTTTCTAGGGCCTTTCCTAGCTGATGCTGAGAGGATTGGGTTCTAGTCATGTGGTGATGGGCTGGTCTATCAGAGTGAGAACTGAGCAATCTCTGCCATACCCATAGCTTACTCTGACTGTTCCTTTTACTTATATATTTTCTAGATCTCAAGTGACGGCATCTCTAACGTGGATTGACCTCCCAATCTACCAAGATTGGAAGCCAAAGTGTCACATTTTTCCCTTGCCGCTCAACTTTCTCTTCATAATTGCTGAGGGACACAGGGCCCTGGGTGGGGCTTTGGTTTCCCGGGCATTTCCGCACCCTCCTCAGCTCCCCGCCATGGAGTGGCTTCGGTCACCCAGGCTTTATTGTGGTCGGCGGGGAGGGTTCTGTGGGGGCGCTTGGTTATGGCCTTGGCCTTGCTCAGGGCCTTGGGGCTGTTCGGCCAGGCAGCTTGGGGAACAACAACAACAACAACAACCTACCTAAAAAAGTAAAACAAATATATATATATATATATATAATAGAATATGTAACTAAATATACAATTCACCAAATAGAGATTATATAAGAATAAAGTGTAACTGCACACAAGGGGTTAATATACTGTATCAACAGATGGCGCTGGTGTCACTGTATATTATACTTTCACGTGAGAAGTATTACATTTTTTTATGAATAATATATGTATTAATCCACCTTCATTTCACTTTGAGATAGCTTTCGAATGCACCTACAATTAATAAATACTGCACAATTGTTTGGGGGGGGGGGGATCCCCAGGTGAGTAGGCTCGCTTTGCTCACCACCCACACCCATGACTAGTGGGCCCTTTATTACATGTGCGCCCACTACAGGTATCTCTGTGGGCGCCCCTGCCGCTTGGAGAGCATGCTCGGTGACTCCCAGTGGCTCCTGGTCGTTCCTGGTGACTCCCGTCGATTCCCAGTGACCCTCAGTGACTCGCATGTATTACCTATCTTTATCCCAGTGATTCCCGGTGAAACTGAGAACGGAAACTGAAACCGAAACCTGTCCGCGAATCAGATACGAATCACCGAGAATCACCAGGACTCACTGGGAGTCACAGGGGAATCACTGGGAGTGGTCTGATTCGTGGCGAGAACTTTAAACACGGTGAACATTTTGTCGGACAGGGCCAATCGCCCGCGACTGGTTTGGAATCACTGGGAGTCTAACAGGAGTCACTAGGAGTCATCGATTTTTACCGCAAATAGGCCCAGGAATCAGAATTTTCAGCTACTCCTAGTGATTCTAGCTCGCATTCCTGACTGTGTGAAGTACCTTAACCATGACCTCAACAACCGTTGATGTAATGAAGAATATAAAGTGTCCCTCATATGATTGCAATATATTTGTAGTACTATTATTGCATAATAATGTATGTAGTTGGAAATATTAGTCACATCATGTATGTAATAATAATTGTATTCAGCTAACTATGACCTCAATAACCATTGGTGTAATGACAAATATGTACAGTCTCCTCATATGATTGCACTAGTTCTGTAGTGCTATTATTTACAACTAGTCAATTAATAATTCAGTCACGACAAGCTCTTTTTTTTTTCAGGCTAATAATCATGAGCTACGTATATACAGCAGATGTGCCAATTATTTGAGGCAACTATAATAACACATCTGAATAATGCCTACCTGATTTATAAACACAAATATGAATGTAACCAAACGACGATGCTGTTGTTTCAGTGGAATAATGGCTCTTTGAGCAGTATGTATCACTTTACCAGTGGTTGTCCCCTCACAGGATGGGGGGCGCTGCTCAATAAATTCGCCCCTCGGTGCAAAATCAAATCAAATATCTCTCTCTCTCTCTCTCTCTCTCTCTCTCTCTCTCTCTTTTTCTTTTGCACGTTAGACCTCTATCAAACTTAGAAAAAACACCCTCAAGACCCTCCTTCGAGATAATTTGTTTCATCTTCATGTTATTCGGGCTACTATTAGGAGCTTTTCTTAAGTATTTAATGCCTTTAGGACTCAAAGGGGAAAATACGATCTCAATAAACCCTCTGAATAACATATTTCCTTCTTTAGCTGCATTTAATCGTCTAATTTTAATCAAACGCAAGAATGCGTCACGGTACTGGAGGGGTTTAAATAGTCGCCATGTGCATATATTTTATTAATTTCGAACACAGCTATGTTACAGTATTGACCTAGACTGACACAAAACCAAGTGAACATAACAAGGTCAGTCAATGCCCACTTGTCACCTGGGAGAGCTACGTGTGAGGGAGTTGCTCTCACACCTGTTATCTTTAGTATTATCTTATATTATGAGTCAACATCAGCATGCTGGTCTATATACCTGCCTCGAGTACTGATAAACTCCATTGTGTACCTGAGTCACCTCTTTCATATCTTTAACCTCTTTCTCACACACACACACACACACACACACACACACACACACACACACACACACACACACACACACACACACACACACACACCTCCCCGTGGCGTAACGGTTAGCGCGTCTGGCTCACAACCAGAACGTCCCAGGTTCGAGACCCGGGCGGGGAAGAGACATTTGGGCAAGTCTCCTAACGGTGTAGCCTCTGTTCACCTAGCAGTATAAATAGGAACCTGGTATAAATGGACGAAGTTGTGACGTCCCATCTGGGGTTGGTGATCGGTTACAAGGCGAGATGGGTATCGTACTGGTCAACCTAAGCTACTGGTCAACCTAAGCCTTCAGGTGAGACTGGTACCGTAGTGAGAATGGTACCGTACAGGTTAACCCTAAGCCTTCGTATCCAGATGTCGCCAATTGGCTAAAATACAGACTACACACACATCCACAGCCATTCCAACGATACATAAAACACTTACCATGCATTTCACGCAATACATTCCCAGTTAAGGAGGCGCGATAATAATGAGCTTAGCTCGCATTGCGTGGATTCCCCTTGACGAACAAGTAACTGAGTAATACACACATACACACACACACACACACACTTATTCTTAGCTATTTAAATTTCATATATCAGTGACTGTAAAGGTATATATATTAGGAGTATATATTTACTTATTGTGTATATAGCTGCCAACACAATGTAAACAAAAATTATAGATATACTTTTACTTATGTTATGTAAAATGTCAAACGCAAGCAGTATTTACCAATCTAATGTATAACTTATGTTTGTATATTATGATTGCCGTTACCATACACATAACAAGCCAAAGCCGCATAAACAATATTGGTCTTTAACAGCTGGTACGGTGGACAGGTGTACAGTCGGCATAATAAGTGATGTCGCGGCACCAAGTATATTTTGATCAATAATTGGTATCAGCAATGTCTAAACTTAATTTATTCATTTCAAGTGAGACATACATACTGTATATGTTCCTACACTTACCCACCTTATTTAACAACTGACTGACATTGATAAAGCACAGAGCGAGCCAAACGTAATAACAGCTGAGACATAACTTATTAGCTCGACCGTACAATCATGGACAGGACTTTCTGGACACAGTTTGTGACTAAAAATATGACCCACTGGTGAACCACTTTGATGAACTCCTTCTCCTTGATACATAAAGTTCATACTTTAGGGGGAGATTTTCACTCTAGTGGGGGTTTTTCTGGACCCGCTTCTCTCTCATGTTTAGCCCCATTTGTTTTGCGACTATAAGGCGTTTGCTCCATTAATTTGGCCATTTTAAGACATTTCGCTCTATTACTGTCAAATGTAAGACCATTCGTGCGATTTAGCTGTATATTTTTTCCTGGCGAGCGATAGTGAGCCTATAATTTAGGAGGAACTGGCCTTTGGCCTGGATATTTTTATCTCGATGGAGGTCTAGGGAGCAAACTAAAAACCTTCCCTTAACTCACTTGGTAATTAACATTGTCTTAGCTTTATCATTAGCATGGTTTAATGGTTTAAAATGTTCATGAGCTACGACTTCACTGTAGTGGATAGATATTCTGGATATATGTTTTAATCACAGTTAAGATAAACTAGTGAATACATTTGATAAACTACATTAGCCAGACGAATCAAATTACTGATATTCTCCGGTTAATAGGCAGACATAATTTTATCATTTGGAGGTTATCAAGTATTCATGACCACAATTGAACTTCAGATTTTTGTTTTCTATGTGAGTGAGGGAGACAAAAGGCAGAACTGCCTGTAGCGAGTGCCTCCCCCAGAGTTGAAAGAGTGACAGGGCCGAAGTCCAGGGACGTTCGAGCCAAAATGCCTGGACACACGGAGTTTGAAGCAATTTAAGTCATAGGAAGAGGGAAAGATTGATTCTGGGAGAGAGTACTAGAGGTCAGCAGTTGAATAGAAGAAAGTCTGAGAATAGCGTTTCACTCTTGGGTTGGAGAGTTGCACAGAGTAGGGGTGGGATTGTGTTGCAAGACGGGTATTACGTACCCTACGTAGAGGAGGTGGTATACACTGGGAAAGCTCTGAGGAACACTGATTATTGTAGTAGCGATAGAATAGCGAGAGAAATGCAACAGTGCAGCGAAGAGAGAGAGATTGCAGAGAGTTAATGAGAGGACGGGAGTTAATGATACGAAAGGCTTTCCTTTCTACTTTGTCTAGGAGTGTGGTGTGAGAGGATCCTCCCCACACATGTGAACAATACTCAATATAAGGACGCACTGTGCCCCTGTACAGAACCAGAAGCAGCGCAGGGGTAAAGAACCCCTTGAGGCGGTTGAGCACAACCAGCTTCTGGGAGGCTGCCTTAGCAAGACTGGTAATATGATCCTTCCAATATTCCAATATTCCGAGAATATTAAAAGAAGATGAAGGAATGATTTTTGTATTGTTGAATTGTAATGGATAGTCCTCTGGAAGTTCCGAACGGGTAGTAAGATGAAGACATTGGGTTTTGGAAGCGTTAAAGGTAACAAGGTTTTCTCTGCCCAAATTGGAAATAGTAGTTAGATCGGAAGATAAGTGTTGCATATCTTCATTACGTTTGTCTTTGAGGGATTGCTGGCTGGGGCGTTCAGGAAAACTAATTAAGTAGTGTAAGGTAGAGTCGTCAGGATATAAATGGATGGGACCGGAGGTACAGTTGAGAAGATCATTTATGAAAATTAGAAAGAGAATGGGAGACAGGACAGAGCCCTGAGGAAAACCAGAGTTGATAGGATGAGGAAGTGATCGATGACCGTCCACAACTACAGCTATGGAACGGCCGGAAAGGAAATTAGAGACAAAGGCACAGATGGAGGGATAGAGACCGAAGGAGATACTTGACATCTATTTATTTTTTAACAGAACAGGATTCATATCACAATTATAGCATCTGACGCTAATCTGTCTGCATTAACCTTTTCAGTACAATGAAGCCTTCTTTTTATGTCATATTGGGTATCATTAGACGTTTTATATAATTTAGGGAGGATCAAGAGAAAATAGAATCTACTCTTTCGATTCCTTGCGGTGCGTCCTAATCTGTATAAATAATCTAGTTTTAATAAGAAACAATATAATTATGCCATCGCCATAAATTTAATGTTATATACTTAATAGGAGCTATTATTACATTACCTTTTTTTATATATTCAACATTGTTTTTCATATAATTGCCATTACTGCTTATCTATTTACGTAAAATATATAACAATTGTTTTACGCTTTCACTTATTTTTCATGAAATAAGATAAGTTGTTTTGAAATATGTGAATCTCTACTTTTGTTTCTATGTGAATGAGGGAGACAAAAGGCATAACTGCCTGCAGCGAGTGCCTCCCTCAGATTTCAAAGAGTGACAGGACCGAAATCAAGGGACGTTCGAGCTAAGATTCCTGGACAACCGGAGTTTGAAGCAATTTAAGTCATAGGAAGAGGGAAAGACTGATTCTGGGAGAGAGTTCCAGAGCTCAGCAGTTGAATAGAAGAAAGTCTGAGAATAGCGTTTCACTCTTGGGTTGGACAGTTGCACAGAGTAGGGGTGGGATTGTGTTGCAAGGAGGGTACTACGTACCCTACGTAGAGGAGGTGGTATACACTTTGAAAGCTCCGAGGAACACTGATTATTGTAGTAGCGATAGAATAGCGAGAGAGATGCAACATTGCGGCGAAGAGAGAGAGATTGCAGAGAGTTGGTGAGTGGATGGGAGTTAATGATACGGAAGGCTTTCCTTTCTACTTTATCTTGGAGTGCGGTGTGAGAGGATCCTCCCCACACATGTGAACAATACTCAATACAAGGACGCACTGTGCCCCTGTACAGAGCAAGAAGCTGCGCAGGGGTAAAGAACCCCTTGAGGCGGTTGAGCATACCCAGCTTCTGGGAGGCTGCCTTAGCGAGACTGGTAATATATGGTCTTTCCATGTGAGAGCAGAAGAAAAAAAGACACCGAGAACATTGAGGGAAGATGAAGAGTTAATTTTTGTATTGTTGAAGAATAAGGGATAGTCCTCTGGAGCTTCCTGACAGGTAATAAGATGGATAAATTAAGTTTTGGAAGCATTAAATACAACAAGGTTTTCTCTATCCCAATTGGAAATAGTAGCTAGATCAGAAGATAAGCGTTTTATGGCTTCATTACGATAGGTATTTTTCAGTAGTTATATTTGAAATTAATACAGTTGGGAAGATTGTAGACACCAATCGAACAGGACAATACCCAGAGGAGGCCTCATAGCCTGGAACCCCTGTATCATTTGCCTGGCCTCCCTCACTCCTTCTGTTTGTGTCTCACCTACACAGAGAGTAATCCAGCTAGTTCTCACAAACACCTCCTGCTCCTATTAATTTTACTACACTAAACAAGCACGCCACACTTCTTTCCAATACACCAACAAATTAAATTATGAAGATGACCACCAACCGCCCTTAATTTGGCTCTGTCACGCTTTCAAATTTGGGAGAGAAACTTGTACTTACATTGATGAACTATTCAGTAATTTATTATAAGAAGTTTTAAATTCATCTCTCAGATTGTCACTGTGTACTTAACTATATAATGAACCTGTTGGGAATTAAGGCAAAAACGATTACACAGCAACCGCGATCGCCATGCCGTTACTACACCTCCTCTCTTCTTAGGGACACCAGATGTAAAAGCAGTCCAGCCGCCCTCCACACGACTTATCTCGATGCTTCCCCCGGGACTCTCAGCGGAAGCAGTATAGTGGACATAGACATCACGGGTGACATATCCAGTACACACAACAGGTATTTCCACCACTACAGACCCCGTCCCCTTGATGTCCCTGAGAATAGAGATGCCTGTGCCAGTCACCGAGCCTACACTGCTAGCCACAGAGCTTAACCACTGCATGTGTCACAGATCAAGGCAATCCTTGGATGAGCAGAGGAAGAGAACTAAGAAGATGCTTGGCTGAGAACAAACACAGGCAGGCAAGTTCCAAGGAATTGCCTCCCAAGGATCTAGAAACAAGAAGCACAGAATCCCCCATGAAGATATAGTATTCACTTGGCACCCTACAACCCAACAACCTTCTTTCTCTCCTCCTCACCTGCAACTACAGCAGCTGCTCTTTACCTGCCTCCTTTCCTTCATATGAGTTTCAAATAATACAAAATATTGCTGCTGCTGCCAACCCTAGTCTCTACGAGAATCTGCAAGACCTGCGAAGGCTGATTACCCCATTCCCTGATCCCGACTTCCTGCAACTGGAGGAGGAATGGAAGGCAAATTTAGCTACCTGTAGAACATTAAGAGAGTTAAGAGAAGATGATGAGGTGCATAGCCGGAGGTAGAATGATATCCCTTAGGATGTAGAGAGGCTCCGTCCATGCAACACATTGTGCAGAAGTTGATCCATGCAAGTCGAACCCTCATCGGGAGAGGGCACAGTCCGAGGCAAGCAGACATCCCCCCTGGAGAATGACAAAACCCCCTGCTGTGCAACTATGGGAAGCAGACTTTGGCTTAAGGTGTTGTGGGCGGCCACGAGTGTGCAACGCCAAGTCTACAAGACAAGGTATGGAAGAAGCAATGAGGCCCTGAATTGTGTAAGAAGATTATGCAGCCGTCTACGAGAGGTAAACAAAAAACCCAGCATGTGCGAGTACCAAGACTAGGATCACACGCCCAGTTTGTAACACTTCCTTCCCTTGTTTATGTTCCAGAGAGCAAATCGTGAAGCTCTCCCCTGGCGTCTGTGTTAACCATTCGATAACCCAACCAGACATAAAGCACTGCCATACTCCCCTTGTCTTTATGTTGAAGTCATAGCCATAATGTCTCAATCAAGTCAAGAGTGTCCGCCTTCTGTCAGTGATAACCGTTTTTCCCTCTTTTTCCTTTATAACCCCATCTTGCGACATACTGAAAGTGCAAGTGCCCCCCTTGTGTCCAAGGAGAAATCTTGTTGAAAAAGTAAACAAATTGCCCGTCTTTTAACGTGCCCTGTCCTATAGTGCAGATGCTGTAAAACATATCTTACAAATGAGCGATTACCTAATTACTTTTAATTCATTATCCAGGTAGCATTTCTAGGGTTTGGTAATGCTATGGACCGATAACAGAGTGTACACGCAGCACCCCCTTGAAACGTTCTCTCAGAGTTACATAGAAGTGTATTGTATTGTTTAGACTGATTATTGCTATAATGACTGTATATGACAGTAAACTATCGAAGTAGGATTAGGAAGTGCCCGAGATAACCGATAATATCATACTTCGAGATGAACAGTGTGTGTAGTTCTGTACAGCTAATTGCCATGATTGTATTGTTTTAAGTGCACATGGAAAATTGATGTGAGTTTTGGTGTTACATATTCCACCATCTTCCAGAACCGAGAGTCCACGAATGCCCACTAATAGTATGATGGATATGTTAAAGCTGCTTGATCCCCAGTTAATAGTTCCTCTTGCCATATCAATAGTTGATCTATATATACTATAATGAGGATACTCTGACTGGTAATTACTTATATATATTTATATATTTCATCTCGTTACCAGTTTGCTTGTCCTGAGATGTACAGAATATGGAGTATCCCACTTCAGCTATTAATCACAATCTAATACAAAGTTTCAGTGTTGCATAGACTGGAAAGTAGAGCTACCTTATGTCTCAATGTGTCAATAAGATATAGACCGTGATCGTAAGGCTTTAGTGATTTCATGAGGTTATTTCATTAGGGAAAGCCAGTACCTGTTAGTGTTGACTCCTGTGATAACTACCATCATTAGACCATTAGACACTCAACTATTGTTATTATCTTTATTATCTGTATGTTTATATGTATATATATACAGTATATATATATATATATATATATATATATATATATATATATATATATATATATATATATATATATATACTGTATAGATCTATACATATATATGTGTGTGTATATTTATAAGTGTGTTGCATTCATGTTGAATTGTATATTTATGTGTCTGCCCCTGTTTGAGGTATAAGAATTACAATCCCAAAAGTCCTCCTGGAGTAGTAATGGAATTGCTCCAATCAGCGACTTGCTCTTTGTTAGACATAAATAGACTCACGCTAACCCTTCCTATAATTAACTCCAGCTAGAGCGACCCAGTGTCTTCGCACCTCCCGTCCCCATTTTATTTATCACCTTCAGCTAGTTTGTGCTTACCAGTTAAGTTGGGATTAACCCTTTGACTATCCTGGCAGCTGAGCCACCCTCCCATACTCCTTTGCTGCTGCCCGCTGTACATATATGTGTATGTGCCTCTATATGTACACTTGTGTACGTGGGGAGAGTATCACAGGTGTGTTCAACGAGTTAATGTTAAACCTTTAATGAGAGTAGTGTCCACGAGGTCACTATTGAAATCTTTAAAATACTCAATAGGCTTAACAAAGCAGATTATTGCAAAATGTTTAGCTTAAAGATTAATACAACATTCAACCATGGCTGGAAGTTAGAATTAAGGTGCACTAGTATGTGTGGGAACTTTTAAAGATAATAAATATTTTGCATGTAGAACTAACTTCCTTCAGAAGTTGTAAATAGCCCTTCAGAGTAGGCACATTCCACTGTTTTTCGTTTTTGCAACTCGCAATAACTCTGTGAAACGAAGGGTTATGGGGAAAATATGAAGTGTGAAAGAAAGATCTTATTCTGGGCTGTATGTATTCATCAACCTGATGTTTGTAGCTGCTGAGTGGCCATCACAGCAACTACATGAAATGATACTATTTATGAATGACACCACAGGGTCGAGCTATGACTGATTGTCATGTTTTTGGGGGTTTCAATTCATAATAACTCTGTTAAGTGAAGGGTGACAGGAAAAATAAAGAGTATAAACGAAAGACTGTATTCTGGGCTGAACATAGACACAAACCTGATGTCCATAACATCTTAATACATCTCCCGCCTGACTGGGGTTAAATTAATAGTTGATAGTATTTTGCACACTCTACAATGCATGTAATGCACTACAAACTCTCTTTTCTTCTACTTACAATATCGCCCCAGGATGAACCGTAAGGACTTTGAGATACTAGCTATCCATTGTAACTCCTTGTTACTCTCTCAACGTGACTCACCCCCCTTATCTCCTCCCTTTGTTCCCTCCCTATCTTATCGTCCTTTAGTCCGCACAAGAGGGAGGCATGGAGGGAGGAAAAAAGTAGAGAGAGAGAAAAAGAGAGAGAGAGAGAGAGAGAGAGAGAGCGGTCAGTACACAGGTAATGATGCCTTTTAATAAACAGTGAGTACTGAGTATACAGTAGTGATTAAGACCTAATAATATAAGCCAAATGCTAATAGATCATAGATAAAGAGCAGAATAAAAGGATGGAGGAGTAAGCGTCCCGAGAAAACATAAGAGCAAAACATCCTAAAAATAAATAAGAATATATTACATAAGATACAAACAGACAGGTACAGTACATACATACGTAATATATGCAGGATTATATAGGGTGTCCCAAAATGGGTGTGCTAACTTCATGATATGATTATATGGATGGTTCTAAGCTTCAAATGTTCAATGACAATATTTATGAATCTCAACCATTTAAAATGTCCTTCCCCGCATCACTGTAATGGTTTCCAACAAGTTCAGTGTAAGCTGAATGTCTCTTATCATTTCTTAACTTATAAAATTATAAACATTGATGAGAAAATGGCAAAATAAGCATTTATGTCAACAGTTGGATAGACCTGTTGACAGCTCGGCAAGCCTTATGGGGAAATACATGGTAAAATACCCATTTCAACATCCAATACCTCTGTAACGGGTGAGATTTGCAACTTACCTTTTAGAACATGTTTTGCTTAAATATTTGTATATGACCTGTTCCTGACGCTCTGCACACCATTTTTGGGACACCGACATACAGTAGACTTTGTAGATGAGAGAGAAACTGAGATAACATACAAAAGAAAGGAATAGAGATACAGAAATGGTACATAGACAAAAGGTACGATACACAGGGCATAAAGTTTAGTACCGTACTTAAATAATGATGTCCTAATATAAACATAGCGTATACAGGAGAGAGAGAGAGTGAGAGTTATTACATAGATATACTGGCTACACATATCTTGCGATCCCTGCGAGGTGGCCAAGATATAATCCTAGTAGATATAGCAACTTTAACCCTTAACTGTCGGCGCGCAACATAAGTCGAGTATAATAAATCTGGACTATCTGGCGGCGCTCGACATAGGTCGTGTGGCAATTTCAGCACGTAATGTTGCTGAGAGAGAGAGACAAGTGGTGGCAGGAGAGTAGCGAGCGTATGACTGCTCCAGACCACCGCGGCGAACCTACTGACACGAATCCCACCTCCTCCCTCCCTCTCTCACTCGCTATATACGGAATTGTATGGGGAAAGTGCCTAATTACATGCTTTTTGCACTCGTGTTGCGAGGTTGTTGCAAGAAAACTAGCCATCATAAAAGGATCGTTATGGTGTCATTGGAAAGCTCTGTTTATGCCCTTTCAGGGATAGATACTTGTTTTACGCTCTGAGTCTTATTTAGGCATGAAAATGATCACGTAAACAGCCCTATTTTCGCTAAAAACACCCCGCTGGGCGGTACATATAAATAAACCGCCTAGCCCGCTAATAAGGTGTTAAGAGTTAAGGAAAGTGCAAGGAAAGGATAGCAAAGGTGAAGGTTCTCTCCACACTCTCCGGCAATTTGCCGTAGATGAAAACAAATAGAAGTGAATTGCCTTGCAGGGTTTGGAAATCACCTGGAGGAATGTACAGAATAGTTTGAAATGGAAAGGATATGTCATGCATACCTTCACCTTTATATGTTTTCTTCTGCTTTCTTCAATTTAAAACAGTGTTAATTTATCCCAGGTTCTCTTATCAGTAATTTACAGTATATTTTATAAGAGAAAGCAGATAGAGTTCTCTTAATTTCTCATTGTATGATATATTTTTAAGGGATGGGATTAATGTTGTTGTTCTACGTTGAACACATTCAAGTTTGTCAATGTCTTTCATTAAATAGGGAGACCAGAACTGCGCAACATACTCCAGAAACGGCCTCGCAATACTTTTGTATAATCGTATAACTGTGTCTAACTCCATGATAATGAAAATATTTCTTCTAATGAATCCTAGTTCTCTGTTTGCCTAAAGCTCGGTTCACACATGCACGAATTAACGTCCCGTCCGTCCCCGACCCCTTAATTTGCCGTGCCTAGGCGGCGTCCTTTTTGTGCATGCATAAAATGGTCCGTGTGGGTCGGGGTAACTGCCAAAAAACGTGTTATGTCGGGACACACACGGGACACACACGGGAGCAGTCGTCGTCTATACGCCGACTAACGGGATGAGAACGACGGCAAAAAAACGTTGGAACGGCCCTAGTGGCCATCGTGGCCACATGGGGCCTCCAGATTGATGCCGTCCTGCCTATTTTCTTGGTCGGGGATTGACGTGACATTAATACGTGCATGTGTGAACCGAGCTTCAATAGCTGTTGCCGTGCATTGGCTTGTAGATTTTAAATTTGTATTTACAGACTAAGCACTCCTAGGTTTTCTATCTGTGATGCGATACTTACCTTTTCTTCGTTCACGTTTTTTATTTCTATTTAAATGAAGGAGACAAAGGGCAAATCTGCCTGCAACACGTGTCTCCCCCAAAGTTGAACGAGTGACAGAAAGCCAAATTCAAGGTACATTAGAGAAATAATGTCTGGACACACAGAACTTGAAGAAGTTTTAGGCATAGGATGAGGGAAAGACAGATTGAGGGGGAGAGTTTCAAAGCATACATTTTGAGTAGAAGAAAGACTGGGAAATCGGTTCACTCTTGGACTAGAGAGTTGGACAGAATAGGGGTAGGAGTATGATGAAAGGCGGGTACCCCCACTCTCAGTAAGGGAGGAGGTATACACTGAGTAAGCTCCGAAGAACACTGATTATTATAATAGCGGTAGAAGAGTGAGAGAGATACAACATTGTGGTGTATAGACAGAGATTGTAGGGAACTAGTATGAGGAAGTAAGTTGATGAGACAAAATGCTTTTGACTCTACCCTTTCAGGAAGTGCAGCATGGGTGGAACCTCCCCACACATGGGAACTATACTCGATACATGGGTACAATGTGTACCTATAAAGAGCAAGAAGCTGTGCGGGGTGAGGAACCCACAGAGACGGTTGAATACATCTAACTTCTGGGAAGCTGTTTTAGCAAGAGTGGTAATGTGATCTTTCCAAGAAAGGTCATAAGAAAAAGAAACACCAAGAATACTGAGAGAAAATTAAGGGTTGATTTGTGTATTGTTGAAGAGTAAGTGATGGTCGTGTGTAAAAATGTGACAGGTAGATAGAAGGAGAAATTGGGTTTTGAATGCATTGAAAGTAACAAGATTTTCTCCACCTTAATCAGATATAGTTGATAAATCAAAAGATAGGTGTTATAATATTATGGCCTCATCAGGTGAGTTTTGGAGTGAATAGTCGGTGAGTTGTTGTGAAAATCTAGTTGAACAGTGTAAGGTAGATTCATCAGCATATGAGTTGATAGGGCTGGAGGTACAGTAGAGAAGATCATTAATGAATATTAGAAAAAGAACAGGAAAGAATCCTGAGGAACACCGGAACTGATAGGTTGAGGAGATGAGCGATGGCCGTCTACAACCGGTGCACACCTATGGAATGACTAGTACAACAGGTGGAACACCATCTTGTCTGTACTCCTTCTTAGTATTTAGCCCAGAGAGGGCATAAAGTACATCCTTAGAAGGAGAGAGGGGGGTGGAGTGGGAGGAACAGCACCGGAATCCCCAAAGGTGGAGTTAGCGAAAGTTTGAGCGATGAGTTCAGCTTTGTCAGAGGAAGATGGTGCCATCAGAATGGAAAAGATGAGGGAAAGATGAGGAAGTAAAATCGTTGGAGAGGTTTTTGGCTAGATGCAAGAAAGCATGGGAAGAGCTAAAGTTGAAAAGTTCAGAACATTGAATATTGATGAGAAGGCTTTTGGCGAGTCAAAATACATAAATTATTTCGCTTGATTCCGGACAGAAACAAAAAAAGTATGAGATGTTGTAGTTTGAAGTAGACAGTACCATTTGAATGCTTCCTCCTCATTGCGGACAGCAGCAGAACAAGCGTGAGTAAACCAAGATATTTTTGCATTAGACTAAGAGAAAGATAATGGAATATATGCCATAGGAATACTAAGGCCACTAAGGCAAAATTCATTCCATGGGAAATCAAAGGAGTACTGCCGAAGAGCCTCCCAGTTTGCAGTGCTAAAGTGCCATAAGCATTGCCGGCTGGGAGGATCAGATGGCCGTACTGGGGAGATAGGACAGGTAACAGAGATAAGGTTATGATCGGACGAATTCAACGCAGAAGAAGGTTAGAAAAAGTCAAGGATGTTGGGCCAATCTCCAAGGCTGTCAGGGATATGAGTAGGTTGCTGGAGTAAATGCTTCAGGTTGTTTAAGAGAGAATAGATGCAGACTTGTTCACCAGGTTGGCCTGCAAAATGAGAGGAGAGGCATTGGCGGTGGTGAACTTTGAAATCTCATAAAATGGAGATTGCTGTGAAAGTAGAATTTAGATAGAATGTGTTCCACTTGTAGAAGTTAGATAGTCAAACTAATTTGGATAGTCATTAGAATTAGGGGAAAGATAAACAGCGCAGAAATATTTAATTTGAAAGTGACAAGAAAGCTTTAGCCAGAGAGTTTATAATTCAGAAGAATCAAAGCTGGGAACACGAGAGAAAGCAAGATTGTTGCACACTTATATGCAACATCCACCTTTGACTTGAAACTTAGGATAGAGTTAGTAGGAGGATACAGAGTAGGGTTTACTGTCAGTACCCAGACAACTGAGTTTCGATGAGAAAGAAAAGATTAGGGTAGGGTAGGATTAAGGTAGGGCGGTGTTTCACAGACTGGAAGTTAAGAGGGAAGGTCTCGAATGTTGCATAAATTAATAACAAAAGTAGAAGGTCAGTCGATAGGTCAGGAACAGGGGCCAAACCACTGGGGGCATTTCTGGACCCCCCACCCTCCCCGGGGACTCTCAGGTGGGTCATTGATCAGTCATTTGTACAAAAAAAAGGAAAAGGTAGCTAGTATGTAAGGTGATTGTAATATAGTGTATTGAATGAGAGAGAAAGGTTTTTTGAAGGGCAAACTGGGGTTGCCCTCTATTTTTGTGAGGCACGGAATGGATTAGCAAAGGAGGCCAGGTGGTAAAAATTAGTTTCAGTTGTCTGTATCTCCCACCTGTAGCACTCTCCAGGAATACTGCCCTGTCCAGTTGGTACCTACAACCTCCACCTTGTTTTGGGAGCCTATTTGTAGTATCAGACATCTGTTTGCATTAAAAGGCATTTGTTAATTTACTGACAACTCTGTGATATTGTTTAGATCTGATTGCAGGCTAATTCTATTACATTCCAAAAATTATTGCATTTCCTATCATATTGTCATCAGCGAATTTAAACATTATATTACCGATGCAGTTGTCTATAATATCATTACTATATATTGTGAACAATACTGGCCCAGTACTGAGCCCTGGGGAACTCCACTAGTCACTGGAGTCCAGACTGCTTCTGTTTTATTCATAATTAGTCTCTGCTTTCTTTGATATGTCATAGGGTTTGTGCTTAAACCTTTAACTGTCTTGGTAGTGTAATTCTTAGTGCGCCAAATTTCGGTGTGAGTATCCTAGGTTCGCGTCCTTGAGTACCACATATATTAATTAGTTTCATTAATTTCATTAATTATGTTTATTTGTAAGTTAATTGGTGGGTTGGTCAATCGTGTTTTGCCCTGCATTCCAAAACTCTTGACCATCTGAAGCAATTTGTTATGAGGGGCCTTGTCAAAGGCCTTTTGAAAGTACAAGTACAGTATATAAAAATGTTTGGAAAAATAATTAAATTTAAATAGGCTGTAATAAAATTTGATAAAGTTTGTTAGGCATGATCTCTATGCTCTGAATCCATGTTAACTATTAGTAACATGATTGTTATTCTCTATGAAAAGTATAATTTCGTCTCTTATGATTGATTCTAATAGTTTTACTATTACTTAGGTTAAGCTACTGGGCCTGTAATTACCTGGTAGTTTTTTATCTTCTTTTTAAAATATTGAAATGGTGTTATATTCGCTGTTTTCCGGTCAGTGGGTAAATATCCATGCTGAATTGACATATTCAAAATTATGGTTAGAACCTCACCAACTTCGTCTTTGAGTACTATAAGGATTTTAGGGAAGAACATATCTGGTCCAGGAGATTTATTTGTTTTCAGTAAATCAACCTTTCTCGTGACATTTGGTTGGCTGTTTTTTTAACTCACAAAGCACAACTTTGATTAGTAGCTAGTGGAGTGTCCATGTTGATAGCAGTGGTAAAAACAGAGCTAAAATAATCATAGAGAGTAGAGACTATGTCTTTGTTTTCTGTTCCTAAAACGCCTTGAGTATGGGCCCTATATACCACTTTTGATTTGCTTGTTACCATTTACTGTATATATCGGTAAAATTGCTTTGGATTTTTCTTACTGTCTTTAGCTATGCTGATTTCATATTTCCTCTTTGCCGTGTTTATTAGCGAATTTACCTTTCTTCTGACGACAGAGTATTGAATACATATTGAATTATAATTTGTTTATAATTTTTGCCTATCTAATTTTGTTTTCCCTAATTGATCTACTTATATTAATATCATACCAAAGGGAAATTTTTATAAAATGTTACTGTATCTAATGCGTATAGGATTTTTTTTTAATATATATATATATATTTTTTTTTTGGGGGGGGGCACTCATGAATAAATTTTTATATTTCCCATTATATCATCAATGTTGATGAGTCATTCGAGGTGCAGATACCTGTTTTTAGTTTGCTTTTTAGGCTATTTAAGTCTGCCATTATATAATTGGGAATACAAGTTTCGTTAGTACTTTTGGTACGCAATATGTTAAGCTGGAAACTCATGATATTATGGTTACAGCCAAATATATAAATTCCTCAACTTCTAGGTCAGAAATGTAACTTTCGTGAGTCGTGATTACTAGGTATAAAGTACTATCTCCCCTAATGGGTTACTGGACTAGTTGATGTCGGAAGATATCTTAAATCAATTCGGTAATTTTGTCTGATGCACGGATAGATCCTCTTAACTCTCTCCATTGAACATGGGGAAGGTTAAAATTACTTATGATAAAGTTTTTTTTGCTGATGGAGGTTAGTTTTTGTAGATAATTATATAGTGCTGTATCCTCACATATGTGTTTGGCGTCGATTTACGACAACCTCAATAATGTCGAGAGAGAGAGAGAGAGAGAGAGAGAGAGAGAGAGAGAGAGAGAGAGAGAGAGAGAGAAGGGGGGGGGGGGGTACAGATCGTACACAAATAATGATGTCCTTATATAAACAGAGATTATACAGGAGGGTGTTTAAGAGTGCTAGTGTAGGAAAGGAGGGGTGGTCGGCTTTGTCAGTGCTATGAATGGAAAGGGCAGTGAATCAGAGGTGTATGTGTGCGTGAGAGATGGTAAATGTACTGTGTGTGTTTGTTGTGAAATTAATATATATATATATATATATATATATATATATATATATATATATATATATATATATATTTATATTGTTATGTAATATGAATTACTATAATATATATAATTAATAAGTGCAATAGTGACAGTTAATATACGCATTTTAGAGAAAGTCACTTGAGACGTAAGTGTGAATAGTGATTGCGTCATTCATATCTCAGGCGGGAGCCGGGCTGTGGGCTCTCGGTATTTCGCGGGGCTTAGAGAAGGTTCTCGGTTTATTTGCGAGTATATAAGCGCACCGCTTCCTGTCTCGTGGAACCAGATCGACTTGACCAGCTACACGCATCACTTCTCCATTTCTCTCTCTGTACATAGTGACTCTTATACCTAGTTATTGTTGTTGTTGTTGTTCCCCAAGCTGCCTGGCCGAACAGCCCCAAGGCTCCGAGCAAGGCCATAACCGAGCGCCCCCACAGAACCCTCCCTGCCTACCACAATAAAGCTTGGGTGACCCAAGCCACTCCATGGCGGGGAGCTGAGGAGGGTGCGGAAACGCCCGGGAAACCAAAGCCCCACCCAAGGCCCTGTGCCCCTCAGCAATTATGAAGAGAAAGTTGAGGGGCAAAGGAAAAATGTGATGCTTTGCCTTCCAATCTTGGTAGATTGGGAGGTCAATCCACGGAAGAGACGCCGTCACTTGAGATCTAGAAAATATGTAAGTAAAAGGAACAGTCAGAGTAAGCTATGGGTATGGCAGAGATCGCTCAGTTCTTACTCTGATAGACCAGCCCATCACCAGTCTTATACCTAGTGAAGTGACATATCTCTCCTGGCTACCTTCAAATCGATAAAGCAGTCTGCATTCCTGTTTTGTGATTGGGGAGTTGATTATATAAGTGTGTCCCATATCATAGCCTATTATTATTCTTAGGGATATTATTGTGTATTATAAGTTTATCTAGTGACCATTTAATTGTTATCTGAATTCATATTATATTGTTATTTCCTTTTGATTGTATTTATTAATGCTATAAGTGTAAAGCATTAATTAATTTGTTATTAGTTTTCAAGTTTATGAATTTGATCAGATTAATTTTATAGTATTATTTCAGAAGGAATATTTTCTCAAGTGATATTTGAGTGCTTATTTCACTTTTAAATAATTGTATTAATTACTTGTATTGCTTTTATTAATATTGTGTGGATTTCCTTAAGTTATTAAACAGTTATTAACCATTTCCAGTAACTTTGAGAAAATATTAATTCATATGTGATATAGCTATTTTTTTACCTTGCATTGCTTCAGTAAAGGTATATAGTTATTTTTTCACTTGTATATTTGCTGATAATCTTAGTGCATTATATATTCTTATTGCTTGTCCTGAAGAGGCTGATTTTTTGTTACATTATAATACTTAATTTTAACGAAACTAAGAATTTGTATTATAGTTTTCCTTGAACCTGGATATTTTGAAGAGGGTTTTGACATCAGTTGTGAATTTCATATTTAATCTATTGTTTGTGTAATTTCACCTTGCCCAGAACCATAACAATATATACATCCTTACGATGCTGCTTGAAACTGAAACTTTTTTTTTATTTACTCCCTCTCGGGCATAGGCTGAGAGCCTATACATTCAACTGTTAATCATTGAACGGTGAAGCCTGTGAGGTCTCGTTCCAGTCTAGAGGGTGAGACATGTGAAGCACATTTAGCTGCAACCAGCCCCTGCCATCTTCGCAGGATGCATGGGACTTAGTTGCCCACTCAAGGCTCGAAGCAGCCCCATCTCTGAAGCTGTCTCGCTCCAGTGCTTCACTGTCTCACCTCCTAGCCTCGGACCCTCACTCTCAGAACGCCACCATTTGAACAATGAACTCACTAGGCAATGCCCCCCTGTAGCATATTTTGAATATGGGAATATTCATACAGTGCTATTTAATCAGGGAAGAACGAGGGTATTTATTTGGCGTTTCGGTGGGCTTTGTGGTAATGCACTGATACTAGATACAGCACAAATTCCATCCCAATAATATCTTCCCATTGACATATCGGGATATGAACCCGGGTCCATTGGATTACCAGTCCAGTGGCAAGACCACTCCACCACTCCAACCTACGTAAAAAACAAAACAAAAACACGTAACGGTAGCACAGTAAAGAGTGGTAATATTAATTTGTTAACGCAGTTAATTGGAGGTTATGAGTGTGATATTAATCTAGTCGAATTTTGAAAGTTTCAACAGTACTACACTCAATGGCATTAGTAGGTAGTCCATTTCATTGTTTTACCACTCGATTGACAAAGAATTTTTTTTACATACATCTCTGTATATAGGCCTATGTATATATGCATGTGTGTGTTATGCATATAAACATGTAAATACACAATTCAGGTCCAACTGACAGAAAGTGCTCATAATTGGAAGAACACCACAATAAATATAGATAACAAATAACTGTTCCAAGTCACATTAAGCAGTTACAGATATTTAAAGAGACCATCAAGTTGACGTAGACCAAACGTATCTGGGACTCTTGGAATGACCTCGTAGACCACGAACACAATAAATATATGTATAAAAGACCACACAGGAAGGGTTGGACATCATGACACGAAGAAAAGGCTTTATCTCCTCCTCCTCTCTCTCTCTCTCTCTCTCTCTCTCTCTCTCTCTCTCTCTCTATAAATATACAGTATATATATAATATATATATACCGGTATATATATATATATATATATATATAAATAAAGAGAGAGAGAGAGAGAAGGGCAGGAGTTTGATATGACATAATATTTACTATGCATCAACTATACATTACAGTGACGCATAAAGGACTAGGATCTGGTCCTCATAAGTTGATACATATTAATTTTATTATTTTTTCGCATGATAGAATTATTTTCGTGGATCATTACAGCACACACGTTGGTACAGGTATTATTGGCAGTACAACATTAACTTCCTTCATTAGATGATCACTTCATTGCTTTAGTCATGTCACTATCGACTGTTATTTTATTGGAGAGGTAAAGAGAGAGAGAGAGAGAGAGAGAGAGAGAGAGAGAGAGAGAGAGAGCCAGTTAAGTGTGGGGGAGCCGTGGGAATAAAGAGAGATACCGTCTGTAGGAGGATACATTAAAAGGGGGAATCAAAGGAGGAGGCGTGAGAACTGTGGGAGAGAAGGAGGAGAAGGAGGAAAAGATGAGGAGTAGGAAGAGTAGGCAGGGGATGAGGAAAAGAGAAAGGTGGAGGAGGGGCAAAGGAGGATGAAGAAGAAAAAGTAGGAGAAAGGAAAAGGAAATGAGAAGAAGAGGGAGGAGGAGGAGGAGGGGCAGGGAAGGAAGGAAAGAAGGAAGGAAGGAAGGGAGGAGGTAGGAAAGACGAAAGAAGGAAGGAAGGAAGAGGAGAAGGCGTGGAGAGGATGAGGATTTGGAGCCATTTTGGAGGAAATGGGGAGGAGGAGAAGGAAGGAAGGGAGGAAGGAAGGAAGGAAGATAATGTGAGGACGGGAAAACAATAGGAAACAAGAATGACGTAAAGAGATAGAAGAGGAAGAGAGATGCGAGTGTTAAAATTAAAGACCCAAATAATATTAAGAAAACGGGAAGGAAGATACATAAAGGCATATATACAGAGACGGAAATATATAAAAGAGAAAGATGCTGATAAAGGATAAGAAGAAGAAGAAGAAGGAGGAGAAAGCTGATGAAAGAGGAACAACAGCAGGACAGGGAAGAGATCGATTAATGGAAGTATGAAAGGGAAGAACAACAAAATACGATAAGAGAACAGTTTAAAAGGATACAGCAAAATGAATATATACCTGATAGATAATATGTGGCTAAACGAATAGAGATAGACGAAAATAATATGGAGAATGAAGGCAGGATAAAAGGTAGGAAGGAGGGAGTAGGTATGATGGAACACAAGACAGAATGACAGAGAACATGCAATAATAACGTTAATATAAGAGCAAAATAGGGTTTGACAAATAGAACCAGACGAAATAAGATGGAAACGAGCGGTAGGAATGACGTATGGAAAGTTTAATCGAACGGAGCTAAATATGAAGGAAGGGAGCAAGGAAGAAGGAAGCAACGAAGATGGAAACGAATGAAATGAAGGGTTGCTATAGAGCAAACATTTAGAAAGGAGGAAGGAAAGAAGGATGAGAGGAAGAAAGAGATGAAAGAGACAGGAAAGGGTTGGAAGCATGGACAGGAAGAAATGCATTGAATGGATTGAGAACGAGAGGAAGGAAGGGATGGAGTAGGGCAGGAAAGGAGCCAACGAAGGAAGGAAAAAGCAAATCGAAAAAACGAAGAGAGGAAAATAAAATTGGAAGAAGAGGCAAGATAAAACGGCTGATCAAAGAGGTACACAGAATGGAGAGAAAAGAGGAAGAGAGAGGTGAATGAACGACGATAGAGAAGGACGACAAATAATTGAAAGGCGAATAACAGGTGAAAAGGAAGTAACATATTTAAAATAAATAAATGCAAGTGTTTGGGAAGAGGAAGAAATGCAAATTAAAACTATGCATTAAACGAACAGAGAGGGACAACATAATATTAGGTTATGCCGATATCATAAGACATAATATTATGGCACCTAATTAATATAGAACAGTTTCGGTTCACCTGTCGGAAAGAAAGGCAAGCAGTTGAAGAGCCCTCGTTGAAAGGATGCTTAATTCAGGAAGGAAATAAGTTAGGAAAGCAGGAAGGTGAAAGGTGAGAATGAAGGGAATAAGTAAGGAAATAATGTTGGATGGAAGGAGGAATGGAAGAAGGGAAGGAGGAAGGAAGGGAGGTGAAAATAATAATAATAATAATAATAATAATAATAATAATAATAATAATATTTATTTCCACAGCTAGTGGTTATTCAGCTTACATAATATGTACAAACAAGACAACATATATACAATACATAGTAAAGGATTATTAACATAAGAACATTAGCATGAAGTTTGGATAATACATTATTAGTTAATATAGATTGGCCCATGTGGGAAGGAACACGGAAGAGAGGGAGTAAAGAGGGAAAGAAGGACAGGGTAATGAAGGGAAGGAAGGAAGGGAGGACTGAAGAAAAAGGAAGGATTGAACGAACTGGCGAACGAAAAAATAAAGGAAATGGGAAAGTGAAGAGAGTGGAGAAAAAGGAGTAAAAGGATTAAGAAAAGGAGAAGTAGAGTGGAAGTAAAGACGGAAAACGAAGAACGAGAGGAAGAAGAAGAAGAGAAGGAGGATGAGGAAGAGAAGAAGAGCGGACAATTAAGAAAGGAAAGAAAAGGTGAAACACGTTTTAAATCTGGGATATAAAAGGCGAAAGCAAAAAGTAGGGAAGACAGAAAAAGGGAGGAGCACACACACTCAAGTATCGTGAGAGTGAGAGAGAGAGAGAGAGAGAGATGCGGGCACCTCTATCTCTCTCTTCGTTACTATCCTTTCCTTCCACTTTCCCTTAATATCGGGTTTGCTATCCCTACTAGAATTACTGTAAGTCTTGACTACTTTGCTGGGATCGTAAGATCTGTGTGGCCAGTTTATCTTTATATGTCAATCTATGCAAATCACACTCTCGTGTTTAAATACAAACATATGTTCACTCAAATTGAACTTATAAGATACACACACATTACCAATCATCCTTACTCATTCACTCACTGAAACACAGTCGCACACTCTCTCTCTCTCTCTCTCTAAATGTGCATTCGACATTATCCTTCAGTCACACAAACACACTCATACACACATACTCAACCATTCCAACTCTCTCTCTCTCTCTCTCTCTCTCTCTCTCTCTCTCTCTCTCTCTCTCTCTCTCTCTCTCTCTCTCTTTCAGTTCGTCACCACCATCTGATTGTGGCCAGATTGTCACTATTGTCAGGGCATCAAGAGAAATACAATGCCCCATTCTCGTATATAAAGTGATTGTAAATGTGGCTATTGTGTTCCAGTTTATTGGCAAAGAGTCGGGGTTTCATGCCCTTGTTGTTGTTGTTGTTGTATTTGTTGAGATGGTTGTTGTTGTTGTTGTTGTTGTTGATGTTACTATATTTTGTGTTGGTGTAGATGATATAGTTGTTGTTGATGCTTCTCTTGGTATTGTTGTTCTTGTTACTATTGTAGTTGTTTTGTTGTTATTGTTATTCCTGTTGTTGCTTAGATAAATACAATGCACCATTATCATACATACTGTATAGTGGCTGCAAATGTGCCTATTGTTACTTGTATGTGGGTTTATTGACAAAGTGTTAGTTCTGTTAATTTGTGTGTGGCTGTTTCTGTTGAAGTCGTAATTTGTTGTTCTTGTTATTATTGTTGTATAAGTAGAGAGAGAGAGAGAGAGAGAAAGAATCAGAGACTAGGCACTGTGGGAAAGTGTTATTTTCTCACACTCCTATGATGGTGGTGGTAATGGTTATGGCTGACCCAGATTGTGGTGAATGGTGGTAGTTGGAGTGGTTGTAGTTGTGGTAATCCTAGGTTAGATGTTAGTCTTAGGTTTACTGATGGTGGTAGTTTTAATAGGTTTGGTGGTGGTAGTGGTAGTGGTGGTGGTAGTTGGAATAATCCTAGGTTAGATGGAAGTCTTATGTTTGGTGATGGTGGTAGTTTTATTAGGTTTGGTGGTGGTAGTGGAGGTGGTAATCCTAGGTTACATGGTAGTCTTTGGTTTGGTGATGGTGGTAGTTTTATTAGTGGTGAGGGTGGTGGTGGACGTGTTAGTCGTGGTAAGTAGTGTAGGTAAAAGTGACGGTTGTAGTGCTAGTGGTGGTGGTGGTGGTTGTAGCAATGGCTATGGCTGAGTCAGATTGTAATGAATGGTGGTGTTTGGAATAGTAGTCTAGACGCGCTTAGGCTTGGTAGTTGTAGTGGTGATTGTTGTAGTGATGGTGGTGGTAGTGCCAGTAACTTTTTTGGTGATGGTTGAGAGTTGTAGTGGTGGTGAATTTAGTGGTAGTATTGGTGGTAGTGGAGATGCAGTGGCTTAGATATACTGGTGGTGGTAGCCTAATGTTTGGTGGTAGTTGTGATACTGGTAGATTAAGTGGTAGTCTTACCTTTGGTGGTAGTTTTTTTTTATTGTGTTAGCGGTATGTATGGTATTCTTATATTAGATGGTGGTTGTGGTGAAAGTGGTGGGTGAGTTAGTGGTTGTGGTGGTGGGTGAGTTAGTGGTTGTGGTGGTGGAGTTGGTGGTTGTGGTGGTGGAGTTGGTGCTTGTAGGGATGGTGGAGTTGGTGGTTGTAGGCCTACGATGGTGGATTTGGTGGTTGTGGTGATGGTGGAGTTGGTGGTTGTAGGGATGGTGGAGTTGGTGGTTGTAGGGATGGTGGAGATGGTGGTTGTGGTGGTGGTGGAGTTGATGGTTATAGGGATGGTGGAGTTGGTGGTTGTGGTGATGGTGGAGCTGGTGGTGGTGGTGGTAGTTGTGGTGGTGGAGTTGGTGGTTGTAGGGATGGTGGTTGTGGTATTGGTGGTGGTGGAGTTGGTAGTTGTGGTGGTTGTAGGGATGGTGGAGTTGGTGGTTGTGGTGGTGGAGTTGGTGGTTGAAGGGATGGTGGAGTTGGTGGTTGTGGTGATCGTGGAGTTGGTGGTTGTAGGGATGGTGGTGGTGGTGGTGGTGGAGTTGGTGGTTGTAGGGATGGAGGAGTTGGTGGGTGTGGTGATGGTGAAGTTGGTGGTTATAGGGATGGTGGAGTTGGTGGTTATAGGGATGGTGGAGTTGGTGGTTGTGGTAGTGGTGGAGTTAGTGGTTGTGGTGGTGGAGTTGGTGGTTGTGGTGATGGTGGAGTTGGTGGTTGTGGTGGTGGTGGAGTTGGTGGTTGTGGTGATGGTGGAGTTGGTGGTTGTGGTGGTGGTGGGTTAGTGGTTGTGGTGGTGGGTGAGTTAGTGTTGTGGTGGTGGAGTTGGTGGTTGTGGTGGTGGAGTTGGTGGTTGTGGTGGTGGTGGTGGTGGAGTTAGTGGTTGTAGGAATGGTGGAGTTGGTAGTTGTGTAGGTGGAGTTCGTAGTTGTGGTGGTGGAGTTAGTGGTTGTGGTGTTGGTGGAGTTAGTGGTTGGGGTGGTGGCGGAGTTTGTGGTGGTGGTGGAGTTTGTGGTTGTGGTGTTGGTGGAGTTAGTGGTTGTGGTGGTGATGGTGGAGTTAGTGGTGGTGGTGGTGGTTGAGTTTGTGGTGGTGGAGTTAATGGTTGTGGTGGTGGTGGAGTTAGTGGTTGTGGTGGTGGTGGTGGAGTTAGTGGTTGTAGGAATGGTGGAGTTGGTAGTTGTGTAGGTGGAGTTGGTGGTTGTGGTGGTGGTGGAGTTAGTGGTTGTGGTGGTGGAGTTGGTGGTTGTGGTGGTGGAGTTGGTGGTTGTGGTGGTGGTGGTGGAGTTAGTGGTTGTAAGAATGGTGGAGTTAGTGGTGGTGGTGGAGTTAGTGGTTGTGGTGGTGGTGGAGATAGTGGTGGTGGTGGAGTTAGTGATTGTGGTGGTGGTGGAGATAGTGGTTGTGATGGTGGACTTTATGGTTGTGGTGGTGGTGGAGTTAGTGGTTGTGGTGGTGGTGGAGTTTGTGGTGGTGATGGTGGAGTCAGTGGTTGCGGTGGTGGTGGAGTTAGTGGTTGTGATGATGGTGGAATTAGTGGTTGTGGTGGTGGTGGAGTTAGTGGTGGTGGTGGAGTTTGTGGTTGTGGTGGTGGAGTTAGTGGTTGTGATGATGGTGGAGTTAGTGGTTGTGGTGGTGGTGGAGTTTGTGGTTGTGGTGGTGGTGGTGGAGTTAGTGGTTGTGGTGATGGTGGAGCTAGTGTTGGTGGTGGAGTTTGTGGTTGTGATATGATGGTGGAGTTATTGGTTGTGGTGGTGGTGGAGTTAGTGGTTGTGGTGGTGGTGGTGGAGTTTGTGGTGGTGGTGGAGTTAGTGGTTGTGATGGTGATGGAGTTAGTGGTTGTGATGGTGGTGGAGTTAGTGGTTGTGGTGGAGTTTGTGGTGGTGGTGGAGTTAGTGGTTGAGGTTGTGGTGGTGGTGGAGTTAGTGGTTGTGGTGGTGGTGGAGTTTGTGGTGGTGGTGGAGTTAGTGGTTGAGGTTGTGGTGGTGGTGGAGTTAGTGGTTGTGGTGGTGGAGTTAGTGGTTGTGGTGATGATGGTTGAGTTAGTGGTTGTGGTGGTGGAGTTTGTGGTTGTAGTGATGATGGTGGAGTTAGTGGTTGTGGTGGTGATGGTGGAGTTAGTGGTTGTGGTGGTGGTGGAGTTTGTGGTGGTGGTGGAGTTTGTGGTTGTGGTGATGATGGTGGAGTTAGTGGTTGTGGTGGTGGTGAAGTTAGTGGTTGTGGTGGTAGAGTTAGTGGTTGTGGTGGTGGTGGTGGAGTTAGTGGTAGTGGTGGTGGTGGAGTTAGTGGATGTGGTGGTGGTGGAGTTAGTGGTTGTAATGGTGGAGTTTGTGGTGGTGGTGGAGTTAGTGGTTGTGGTGATGGTGGAGTTTGTGGTGGTGGTGGTGTTAATGGTTGTGGTGGTGATGGTGGAGTTAGTGGTTGTGGTGGTGGTGGTGTTAGTGGTTGTAGCAATGGCTATGGCTGAGTCAGATTGTAATGAATGGTGGTGTTTGGAATAGTAGTCTAGACGCGCTTAGGCTTGGTAGTTGTAGTGGTGATTGTTGTAGTGATGGTGGTGGTAGTGCCAGTAACTTTTTTGGTGATGGTTGAGAGTTGTAGTGGTGGTGAATTTAGTGGTAGTATGGGTGGTAGTGGAGATGCAGTGGCTTAGATATACTGGTGGTGGTAGCCTAATGTTTGGTGGTAGTTGTGATACTGGTAGATTAAGTGGTAGTCATACCTTTGGTGGTAGTTTTTTTTTATTGTATTAGCGGTATTTATGGTATTCTTATATTAGATGGTGGTTGTGGTGAAAGTGGTGGGTGAGTTAGTGGTTGTGGTGGTGGGTGAGTTAGTGGTTGTGGTGGTGGAGTTGGTGGTTGTGGTGGTGGAGTTGGTGCTTGTAGGGATGGTGGAGTTGGTGGTTGTAGGCCTACGATGGTGGATTTGGTGGTTGTGGTGATGGTGGAGTTGGTGGTTGTAGGGATGGAGGAGTTGGTGGTTGTAGGGATGGTGGAGATGGTGGTTGTGGTGGTGGTGGTGGTGGAGTTGATGGTTATAGGGATGGTGGAGTTGGTGGTTGTGGTGATGGTGGAGCTGGTGGTGGTGGTGGTAGTTGTGGTGGTGGAGTTGGTGGTTGTAGGGATGGTGGTTGTGGTATTGGTGGTGGTGGAGTTGGTAGTTGTGGTGGTTGTAGGGATGGTGGAGTTGGTGGTTGTGGTGGTGGAGTTGGTGGTTGTAGGGATGGTGGAGTTGGTGGTTGTGGTGATGGTGGAGTTGGTGGTTGTAGGGATGGTGGTGGTGGTGGTGGTGGAGTTGGTGGTTGTAGGGATGGTGGAGTTGGTGGTTGTGGTGATGGTGGAGTTGGTGGTTATAGGGATGGTGGAGTTGGTGGTTGTGGTAGTGGTGGAGTTAGTGGTTGTGGTGGTGGAGTTGGTGGTTGTGGTGGTGGAGTTGGTGGTTGTGGAGTTGGTGGTTGTGGTGGTGGTGGAGTGGTGGTGGTGGTGATGGTGGAGTTGGTGGTTGTGGTGGTGGTGGGTTAGTGGTGTGGTGGTGGGTGAGTTAGTGTTGTGGTGGTGGAGTTGGTGGTTGTGGTGGTGGAGTTGGTGGTTGTGGTGGTGGTGGTGGAGTTAGTGGTTGTAGGAATGGTGGAGTTGGTAGTTGTGTAGGTGGAGTTCGTAGTTGTGGTGGTGGAGTTAGTGGTTGTGGTGTTGGTGGAGTTAGTGGTTGGGGTGGTGGCGGAGTTTGTGGTGGTGGTGGAGTTTGTGGTTGTGGTGGAGTTAGTGGTTGTGGTGGTGATGGTGGAGTTAGTGGTGGTGGTGGTGGATGAGTTTGTGGTGGTGGTGGTGGAGTTAATGGTTGTGGTGCTGGTGGAGTTAGTGGTTGTGGTGGTGGTGGTGGAGTTAGTGGTTGTAGGAATGGTGGAGTTGGTAGTTGTGTAGGTGGAGTTGGTGGTTGTGGTGGTGGTGGAGTTAGTGGTTGTGGTGGTGGAGTTGGTGGTTGTGGTGGTGGAGTTGGTGGTTGTGGTGGTGGTGGTGGAGTTAGTGGTTGTAGGAATGGTGGAGTTAGTGGTGGTGGTGGAGTTAGTGGTTGTGGTGGTGGTGGAGATAGTGGTGGTGGTGGAGTTAGTGATTGTGGTGGTAGTGGAGATAGTGGTTGTGATGGTGGACTTTATGGTTGTGGTGGAGTTAGTGGTTGTGGTGGTGGTGGAGTTTGTGGTGGTGATGGTGGAGTCAGTGGTTGCGGTGGTGGTGGAGTTAGTGGTTGTGATGATGGTGGAATTAGTGGTTGTGGTGGAGTTAGTGGTGGTGGTGGAGTTTGTGGTTGTGGTGGTGGAGTTAGTGGTTGTGATGATGGTGGAGTTAGTGGTTGTGGTGGTGGTGGAGTTTGTGGTTGTGGTGGTGGTGGTGGAGTTAGTGGTTGTGGTGATGGTGGAGTTAGTGGTGGTGGTGGAGTTTGTGGTTGTGATATGATGGTGGAGTTAGTGGTTGTGGTGGTGGTGGAGTTAGTGGTGGTTGTGGTGGTGGTGGTGGAGTTAGTTGGTGTGGTGGTGATGGAGTTAGTGGTTGTGATGGTGGTGGAGTTAGTGGTTGTGGTGGTGGTGGAGTTTGTGGTGGTGGTGGAGTTAGTGGTTGAGGTTGTGGTGGTGGTGGAGTTAGTGGTTGTGGTGGTGGTGGAGTTTGTGGTGGTGGAGTTAGTGGTTGAGGTTGTGGTGGTGGTGGAGTTAGTGGTTGTGGTGGTGGAGTTAGTGGTTGTGGTGATGATGGTTGAGTTAGTGGTTGTGGTGGTGGAGTTTGTGGTTGTAGTGATGCTGGTGGAGTTAGTGGTTGTGGTGGTGATGGTGGAGTTAGTGGTTGTGGTGGTGGTGGAGTTTGTGGTGGTGGTGGAGTTTGTGGTTGTGGTGATGATGGTGGAGTTAGTGGTTGTGGTGGTGGTGGAGTTAGTGGTTGTGGTGGTAGAGTTAGTGGTTGTGGTGGTGGTGGTGGAGTTAGTGGTAGTGGTGGTGGTGGAGTTAGTGGATGTGGTGGAGTTAGTGGTTGTGATGGTGGAGTTTGTGATGGTGGTGGAGTTAGTGGTTGTGGTGATGGTGGAGTTTGTGGTGGTGGTGGTGTTAGTGGTTGTGGTGGTGATGGTGGAGTTAGTGGTTGTGGTGGTGGTGGTGTTAGTGGTTGTAGCAATGGCTATGGCTGAGTCAGATTGTAATGAATGGTGGTGTTTGGAATAGTAGTCTAGACGCGCTTAGGCTTGGTAGTTGTAGTGGTGATTGTTGTAGTGATGGTGGTGGTAGTGCCAGTAACTTTTTTGGTGATGGTTGAGAGTTGTAGTGGTGGTGAATTTAGTGGTAGTATTGGTGGTAGTGGAGATGCAGTGGCTTAGATATACTGGTTATTATACTGGTGGTGGTAGTCTAATGTTTGGTGGTAGTTGTGATACTGGTAGATTAAGTGGTAGTCTTACCTTTGATGGTAGTTGTTTTTTATTGTGTTAGCGGTATTTATGGTATTCTTATATTAGATGGTGGTTGTGGTGAAAGTGGTGGGTGAGTTAGTGGTTGTAGTGGTGGGTGAGTTAGTGGTTGTGGTGGTGGAGTTGGTGGTTGTGGTGGTGGAGTTGGTGCTTGTAGGGATGGTGGAGTTGGTGGTTGTAGGCCTACGATGGTGGAGTTGGTGGTTGTGGTGATGGTGGAGTTGGTGGTTGTAGGGATGGTGGAGTTGGTGGTTGTAGGGATGGTGGAGTTGGTGGTTGTGGTGGTGGTGGTGGAGTTGATGGTTATAGGGATGGTGGAGTTGGTGGTTGTGGTGATGGTGGAGTTGGTGGTGGTGGTGGTGGAGTTGGTGGTTGTGGTGGTGGAGTTGGTGGTTGTAGGGATGGTGGTTGTGGTATTGGTGGAGTTGGTAGTGGTGGAGTTGGTAGTTGTGGTGGTTGTAGGGATGGTGGAGTTGGTGGTTGTGGTGGAGTTGGTGGTTGTAGGGATGGTGGAGTTGGTGGTTGTGGTGATGGTGGAGTTGGTGGTTGTAGGGATGGTGGTGGTGGTGGAGTTGGTGGTTGTAGGGATGGTGGAGTTGGTGGTTGTGGTGATGGTGGAGTTGGTGGTTGTAGGGATGGTGGAATTGGTGGTTGTGGTGGTGGTGTAGTTAGTGGTTGTGGTGGTGGAGTTGGTGGTTGTGGTGATGGTGGAGTTGGTGGTTGTGGTGGTGGTGGAGGTGGTGGTTGTGGTGGTGGTGGAGTTGGTGGTTGTGGTGGTGGTGGGTTATTGGTTGTGGTGGTGGGTGAGTTAGTGGTTGTGGTGGTGGAGTTGGTGGTTGTGGAGTTGGTGGTTGTGGTGGTGGTGGTGGAGTTAATGGTTGTAGGAATGGTGGAGTTGGTAGTTGTGTAGGTGGAGTTGGTAGTTGTGGCAGTGGAGTTAGTGGTTGTGGTGTTGGTGGAGTTAGTGGTTGGGGTGTTGGTGGAGTTAGTGGTTGGGGTGGTGGCGGAGTTTGTGGTGGTGGTAGAGTTTGTGGTTATGGTGTTGGTGGAGTTAGTGGTTGTGGTGGTGATGGTGGAGTTAGTGGTGGTGGTGGTGGTGGTTGAGTTTGTGGTGGTGGTGGTGGAGTTAGTGGTTGTGGTGGTGGTGGAGTTAGTGGTTGTGATGGTGGTGGTGGAGTTAGTGGTTGTAGGAATGGTGGAGTTGGTAGTTGTGTAGGTGGAGTTGGTGGTTGTGGTGGAGTTAGTGGTTGTGGTGGTGGAGTTGGTGGTTGTGGTGGTGGAGTTGGTGGTTGTGGTGGTGGTAGTGGAGTTAGTGGTTGTAGGAATGGTGGAGTTGGTAGTTGTGTAGGTGGAGTTGGTAGTTGTGGTGGTGGAGTTAGTGATTGTGGTGGTGGAGGAGTTTGTGGTGGTGGTGGAGTTTGTGGTTGTGGTGGAGTTAGTGGTTGTGGTGGTGATGGTGGAGTTAGTGGTGGTGGTGGTGGTTGAGTTTATGGTGGTGGTGGTGGAGTTAGTGGTTGTGGTGGTGGTGGAGTTAGTGGTTGTGATGGTGGAGTTAGTGGTGGTGGTGGCGTTAGTGGTTGTGGTGGTGGTGGAGGTAGTGGTGGTGGTGGAGTTAGCGATTGTGATGGTGGTGGAGACAGTGGTTGTGATGGTGGACTTTATGGTTGTGGTGGTGGTGGAGTTAGTGGTTGTGGTGGTGGTGTAGTTTGTGGTGGTGATGGTGGAGTCAGTGGTTGCGGTGGTGGTGGAGTTAGTGGTTGTGATGATGGTGGAATTAGTGGTTGTGGTGGTGGTGGAGTTAGTGGTGGTGGTGGAGTTTGTGGTTGTGGTGGTGGAGTTAGTGGTTGTGATGATGGTGGAGTTAGTGGTTGTGGTGGAGTTTTGTGGTTGTGGTGGTGGTGGTGGAGTTAGTGGTTGTGGTGATGGTGGAGTTAGTGGTGGTGGTGGAGTTAGTGGTGGTGGTGGAGTTTGTGGTTGTGATATGATGGTGGAGTTAGTGGTTGTGGTGGTGGTGGAGTTAGTGGTGGTTGTGGTGGTGGTGGTGGAGTTTGTCGTGGTGGTGGAGTTAGTGGTTGTGGTGGTGGTGGAGTTAGTGGTTGTGATGGTGGTGGAGTTAGTGGTTGTGGTGGTGGTGGAGTTTGTGGTGGTGGTGGAGTTAGTGGTTGAGGTTGTGGTGGTGGTGTGGTGGAGTTAGTGGTTGTGGTGGTGGTGGAGTTTGTGGTGGTGGTGGAGTTAGTGGTTGAAGTTGTGGTGGTGGTGGAGTTAGTGGTTGTGGTGGTGGAGTTAGTGGTTGTGGTGATGATGGTTGAGTTAGTGGTTGTGGTGGTGGAGTTTGTGGTTGTGGGGATGAGGGTGGAGTTGGTGGTTGTGGTGGTGATGTGGTGGGTTAGTGGTTGTGGTGGAGTTTGTGGTGGTGGTGGAGTTTGTGGTTGTGGTGATGATGGTGGAGTTAGTGGTTGTGGTGGAGTTAGTGGTTGTGGTGGTAGAGTTAGTGGTTGTGGTGGTGGAGTAGTGGTTGGTAGTGGTGGTGGTGGAGTTAGTGGATGTGGTGGTGGTGGAGTTAGTGGTTGTGATGGTGGAGTTTGTGGTGGTGGTGGAGTTTGTGGTTGTGGTGTTGGTGGAGTTAGTGGTTGTGGTGGTGATGGTGGATTTAGTGGTGGTATTGGTGGTTGAGTTTATGGTGGTGGTGGTGGAGTTAGTGGTTGTGGTGGTGGTGGAGTTAGTGGTTGTTGTGGTGGTGGAGTTAGTGGTTGTGATGGTGGTGGAGTTTGTGGTGGTGGTGGAGTTAGTGGTTGAGGTTGTGGTGGTGGTGGAGTTAGTGGTTGTGGTGGTGGTGGAGTTTGTGGTGGTGGTGGAGTTAGTGGTTGAAGTTGTGGTGGAGTTAGTGGTTGTGGTGGTGGAGTTAGTGGTTGTGGTGATGATGGTTGAGTTAGTGGTTGTGGTGGTGGAGTTTGTGGTTGTGGTGATGATGGTGGAGTTAGTGGTTGAGGTGGTGATGGTGGAGTTAGTGGTTGTGGTGGAGTTTGTGGTGGTGGTGGAGTTTGTGGTTGTGGTGATGATGGTGGAGTTAGTGGTTGTGATGGAGTTAGTGGATGTGGTGGTAGAGTTAGTGGTTGTGGTGGTGGAGTTAGTGGTAGTGGTGGTGGTGGAGTTAGTGGATGTGGTGGTGGTGGAGTTAGTGGTTGTGATGGTGGAGTTTGTGGTGGTGGTGGAGTTTGTGGTTGTGGTGTTGGTGGAGTTAGTGGTTGTGGTGGTGATGGTGGATTTTGTGGTGGTGGTGGTGGTTGAGTTTATGGTGGTGGTGGTGGAGTTAGTGGTTGTGGTGGTGGTGGAGTTAGTGGTTGTGATGGTGGAGTTAGTGGTGGTGGTGGAGTTAGTGGTTGTAGTGGTGGTGGTGGTGGTGGAGTTAGTGATTGTGGTGGTGGTGGAGATAGTGGTTGTGATGGTGGACTTTATGGTTGTGGTGGTGGTGGAGTTAGTGGTTGTGGTGGTGGTGTAGTTTGTGGTGGTGATGGTGGAGTCAGTGGTTGCGGTGGTGGTGGAGTTAGTGGTTGTGATGATGGTGGAATTAGTGGTTGTGGTGGTGGTGGAGTTAGTGGTGGTGGTGGAGTTTGTGGTTGTGGTGGTGGAGTTAGTGGTTGTGATGATGGTGGAGTTAGTGGTTGTTGTGGTGGTGGTGTTTGTGGTTGTGGTGGTGGTGGTGGAGTTAGTGGATGTGGTGATGGTGGAGTTAGTGGTGGTGGTGGAGTTTGTGGTTGTGATATGATGGTGGAGTTAGTGGTTGTGGTGGTGGAGTTAGTGGTTGTGGTGGTGGTGGTGGAGTTTGTGGTGGTGGTGGAGTTAGTGGTTGTGGTGGTGGTGGAGTTAGTGGTTGTGATGGTGGTGGAGGTAGTGGTTGTGGTGGTGGTGGAGTTTGTGGTGGTGGTGGAGTTAGTGGTTGAGGTTGTGGTGGTGGTGGAGTTAGTGGTTGTGGTGGTGGTGGAGTTTGTGGTGGTGGTGGAGTTAGTGGTTGAGATTGTGGTGGTGGTGGAGTTAGTGGTTGTGGTGGTGGAGTTAAAGGTTGTGGTGATGATGGTTGAGTTAGTGGCTGTGGTGGTGGAGTTTGTGGTTGTGGTGATGATGGTGGAGTTAGTGGTTGTGGTGGTGATGGTGGAGTTAGTGGTTGTGGTGGTGGTGGAGTTTGTGGTGGTGGTAGAGTTTGTGGTTGTGGTGATGATGGTGGAGTTAGTGGTTGTGGTGGAGTTAGTGGTTGTGGTGGTAGAGTTAGTGGTTGTGGTTGTGGAGTTAGTGGTAGTGGTGGTGGTGGAGTTAGTGGATGTGGTGGTGGTGGAGTTAGTGGTTGTGATGGTGGACTTTGTGGTGGTGGTGGAGTTAGTGGTTGTGATGGTGGAGTTTGTGGTGGTGGTGGATTTAGTGGTTGTGGTGGTGGTGGAGTTTGTGGTAGTGGTGGTGTTAGTGGTTGTGGTGGTGATGGTGGAGTTAGTGGTTGTGGTGGTGGTGGTGTTAGTGGATGTGGTGGTGGTGGAGTTTGTGGTTGTGGTGATGATGGTGGAATTTGTGGTTGTGGTGGAGTTAGTGGTTGTGGTGGTGGTGGAGTTTGTGGTTGTGGTGATGATGGTGGAGTTAGTGGTTGTTTTGGTGGTGGAGTTAGTGGTTGTGGTGGTGATGGTGGAGTTAGTGGTGGTGGTGATTATGGTGGCGGTGATGGTGGAGTTGATGGTTATGGTGGTGGAGTTGGTGGTTGTGATGGTGGAGTTGGTGGTGGTGATGGTGGAGTTAGTTGTGATGGTGGAGTTGGTGATGATGGTGGAGTTGGTGATGGTGATGGTGGAGTTTGTGGTAATGGTGGTGATGGTGGAGTTGGTGGTTGTGGTGGTGGTGATGGTGGAGTTGGTTGTGATGGTGGAGTTGGTGGTTGAGGTGGTGGTGATTGTGGAGTTGGTGGTGATGGTGGAGTTGGTGGTAATGGTGGTTGTGATGGTGGAGTTGGTGGTTGTGGTGATGGTGGAGTTGGTGGTTGTGGTATATGGAGTTGGTGATTGTGGTGGTGGTAGAGTTGGTGGTTGTAGTGGTGATGGTGGTTGTGATAGCGGAGTTGATTGTGGTGATGAAGTTGGTGTTTGTGTTGATGGTGATGGGAGGATTGATGCGCTGCGGTGGTGAAATGGTACTGGTGGTACGATGGTAGCTATAATTTCGGTAATCTATTAATCCTTACTGATCTGTTCTGCTAGCTTAAGGGAAAGGATGGACTGTCATACATACTTGTCAATAATACAAAGGAATGTGAACAGCAACAAACAAATACAAATTTAATACAAGGGAAATCAAGCAACAACATGTCTTGCGACCCCTCGAGGTTACTTGTTCTCTAAGTTACTGCTGTTTTAAGTGCCCAACAGTTTCTCAGGGAGGATATATGATAAAGTGTGAATTAAATTAGGTTAATAAAATAACAATACAGTACTAAGGAAATAATGTATTCAATTACAAATGCAGTCATCCTTGGGTTTCGGGCAAGGTGCTCGTCTAGGCGAACTTTAAAATAATCAACAGTGTTGCAGTCTATAACATCTCGGGGAAGCCCATTCCACAGATTGACAACTCTATTAACCCGTCCAGCCCCGGCTAGTTTTGTAATGTTTGTTCACCAGAACCCGGCCGGTTTTCAAAAAATGGTTTTATTCCAGAAACAATAGCGAATGGGTTAGGAATGAAGGAAAAACCACGAAAACCCGCTCAAAAAGCTTAAAGAATGGTCCTACAGAGCCCCCGAAACGTATTTTACAAGAGTAAAAAATTGAAGGCAATTACCCCAAAAAACCAGGTTATTGCACGCTCACGCGCACGCACGTGGACTTTGAGAGTTTTCAACCATCGGCACGGTTGCGTGGGATACGTACACAGTTCCCATACAAATCTGAGCCCTCTTGAGTGGCTACACCTGAGGTTATGGTCGGCGCAATTAGGGTGACGCGCCAGGCGCGTCTCTGGGGCTGTGCATTACATACATCGCCGACGCGTCAGGCGCGTCGCTGGGGCTGTACGGGTTAAAGAAGAAGTTCTTAGATTCATGCGAGCTAAATGATTTACCAACGATTTTGTAACCATTTCCCCTTGTGTAATTTGACTGGTGGATTGTAAAATACTGCAGTTCAAATTGCCGATGCCATTGATGATCTTGAAAACTTGAATTAAGTCACCTCTTAATCTCCGCTGTGTTAGGGGAAAAAATTCAATTCCTCAAGACTCTCCTCATATGGTTTGCTTCTCAAACACGTATCATTTTGGTAACTCTATGTTAAACTCGCTCCAGTTTCTTTATATTTTTTTGGTAGTAAGGGCACCAGAACTGAACGCAATGTTCCAGAAGTGGACGAACTAACGAATTGTAAAGAGTGAGGATTACATCTTTCGATTTATGCTCAAAAGACACGTCGATAAAACCTATAATTTTGTTTGCTTTCTTAATAACTTCTGTACATTGCTGACTAGATTTTAGATTACTCGATTGAGTTATTCCAAATTCCGTTTCTCTGTCTACACTCTCTAGCTGGGTGCCATTGATTGAATAGTTTGCTTTCTCACTTCGGTTTCCGATGTGAAGTACTTTGCATTTATCTTCGTTGAAGCTCATTTGCCAGATTTTAGCCCAATCTGACAACCTATCTAGATTGTGTTGCATATCTTCAACATGTTCATTTGTGAGTACAGTATTTGTAATTTTTGTATCATCTGCAAACTTTGATATTGTATAGGTTAGACCATCGTCTTGTCGTTAATGTAGATTAGGAAGAGAATTGTCCCCAATACTGATCCTTGAGGTACACCGCTGGTTACATTGGTCCATGTTAATGCTTTCCCATTTATGAATGCTTGTTGGTGTTTCTAATTCAAAACATCCCCTTGCATTTTGTATTAATTTAGCTTCATTAATAAGAGTCTGTGCGGAACTTTATCAAAGGCTTTTTTGAAGTCAGGGTATATACAGAATATCCGATTCTACAGTTTTACTTTCATCACATAGGTTAAGGATGTCATGGAGGAGGAGGTCTAAGTGGTTGGTCAAGCAGGAATGATTATTTCGAAAACCATGTTGGGTATCCTTTAGTAATTTGTTTTCCTCCAGGTGGTTTACGAGTCTGTCTCTTATCAGAGTTTCTAGCATTTTGCATACAACAGGGGTTAAGCTGATTGGGTGATAGTTACTAGGCAAGGATTTACTGCCTTTTTAAAATATTGGGGTAATTTTCGCGATCTTCCATTCATCAGGCACAATCCCAGGTGTCAAGGACTTATTGAAAAGCAGTGTCAGTGGTTTGAAGAGCTCACATTTAGCCTCTTTAAGAACTCTAGGTGAGATCGTATCAGGTCCAGGTGACATATTTTCCATTAGTTTATCTAAACATCTCAGTACCTCTCCCTCTGTAATGCTGATATTGCTAAGAACATCCAAAATGTCTAGTTGTGCTGGTGATGTAATAGGGATATTAGTAAGGTCTTCTGTTGTAAACACTGATGCAAAGAAGGTGTTGAAGGCATTACTCATTTTTGCTTCATCTTTAGTGTAGTCTCTATTTTCATCAATTAACAGTTATATCATTGAAGTCACTACCTTCTTCCTGATGTAACTGTAATATTCTTTCGGGTTTGTTTTACTTTGATTTGCAACATGTATCTTAAGCGTGTATTTACTTTGTTTCATTAATTTTTGGCTTTGCGTCGTAGATCTATGAATATCGCTATATCTTCCTGGTTATCAGAGATTATTAATCTATCATGAGCATTCGTTTTGACAAGCAGATACTTTGTTATTCCTTTATTCCACCACTTAGGCTAATTATTATGCAATGATCTTCGTTTTTTTATGGTATGCATTAATGTACTGCGTTTGAGTAAGTTGTTGTGAAAAATGTTCATGATTGGTTGATTAAAGTTTTCTGATTTACAATGATGATATCATCAATGTAAATCAGAAAACTTCAATCAATTTCTCTAAGTATTGCTCTAAGTTTACGGAAGTTTGCTCTCTTGAAATTTGGGACTTTCTCTTTGCTGGCATTGAGTTTGTTGCTATTTAATTTTAAATGGAAAGTGATAATATGAAGGTCACTATTACTGAATACATCACCAACATTAAAATTCTCTATCAATTCTTCCTTTGTTGCAAATACAAGGTCAAGGATATTATTTCCTCGGGTCGGAGATCTAACAAATTGATAGAGCGAACTCTCTTGTAAGTTTGCATACAGGTCTTGTTCACAGTGTGAAGTAAGACTATCTCCCCACTTGGTCACAGGTAGTCCTAACGAAGCTGCTCGATTTTTCAGCAAAAGGAAATGGAGCACCGGCATGTGCACACCTAATTTACCTTGGACATATTCGGCTATAAAAATGTACTAGGTGAAGGTTAGTTTGCATAAACTTATCTAAGCATGCTTTGAGGGTCGTTACGTCAAGCGGTTTCTTGTTCCAGACGTTCACCATATGATTGAAAACGAAATGCTGTGTTTCATCTGACTTGAATAAATGTTTTCCATCAAATTTGAATCCATTTCCTCTTCTGTAATTAGACTGGTCGACTGTGAAGTACTTTTGAACATTTAGATTATCATGGCCATACATGATTTTATATACGGTACTTAAATTAAATCATCCCTCACTTTTGGCTTTGTCATGCTAAACAGGTTCAAATAATTAAGATAGTCCTCATACGGTTTATTTTTCAGTTATGATATCAGTTTTGTAATCCTTCTCTGAAATCTCCAATTCATCTAAATCATATATATATATATATATATATATATATATATATATAGCATGGAGACCCAATTTGCACACAGTATTCCAAAATGGGTCGGACCAAAGAATTATATAATGGCCGGATTATTTGTTAGGATTTAACCCTTGTCTAGCGGGGGGTTTTGGGCTTATTTGGGCATATTCAGGCCCTCCTGAATGATAAATCAAGTATCTGCATGAACAGAACAAACCCCAAGAAACTCTACAAAACACTAAACAGCATCACACTTTCCAACAGCAACACAACACAATCACATGCTGCAATCACAACAACAGACTCTACTCCTTCATGTAAACAACAAGCAAACACTCTCATCAATCACTTCTCACATGTCAGCCACCTAAAACCTCACAAAGACGACCGACGTGTCATCCGACGTAAGAGACAATTCCCCACAGACCCTGACTATACACCCTTCACCAATCACCAGACAAAGCATATCATCAACAATCTCAAGCACTCACCCGCCTGTGGCCTAGACAACATAAGCAACATACACCTCAGACACCTGGGACCACAAGGCATACAAGCACTCACCAACATATCAAACTACAGCTATTCACACAACACAATACCAGACATTTGGAAGCATGGTATCATCATCACATTCCCCAAACCCAACAAAGACCCCACTCTACCCTCCTCGCACCGCCCCATCACACTCCTTTGCTCCCCCTCCAAAGTTATGGAACGCCTAGTATTACAACTAATTACACCCGACCTACCTCTAGCTCCAACACAACATGGCTTTAGGCCACTGCACTCCACAAACACTCTTCTCACAGACCTTACACAAAGAGCTTTTGATGGCATCAACTCAGCTAGACCACCACACAGATCACTATTAGCCACACTCGACATTAGTAAAGCCTTCGATGCCATCCCCCGCCACAACCTAACAAACAAAATCTACAACACAAACATGCACAACAACACAAAAAGGTGGCTGGCCAACATCCTAGCAGGCAGATGTGCACACGTATCTTTTGCTGGTCAGTCATCTAAAATCAGAAACTTTCCAAACGGAGTCCCACAAGGATCCGTCCTATCGCCCGCACTCTTCAATCTGTACATGCACGATATAACTACACCCAATACGCCCCAAATAAACTTAGCCTCCTATGCAGATGACATAACACTTACATGCACACACCATGACCCAAAAAGAGCAACAGATCTCCTTCAACCCTATCTCAACACACTCTATGGCTGGTGCACTACAAACAGACTTAATCTAGTCCCAGCCAAATCCACCGCAACCCTGCTCACAAGCTGGACAGGAGAACACGAATACGTCCCTCAACTCACCATAAACAACACACCCCTAACACATACACACACACCCAAAATTCTAAGAGTAACATATGATACTCATATGACATTCAAACAGCACACCACAAACATTAAAAAGAAACTGACACCCAGACTTAACGCCCTCAGGTCACTTGCTCACACAAAATTTGGACACAACAAAGAAACTACCACCACAGTATATAAACAATACATAAGATCAGTGATGGAATACGCAAGCCCAGCCTGGGCTTCTAACCTAGCTGAAACACATCATAAGACCTTACAGACTATTCAAAACAAAGCCCTGAAGATCATTACAGGCTGCACAGCTACTGCACCCACAGATCACCTACATCAAGAAACCAAAATCCTCAAAGTCAAAGACCATCTGGACATGAGAGGCACTTAATTCCTGGCAGCAGCCTCCACGAACCAAGACCACCCACTAAACTACATGGCAACACACCCACAGACACCAAGAAATATCAAAACAACACCCAGCACACGGTATCACACACAATTATTGTCCTCTCTCCCTCCCTGCCCACCCCGAACCAACTTCCAGAAGCACATCCATACTCATATCTCTCGCCAATCCATCTACTCACTCACAGACAACACGCAGCTGCATGCACGACCTCCCGAAATCCATCCTTCCGAATCCTCCCTCCCTCGCGAGGACAGAGACCACCTGGCCAGGCTGAGATGCGGACACCATCCAGCTCTCCTGAGCTATCAGAAGAGACTGGATGACTCCGTTGTCGACGCCTGCCCGGGATGTAACACAGCACCCCATACCATTAAACACATCATAGAAGACTGCATTTCACACAACCACTTACGCCAACAACACAATCTACACTCAATGAGAGCTCTGTGGGAAAGCCCGATCGTGGCCATGGCCTTCCTCAGGGACTCGGGGCTGTTCGGCCAGGCAGCTTAGGGTACAACAACAACAACAACAGAAATGTATTCAGCAAAGAACTAGGCGCTAAAAGCTTCAAAATGAGACCAGAACGAGCTACGTAGCACTCGTGGTTCTCATACAGTGATACCAGTAACATGGGAGTTTAGCATATAGCGGCATATTTTTCCCAGCTATGCTCACTACTGGCTACACTGCCGGCCTCTCGAGAACACAGGGAACATGAGTTAATGGGTGGCGGTAAACCCTGGGAGTCGGCTGTCTGGCCCGCTGCGCTCCCGGCCATTTGCACTCGATTTTAACCCTTTAAAAGCCTTAATAATGCTCCTAACTTGCTGAAAATTGGAGGCGGTCCGCCGCCGCTCTTTAAGGGTTAAATTCAAAAGACCTCCCAATAAGTCCAGCAGCTTTAATTGCCTTTATAATTGAATGTGAGACCTGGAGTCTGGACTTTTAAGTCACTAGATAATGTTCCCCCAGGTCCTTTGCTATTGGCACCCAGCCAAGTTGTGATTTATTCATGTTATAATGTGCATGTTCATATTTGTTTCCAATATGTAATACTTGACAATTTTCAATGTTAAAGTCCATTATTCACTTTTCAGACTAGTTCACTAGTCTACTTAAATCTCGCTGGAGTTTTTGCATTTCAAAGGTTGTGTTAACTTTACTTCATATTTTCGTATAATCAGCAAATTTAGACATTTTGCTGGTGAGGTTTTTGTCTATATTAACCTATAAAATGCGAGTATCCTTCCAAACGTTCAATATGGTGGGCTGCGCGTATATCCCTTCAGTAGACACAAACGTTAAGTACATATAAAACACGCGCTAGTGTGCACACGGCCACCATACTTGGGTGGCATATAGTGACACTATGCAACTCAAGCTTGAACGAGCCTTGAATCTCTCAGATACATCAGTTACCCAGCAGCCTTGGAGGAGAGATGTACTGCTCTGTCTGGCGATGGCCCTGAGAGGGTGTGAGGGAATGAGGATGAATACAGATGGGGGACCACTAGGGGGAAAGCAGCCGAGGCTTGGAGGGCAACATACTAATCCTGCAACACCACTGCCAAGTGCCTGCCTGAGATGCATTTGCACATGCACGACGTGCTTCTCATGCACAATGTGCACTCACTTTAACCCCCATGCCAGCCCCAGAGACCCACACAACTGCCCAAGCACCCTTCAGTAGCACAAAATGCAGGGGCGAGGGGAAGGAGGATGACACACACCACAGCCTCTAATCTCTCCCTCCTTCCACCACAAATCCTTCCCACAGTGCATAGTGTTTCCCCTTCTCTTTCACATATTTCTGCTTTATATCAGGCTGCGATCCTATTCCTATGGCTTCAACACATCCTCCTCTACATTATAATACTCCGTATCTATGATACTATCTCGGAAAAAATTGTAAAGACTCTAATGAGGTGCTACAAAGTAAATATGCGTACCAGGGATGTGCTTATGCCGGCCAATTACACAACTTCTGGCCACTGTCACAGGAAAACAGATTGTCTAGGGCGGTAAACTTTACAGAGTAGCTGCGGACTTCCATTTCAAAGATGTTGATGGTATTTTCATTCAATTCTGTAATCCCAATCAAAATTGTCAATCTCACACCTAGGGAATATCTCTTTCTATAACAACAAACACAGTTTAGAGGTTAATATTGTTATGCCAGGTTATTTGCTGAACTGGTCATAGGTTCTAACTGAACTGGGTAGGACAGTAATATATATATATATATATATATATATATATATATATATATATATATATATATATATATATATAACAAACTTAGATTACAATACAGCAAAATATAACACACTTAGACTACAATATAGCAAAATATATCACAGAGAATGGATTTATAAGGTTATATTTATACAAATAGGCAATAACAAAAGAGGACATATTATTTTACAGGTAGGATCGGAGTCATGTACCTTTACATTAGTTGATTGTAAACTGATCAGATGGAAATAGGTGGTCCTTTACTGGTAAAAAAAAGAACTAAACCTGCTAAAGGCGTCAAGGTACGTGTAGCTGTGTGGATGGGAGAGAATGTGATCAATAAAAGGACACTACATGAGTATAGCACAGTCGCCTAATGACAAAGAGTGCCACAGCCTTCCAAGTATAATCTTATGTGTCTGGGGATAGTAATTGTGTGGATTGTGTTCCCAAGTGGAACTTAAGTTTTCAGCAATGAGGGTCTTAAGGAACCTTAGACTGTGTATGGACTTTATGCATTTATCAGTAGTAGGGGGAAGGGTAGGTTTGTCACAATTCATAGTTCTGAGTGAATAGGGTGTCCCTCTGATTCTTGTTTTCACGTCTCTCAGCTATTATGGGCTGGTATTAGTGGCCGGGGTCTTTGGTAGGCTCTTGGCCCACAGCTCTGGATCGACTCTTTTGATCTTGCATTGTTGGCTTTCTGTGATAGGTTGGTTTCCTTGGGAGGACCAGGCAGCCAAAGTCCTTTGTTCCTAGGGCCAAACAGTGTCCTCGCTACCAACAGCTTGAGTAATATTTTCTCCAGATCTACCTGACACACGATTGACACAGAGTTGCTTCCCAGAAACAACCCAGAACCAATTCCCTTGATTGGCCTGATACATATTCAATTGCCAAGCCCCTAACCATGGCACACAAATTCTTGGCTGGCGTTAATCGCCACTTCGGTGGTTTTGATTCCGGTAGCGATGTCTCCGGTGGTGCTGTTCCCTGTAAGAAGGGCCTGGTGGTGTTAGCCCAGTGTGGGGGGCCTGGAGGTAGCCATTCTGGTGGTGGGGGCTGCAGGGCGGGGCTTGGTGCGTACAAAAAGGGCCTGCACAGTTGGGGGAGGGCTGGATCCTGTGCCCTTCTGTTGTTGTTGTTATAATGGCCGCTATTCGGGTGGTGATTTACGGCTTAATTTTGGTGTTCTATATATATTTGTTTTATTCTATGTGTATGAAGGAGACAAAAGGCAGGTTGACTGTAACGAATGTCTCCGTCAAAGCCAAAAGATTGACAGAGCCATATTCAAGGGACATTGGGGTCAATATGCCTGGACACACAAAGTTTCTAGCAGTTTAAGTCGTAGGATGAAGGAAACATTGAAGTGTGGCTTGCGGCAGTCTTCCAGCAAAGCCTCAAGTGTGACTTTATGCAGTCTTTGAGTTAATTCCTGAATCTCTATGAAGGGGAAGGCATCGTCGCTATCGAGTGAACATTCTTGCAGTCTTCAAATGTGTGCTTGGTATTTCATAAAGTACCGGTACGGTAACAAATACATCTGATTCATCGCCATATATACAGTGAAGGGTATGTACTGTAGATTATATACAGTGAAGGGTATGTACTGTAGATTTCTTACACAATGAAATGTGAATGTGGGCACAGTTGACAGGAAATGAATCTGTGACAAAAGGTGTTGGAGCCGACTGTAATTAACCACCATAACAGATTAATGGAGAGTATTAATGTGTATCAATGGTGTTACCTGTTTAAACATTATAAAGCAAACCTTCAAACTATATAGAAACCCGTGAGAACATTGAACCCTGTAATGTAGCAGCAGCAACAAATATATCCATGAGAACATTAAATTAACCTATAACACAGCAACAACTAGAGCGCATACTTCCATTTACGCTGGCTTTGTCACAAAATAATCTTAAATGCGCAAAAATACCACCAGTGTGACGTATGATCCGGATTGTCTCCTAAATTGAATTACTTCTTTCTTGGCGCATATCCTATCTGCCCAAATTTCGAGAAAATTGAGTCATAACTTTGTGAGATATATTGTTTACAGACAAACAAGCAGACACACAAACTAGAGGGACACTTGGGAGAGTACGTCGCTCCAGCTACGCTGACGGAGGTATGTACTCTACTGATCACCTCCTAAATGGAATCACTTCTTCCTTGGCACGTATCCTATCTTCCCACCATATTTTGTGAACATCGGTTAATAACATCGTGAGCCGTCTACACTGACGAAGGTATGCGCTCTACTGATCACCTCCTAAATTAAATCACTTCTTCCTTGGCGTTTATCATATCTGCACACCAAATTTCGTCAACATCGGTTCATAACTTTTTGAGATATCATATTTACAGACAAAATACAAACAGACAAAAAGACAAATGGAGGCAAAAACATAACCTCCCTCCAGCTTCATTGGTGGAGGTAACAAAAGAAGGCGAACCCATAACCTCCATTCAATTTAGTTGGCGAAGGTAATACTTGACACTAGTGTGACGTGTGATCCGGATCGCCTCATAAATTAATTCACTTCTTCCTTGGCGCATATTCTATTTGTCCACCAAATATGGTGACAATTGGTTCATAAGTTCGTGAGATATCTTGTTTACAAATATGCAAACAGACAGACAAACAAACGGAGGCGAACACATAAACTCCGTCCAACTTCGTTGGCAGAGGTAAATATTCAAAATATGTTTTCCACAATTAATGTGGGTTTCTCGTAGCTGCAGCAGTGCATATGCAGAATTGGCTTTAAACTTTAAAGCGACATGGAAAATCCTGTGCCGTTATCTATCTGCTTGCCGGTAATAAAATTCAAATCAGTATTTCAATAAATACGGCAACAAATGAAATCTATGTTATCCCTAGCGGACCACCGATAACCCCCAATAAGAATAAATACAATAATAACAACACCAACATATTCGATCACGTATGTGCCTCCATTTTCTACGTTGGCAAAAATATTATATTCTGGAGATGCGGGGTATCGATCCCCGTACCTCTCACATAAGCGAGCGCTCTACCATTTGAGCTACACCCCCTGGTGCAGAGGATGGTCGTGGCGGTGGTATTGGTGGTTGGGGGTACTGATCAGGCAGAAATGGCCACACTCATAAGCATTCCGAACCCAACCAGCCACAATCCTAAATAGTCTAGAAATTCGGTTAGGTTAGATTAGTTTAAGCTTGGTTAGGTTAAATAAGATTATCTTAGGTTAGTTAGGTCTGGTCAGGTTAGATTAGTTTTATTGAGTATATTTAGGGTAAGCTGAAAATTGGTTGTGGCCATTTCGGAGTTTGGACATTTTGACTTGAAACCGTGATCGGGTTGGTGGCTGTAATGGTGGTGGTACAGTGAATCGGTGTAGTAGTGGTTTTCGTAATTGTTCAATCGCAAATAATAAAGATTTGTTGGATCAAGGGTTAAATTATAAGAATGTAAATGCTGACTTTGATAAATTTAGGCAGATTATCTTATTAGAGGACTTCATTGTTTATGCCGTGGTATTAATGTTGGTGGTTGTGGTGATGGTAGTTGTCTGGTTGTTGTGATTATAGTGGTGGTGGTTATGGTGATGGTAGTTACCTGGTAGTGAAGATAATAGCGGTGGTAGTTGTGGTGATGGTAGTTGTCTGGTTGTTGTGATTATAGTGGTGGTGGTTGTGGTGATGGTAGTTACCTGGTAGTGAAGATAATAGCGGTGGTAGTTGTGGTGATGGTAGTTACCTGGTAGTGAAGATAATAGCGGTGGTAGTTGTGGTGATGGTAGTTGTCTGGTTGTTGTGATTATAGTGGTGGTGGTTGTGGTGATGGTAGTTACCTGGTAGTGAAGATTATAGCGGTGGTAGTTGTGGTGATGGTAGTTGTCTGGTTGTTGTGATTATAGTGGTGGTGGCTGTGGTGATGGTAGTTACCTGGTAGTGAAGATTATAGCGGTAGTAGTTGTGGTGATGGTAGTTGTCTGGTTGTTGTGATTATAGTGGTGGTAGTTTTGGTGATGGTAGTTGTCTGGTTGTTGTGATTATAGCGGTGGTGGCTGTGGTGATGGTAGTTGTCTGGTTGTTGTGATTATAGTGGTGGTAGTTGTGGTGATGGTAGTTACCTGGTAGTGAAGATTATAGCGGTAGTAGTTGTGGTGATGGTAGTTGTCTGGTTGTTGTGATTATAGTGGTGGTAGTTGTGGTGATGGTAGTTACCTGGTAGTGAAGATTATAGCGGTTGTAGTTGTGGTGATGGTAGTTGTCTGGTTGTTGTGATTATAGTGGCGGTGGTTGTGGTGATGGTAGTTGTCTGGTTGTTGTGATTATAGTGGTGGTAGTTGTGGTGATGGTAGTTACCTGGTAGTGAAGATAATAGCGGTGGTAGTTGTGGTGATGGTAGTTGTCTGGTTGTTGTGATTATAGTGGTGGTGGCTGTGGTGATGGTAGTTACCTGGTAGTGAAGATAATAGCGGTAGTAGTTGTGGTGATGGTAGTTGTCTGGTTGTTGTGATTATAGTGTGGTGGTAGTTGTGGTGATGGTAGTTACCTGGTAGTGAAGATAATAGCGGTGGTAGTTGTGGTGATGGTAGTTGTCTGGTTGTTGTGATTATAGTGGTGGTAGTTGTGGTGATGGTAGTTACCTGGTAGTGAAGATTATAGCGGTAGTAGTTGTGGTGATGGTAGTTGTCTGGTTGTTGTGATTATAGTGGTGGTAGTTGTGGTGATGGTAGTTACCTGGTAGTGAAGATTATAGCGGTAGTAGTTGTGGTGAAGGTAGTTGTCTGGTTGTTGTGATTATAGTGGTGGTAGTTGTGGTGATGGTAGTTGTCTGGTTGTTGTGATTATAGTGGTGGTAGTTGTTGTGATGGTAGTTGTCTGGTTGTTGTGATTATAGAGGTAGTAGTTGTGGTGATGGTAGTTGTCTGGTTGTTGTGATTATAGTGGCGGTGGTTGTGGTGATGGTAGTTGTCTGGTTGTTGTGATTATAGCGGTGGTAGTTGTGGTGATGGTAGTTGTCTGGTTGTTGTGATTATAGTGGTGGTGGCTGTGGTGATGGTAGTTACCTGGTAGTGAAAATTATAGCGGTAGTAGTTGTGGTGATGGTAGTTGTCTGGTTGTTATGATTATAGTGGTGGTAGTTGTGGTGATGGTAGTTACCTGGTAGTGAAGATTATAGCGGTAGTAGTTGTGGTGATGGTAGTTGTCTGGTTGTTGTGATTATAGTGGTGGTAGTTGTGGTGATGGTAGTTACCTGGTAGTGAAGATTATAGCGGTAGTAGTTGTGGTGATGGTAGTTGTCTGGTTGTTGTGATTATAGTGGTGGTGGTTGTGGTGATGGTAGTTGTCTGGTTGTTGTGATTATAGTGGTGGTAGTTGTGGTGATGGTAGTTACCTGGTAGTGAAGATTATAGCGGTAGTAGTTGTGGTGAAGGTAGTTGTCTGGTTGTTGTGATTATAGTGGTGGTGGTTGTGGTGATGGTAGTTACCTGGTAGTGAAGATTATAGCGGTAGTAGTTGTGGTGATGGTAGTTGTCTGGTTGTTGTGATTATAGTGGCGGTGGTTGTGGTGATGGTAGTTGTCTGGTTGTTGTGATTATAGCGGTGGTAGTTGTGGTGATGGTAGTTGTCTGGTTGTTGTGATTATAGTGGTGGTGGCTGTGGTGATGGTAGTTGTCTGGTTGTTGTGATTATAGTGGTGGTGGTTGTGGTGATGGTAGTTACCTGGTAGTGAAGATTATAGCGGTAGTAGTTGTGGTGATGGTAGTTGTCTGGTTGTTGTGATTATAGTGGTGGTAGTTGTGGTGATGGTAGTTGTCTGGTGTTGTGATAGTGGTGGTGGTTGTGGTGATGGTAGTTACCTGGTAGTGAAGATTACGGTGGTAGTAGTTGTGGTGATGGTAGTTGTCTGGTTGTTGTGATTATAGTGGTGGTAGTTGTGGTGATGGTAGTTACCTGGTAGTGAAGATTATAGCGGTAGTAGTTGTGGTGATGGTAGTTGTCTGGTTGTTGTGATTATAGTGGTGGTGGTGGTGGTAATAGTAGTAGTTACCTGGTAGTGAAGATTATAGCGGTAGTAGTTGTGGTGATGGTAGTTACCTGGTTGTTGTGATTATAGTGGTGGTAGTTATGGTGATGGTAGTTGTCTGGTTGTTGTGATTATAGCGGTGGTAGGTGTGGTGATGGTAGTTACATGGTAGTGAAGATAATAGCGGTGGTAGTTGTGGTGATGGTAGTTGTCTGGTTGTTGTGATTATAGTGGTGGTAGTTGTGGTGATGGTAGTTGTCTGGTTGTTGTGATTATAGTGGTGGTGGTTGTGGTGATGGTAGTTACCTGGTAGTGAAGATTATAGCGGTGGTAGTTGTGGTGATGGTAGTTGTCTGGGTGTTGTGATTATAGTGGTGGTAGTTGTGGTGATGGTAGTTACCTGGTAGTGAAGATTATAGCGGTGGTAGTTGTGGTGATGGTAGTTGTCTGGGTGTTGTGATTATAGCGGTGGTAGTTGTGGTGATGGTAGTTACCTGGTAGTGAAGATTATAGCGGTAGTAGTTGTGGTGATGGTAGTTACCTGGTAGTAAAATTATAGCGGTAGTAGTTGTGGTGAAGGTAGTTGTCTGGTTGTTGTGATTATAGTGGTGGTGGTTGTGGTGATGGTAGTTACCTGGTAGTGAAGATTATAGCGGTAGTAGTTGTGGTGATGGTAGTTGTCTGGTTGTTGTGATTATAGTGGTGGTAGTTGTGGTGATGGTAGTTACCTGGTAGTGAAGATTATAGCGGTAGTAGTTGTGGTGATGGTAGTTGTCTGGTTGTTGTGATTATAGTGGTGGTAGTTGTGGTGATGGTAGTTACCTGGTAGTGAAGATTATAGCGGTAGTAGTTGTGGTGATGGTAGTTGTCTGGTTGTTGTGATTATAGCGGTGGTGGCTGTGGTGATGGTAGTTGTCTGGTTGTTGTGATTATAGTGGTGGTAGTTGGTGATGGTAGTTACCTGGTAGTGAAGATTATAGCGGTAGTAGTTGTGGTGATGGTAGTTGTCTGGTTGTTGTGATTATAGTGGCGGTGGTTGTGGTGATGGTAGTTGTCTGGTTGTTGTGATTATAGCGGTGGTGGCTGTGGTGATGGTAGTTGTCTGGTTGTTGTGATTATAGTGGTGGTAGTTGTGGTGATGGTAGTTACCTGGTAGTGATTTATAGCGGTAGTAGTTGTGGTGATGGTAGTTGTCTGGTTGTTGTGATTATAGTGGCGGTGGTTGTGGTGATGGTAGTTGTCTGGTTGTTGTGATTATAGTGGTGGTAGTTGTGGTGATGGTAGTTACCTGGTAGTGAAGATTATAGCGGTAGTAGTTGTGGTGATGGTAGTTGTCTGGTTGTTGTGATTATAGCGGTGGTGGCTGTGGTGATGGTAGTTGTCTGGTTGTTGTGATTATAGTGGTGGTAGTTGTGGTGATGGTAGTTTCGTAGTGAAGATTATAGGTAGTAGTTGTGGTGATGGTAGTGTCTGGTTGTTGTGATTATAGTGGCGGTGGTTGTGGTGATGGTAGTTGTTGGTTGTTGTGATTATATAGTGGTGGTGGCTGTGGTGATGGTAGTTGTCTGGTTGTTGTGATTATAGTGGTGGTGGCTGTGGTGATGGTAGTTACCTGGTAGTGAAGATTATAGCGGTAGTAGTTGTGGTGATGGTAGTTGTCTGGTTGTTGTGATTATAGTGGTGGTAGTTGTGGTGATGGTAGTTACCTGGTAGTGAAGATAATAGCGGTGGTAGTTGTGGTGATGGTAGTTGTCTGGTTGTTGTGATTATAGTGGTGGTAGTTGTGGTGATGGTAGTTGTCTGGTTGTTGTGATTATAGTGGCGGTGGTTGTGGTGATGGTAGTTGTATGGTTGTTGTGATTATAGTGGCGGTGGTTGTGGTGATGGTAGTTGTCTGGTTGTTGTGATTATAGTGGTGGTGGCTGTGGTGATGGTAGTTGTCTGGTTGTTGTGATTATAGTGGTGGTAGTTGTGGTGATGGTAGTTACCTGGTAGTGAAGATAATAGCGGTGGTAGTTGTGGTGATGGTAGTTGTCTGGTTGTTGTGATTATAGTGGTGGTGGTTGTGGTGATGGTAGTTGGTAGTGAAGATAATAGCGGTAGTAGTTGTGGTGATGGTAGTTGTCTGGTTGTTGTGATTATAGTGGTGGTGGTTGTGGTGATGGTAGTTACCTGGTAGTGAAGATTATAGCGGTAGTAGTTGTGGTGATGGTTACCTGGTTGTTGTGATTATAGTGGTGGTAGTTATGGTGATGGTAGTTGTCTGGTTGTTGTGATTATAGCGGTGGTAGGTGTGGTGATGGTAGTTACCTGGTAGTGAAGATAATAGCGGTGGTAGTTGTGGTGATGGTAGTTGTCTGGTTGTTGTGATTATAGTGGTGGTAGTTGTGGTGATGGTAGTTGTCTGGTTGTTGTGATTATAGCGGTGGTAGTTGTGGTGATGGTAGTTACCTGGTAGTGAAGATAATAGCGGTGGTAGTTGTGGTGATGGTAGTTGTCTGGTTGTTGTGATTATAGTGGTGGTAGTTGTGGTGATGGTAGTTACCTGGTAGTGAAGATTATAGCGGTAGTAGTTGTGGTGATGGTAGTTGTCTGGTTGTTGTGATTATAGCGGTGGTAGTTGTGGTGATGGTAGTTACCTGGTAGTGAAGATAATAGCGGTGGTAGTTGTGGTGATGGTAGTTGTCTGGTTGTTGTGATTATAGTGGTGGTAGTTGTGGTGATGGTAGTTACTGGTAGTGAAGATTATAGCGGTAGTAGTTGTGGTGATGGTAGTTGTCTGGTTGTTGTGATTATAGTGGTGGTAGTTGTGGTGATGGTAGTTACCTGGTAGTGAAGATTATAGCGGTAGTAGTTGTGGTGATGGTAGTTGTCTGGTTCTTGTGATTTAGTGGGCGGTGGTTGTGTGATGGTAGTTGTCTGGTTGTTGTGATTATAGTGGTGGTAGTTGGTGATGGTAGTTACCTGGTAGTGAAGATTATAGCGGTAGTAGTTGTGGTGATGGTAGTTGTCTGGTTGTTGTGATATAGTGGTGGTAGTTGTGGTGATGGTAGTTACCTGGTAGTGAAGATTATAGCGGTAGTAGTTGTGGTGATGGTAGTTGTCTGGTTGTTGTGATTATAGTGGTGGTAGTTGTGGTGATGGTAGTTACCTGGTAGTGAAGATTATAGCGGTAGTAGTTGTGGTGATGGTAGTTGTCTGGTTGTTGTGATTATGTGGTAGTTGTGGTGATGGTAGTTACCTGGTAGTGATGATTATAGCGGTAGTAGTTGTGGTGATGGTAGTTGTCTGGTTGTTGTGATTATAGTGGTGGTAGTTGTGGTGATGGTAGTTACCTGGTAGTGAAGATTATAGCGGTAGTAGTTGTGGTGATGGTAGTTGTCTGGTTGTTGTGATTATAGTGGTGGTTGTGGTGATGGTAGTTGTCTGGTTGTTGTGATTATAGTGGTGGTAGTTGTGGTGATGGTAGTTACCTGGTAGTGAAGATTATAGCGGTAGTAGTTGTGGTGAAGGTAGTTGTCTGGTTGTTGTGATTATAGTGGTGGTGGTTGTGGTGATGGTAGTTACCTGGTAGTGAAGATTATAGCGGTAGTAGTTGTGGTGATGGTAGTTGTCTGGTTGTTGTGATTATAGTGGCGGTGGTTGTGGTGATGGTAGTTGTCTGGTTGTTGTGATTATAGCGGTGGTAGTTGTGGTGATGGTAGTTGTCTGGTTGTTGTGATTATAGTGGTGGTGGCTGTGGTGATGGTAGTTACCTGGTAGTGAAAATTATAGCGGTAGTAGTTGTGGTGATGGTAGTTGTCTGGTTGTTGTGATTATAGTGGTGGTAGTTGTGGTGATGGTAGTTACCTGGTAGTGAAGATTATGGTAGTAGTTGTGGTGATGGTAGTTGTCTGGTTGTTGTGATTATAGTGGTGGTAGTTGTGGTGATGGTAGTTACCTGGTAGTGAAGATTATAGCGGTAGTTGTGGTGATGGTAGTTGTCTGGTTGTTGTGATTATAGTGGCGGTGGTTGTGGTGATGGTAGTTGTCTGGTTGTTGTGATTATAGTGGTGGTAGTTGTGGTGATGGTAGTTACCTGGTAGTGAAGATTATAGCGGTGTAGTAGTAGTGTGGTGATGGTATGTCTGGTTGTTGTGATTATAGTGGCGGTGGTTGTGGTGATGGTAGTTGTCTGGTTGTTGTGATTATAGCGGTGGTGGCTGTGGTGATGGTAGTTGTCTGGTTGTTGTGATTATAGTGGTGGTGGTTGTGGTGATGGTAGTTACCTGGTAGTGAAGATTATAGCGGTGGTGGTAGTTGTGGTGATGGTAGTTGTTGTGTTGTTGTGATTATAGTGGTGGTAGTTGTGGTGATGGTAGTTACCTGGTAGTGAAGATTATAGCGGTGGTAGTTGTGGTGATGGTAGTTGTCTGGGTGTTGTGATTATAGCGGTGGTAGTTGTGGTGATGGTAGTTACCTGGTAGTGAAGATTATAGCGGTAGTAGTTGTGGTGATGGTAGTTACCTGGTAGTAAAATTATAGCGGTAGTAGTTGTGGTGAAGGTAGTTGTCTGGTTGTTGTGATTATAGTGGTGGTTGTTGTGGTGATGGTAGTTACCTGGTAGTGAAGATTATAGCGGTAGTAGTTGTGGTGATGGTAGTTGTCTGGTTGTTGTGATTATAGTGGTGGTAGTTGTGGTGATGGTAGTTACCTGGTAGTGAAGATTATAGCGGTAGTAGTTGTGGTGATGGTAGTTGTCTGGTTGTTGTGATTATAGTGGTGGTAGTTGTGGTGATGGTAGTTACCTGGTAGTGAAGATTATAGCGGTAGTAGTTGTGGTGATGGTAGTTGTCTGGTTGTTGTGATTATAGCGGTGGTGGCTGTGGTGATGGTAGTTGTCTGGTTGTTGTGATTATAGTGGTGGTAGTTGTGGTGATGGTAGTTACCTGGTAGTGAAGATTATAGCGGTAGTAGTTGTGGTGATGGTAGTTGTCTGGTTGTTGTGATTATAGTGGCGGTGGTTGTGGTGATGGTAGTTGTCTGGTTGTTGTGATTATAGCGGTGGTGGCTGTGGTGATGGTAGTTGTCTGGTTGTTGTGATTATAGTGGTGGTAGTTGTGGTGATGGTAGTTACCTGGTAGTGAAGATTATAGCGGTAGTAGTTGTGGTGATGGTAGTTGGTTGTTGTGATTATAGTGGCGGTGGTTGTGGTGATGGTAGTTGTCTGGTTGTTGTGATTATAGTGGTGGTAGTTGTGGTGATGGTAGTTACCTGGTAGTGAAGATTATAGCGGTAGTAGTTGTGGTGATGGTAGTTGTTGGTTGTTGTGATATAGCGGTGGTGGCTGTGGTGATGGTAGTTGTCTGGTTGTTGTGATTATAGTGGTGGTAGTTGTGGTGATGGTAGTTACCTGGTAGTGAAGATTATAGCGGTAGTTGTGGTGATGGTAGTTGTCTGGTGTTGTGATTATAGTGGCGGTGGTTGTGGTGATGGTAGTTGTCTGTTGTTGTGATTATAGTGGTGGTGGCTGTGGTGATGGTAGTTGTCTGGTTGTTGTGATTATAGTGGTGGTGGCTGTGGTGATGGTAGTTCCTCGTAGTGAAGATTATAGCGGTAGTAGTTGTGGTGATGGTAGTTGTCTGGTTGTTGTGATTATAGTGGTGGTAGTTGTGGTGATGGTAGTTACCTGGTAGTGAAGATAATAGCGGTGGTAGTTGTGGTGATGGTAGTTGTCTGGTTGTGTGATTATAGTGGTGGTAGTTGTGGTGATGGTAGTTGTCTGGTTGTTGTGATTATAGTGGCGGTGGTTGTGGTGATGGTAGTTGTATGGTTGTTGTGATTATAGTGGCGGTGGTTGTGGTGATGGTAGTTACCTGGTTGTTGTGATTATAGTGGTGGTGGCTGTGGTGATGGTAGTTGTCTGGTTGTTGTGATTATAGTGGTGGTAGTTGTGGTGATGGTAGTTACCTGGTAGTGAAGATAATAGCGGTGGTAGTTGTGGTGATGGTAGTTGTCTGGTTGTTGTGATTATAGTGGTGGTGGTTGTGGTGATGGTAGTTACCTGGTAGTGAAGATAATAGCGGTAGTAGTTGTGGTGATGGTAGTTGTCTGGTTGTTGTGATTATAGTGGTGGTGGTGGTGTTGGTAGTTACCTGGTAGTGAAGATTATAGCGGTAGTAGTTGTGGTGATGGTAGTTACCTGGTTGTTGTGATTATAGTGGTGGTAGTTATGGTGATGGTAGTTGTCTGGTTGTTGTGATTATAGCGGTGGTAGGTGTGGTGATGGTAGTTACCTGGTAGTGAAGATAATAGCGGTGGTAGTTGTGGTGATGGTAGTTGTCTGGTGTTGTGATTATAGTGGTGGTAGTTGTGGTGATGGTTGTCTGGTTGTTGTGATTATAGCGGTGGTAGTTGTGGTGATGGTAGTTTACCTGGTAGTGAAGATAATAGCGGTGGTAGTTGTGGTGATGGTAGTTGTCTGGTTGTTGTGATTATAGTGGTGGTAGTTGTGGTGATGGTAGTTACCTGGTAGTGAAGATTATAGCGGTAGTGGTAGTTGTGGTGATGGTAGTTGTCTGGTTGTTGTGATTATAGTGGTGGTAGTTGTGGTGATGGTAGTTACCTGGTAGTGAAGAAATAGCGGTAGTAGTTGTGGTGATGGTAGTTGTCTGGTTTGTGATTATAGTGGTGGTAGTTGTGGTGATGGTAGTTACCTGGTAGTGAAGATTATAGCGGTAGTAGTTGTGGTGATGGTAGTTGTCTGGTTGTTGTGATTATAGTGGTGGTAGTTGTGGTGATGGTAGTTTACCTGGTAGTGAAGATTATAGCGGTAGTAGTTGTGGTGATGGTAGTTGTCTGGTTGTTGTGATTATAGTGGCGGTGGTTGTGGTGATGGTAGTTGTCTGGTTGTTGTGATTATAGTGGTGGTAGTTGTGGTGATGGTAGGTACCTGGTAGTGAAGATTATAGCGGTAGTAGTTGTGGTGATGGTAGTTGTCTGGTTGTTGTGATTATAGTGGTGGTAGTTGTGGTGATGGTAGTTACCTGGTAGTGAAGATTATAGCGGTAGTAGTTGTGGTGATGGTAGTTGTCTGGTTGTTGTGATTATAGTGGTGGTAGTTGTGGTGATGGTAGTTACCTGGTAGTGAAGATTATAGCGGTAGTAGTTGTGGTGATGGTAGTTGTCTGGTTGTTGTGATTATAGTGGTGGTAGTTGTGGTGATGGTAGTTACCTGGTAGTGAAGATTATAGCGGTAGTAGTTGTGGTGAAGGTAGTTGTCTGGTTGTTGTGATTATAGTGGTGGTAGTTGTGGTGATGGTAGTTACCTGGTAGTGAAGATTATAGCGGTAGTAGTTGTGGTGATGGTAGTTGTCTGGTTGTTGTGATTATAGTGGTGGTGGTTGTGGTGATGGTAGTGTCTGGTGTTGTGATTATAGCGGTGGTAGTTGTGGTGATGGTAGTTGTCTGGTTGTTGTGATTATAGTGGTGGTGGCTGTGGTGATGGTAGTTGTCTGGTTGTTGTGATTATAGTGGTGGTGGTTGTGGTGATGGTAGTTACCTGGTAGTGAAGATTATAGCGGTAGTAGTTGTGGTGATGGTAGTTGTCTGGTTGTTGTGATTATAGTGGTGGTAGTTGTGGTGATGGTAGTTGTCTGGTTGTTGTGATTATAGTGGTGGTGGTTGTGGTGATGGTAGTTACCTGGTAGTGAAGATTATAGCGGTAGTAGTTGTGGTGATGGTAGTTGTCTGGTTGTTGTGATTATAGTGGTGGTAGTTGTGGTGATGGTAGTTACCTGGTAGTGAAGATTATAGCGGTAGTAGTTGTGGTGATGGTAGTTGTCTGGTTGTTGTGATTATAGCGGTGGTAGTTGTGGTGATGGTAGTTACCTGGTAGTGAAGATAATAGCGGTGGTAGTTGTGGTGATGGTAGTTGTCTGGTTGTTGTGATTATAGTGGTGGTAGTTGTGGTGATGGTAGTTACCTGGTAGTGAAGATTATAGCGGTAGTAGTTGTGGTGATGGTAGTTGTCTGGTTGTTGTGATTATAGTGGTGGTGGTTGTGGTGATGGTAGTTACCTGGTAGTGAAGATTATAGCGGTAGTAGTTGTGGTGATGGTAGTTACCTGGTTGTTGTGATTATAGTGGTGGTAGTTATGGTGATGGTAGTTGTCTGGTTGTTGTGATTATAGCGGTGGTAGGTGTGGTGATGGTAGTTACCTGGTAGTGAAGATAATAGCGGTGGTAGTTGTGGTGATGGTAGTTGTCTGGTTGTTGTGATTATAGTGGTGGTAGTTGTGGTGATGGTAGTTGTCTGGTTGTTGTGATTATAGTGGTGGTGGTTGTGGTGATGGTAGTTACCTGGTAGTGAAGATTATAGCGGTGGTAGTTGTGGTGATGGTAGTTGTCTGGGTGTTGTGATTATAGTGGTGGTAGTTGTGGTGATGGTAGTTACCTGGTAGTGAAGATTATAGCGGTAGTAGTTGTGGTGATGGTAGTTGTCTGGTGTTGTGATTATAGCGGTGGTAGTTGTGGTGTGGTGATGGTAGTTACCTGGTAGTGTGATTATAGCGGTGGTTGTGGTGATGGTAGTTACTGGTAGTAAAATTATAGCGGTAGTAGTTGTGGTGAAGGTAGTTGTCGGGTTGATGTGATTATAGTGGTGTTGGTTGTGGTGATGGTAGTTACCTGGTAGTGAAGATTATAGCGGTAGTAGTTGTGGTGATGCTAGTTGTCTGGTTGTTGTGATTATAGTGGTGGTAGTTGTGGTGATGGTAGTTACCTGGTAGTGAAGATTATAGCGGTAGTAGTTGTGGTGATGGTAGTTGTCTGGTTGTTGTGATTATAGTGGTGGTGGTAGTTGTGGTGATGGTAGTTACCTGGTAGTGAAGATTATAGCGGTAGTAGTTGTGGTGATGGTAGTTGTCTGGTTTGTGGATTATAGCGGTGGTGGCTGTGGTGATGGTAGTTGTCTGGTTGTTGTGATTATAGTGGTGGTAGTTGTGGTGATGGTAGTTACCTGGTAGTGAAGATTATAGCGGTAGTAGTTGTGGTGATGGTAGTTGTCTGGTTGTTGTGATTATAGTGGCGGTGGTTGTGGTGATGGTAGTTGTCTGGTTGTTGTGATTATAGCGGTGGTGGCTGTGGTGATGGTAGTTGTCTGGTTGTTGTGATTATAGTGGTGGTAGTTGTGGTGATGGTAGTTACCTGGTAGTGAAGATTATAGCGGTAGTAGTTGTGGTGATGGTAGTTGTCTGGTTGTTGTGATTATAGTGGCGGTGGTTGTGGTGATGGTAGTTGTCTGGTTGTTGTGTTTATAGGGGTGGTAGTTGTGGTGATGGTAGTTACCTGGTAGTGAAGATTATAGCGGTAGTAGTTGTGGTGATGGTAGTTGTCTGGTTGTTGTGATTATAGCGGTGGTGGCTGTGGTGATGGTAGTTGTCTGGTTGTTGTGATTATAGTGGTGGTAGTTGTGGTGATGGTAGTTACCTGGTAGTGAAGATTATAGCGGTAGTAGTTGTGGTGATGGTAGTTGTCTGGTTGTTGTGATTATAGTGGTGGTTTTGTGGTGATGGTAGTTGTCTGGTTGTTGTGATTATAGTGGTGGTGGCTGTGGTGATGGTAGTTGTCTGGTTGTTGTGATTATAGTGGTGGTGGCTGTGGTGATGGTAGTTACCTGGTAGTGAAGATTATAGCGGTAGTAGTTGTGGTGATGGTAGTTGTCTGGTTGTTGTGATTATAGTGGTGGTAGTTGTGGTGATGGTAGTTACCGGTAGTGGTGATAATAGCGGTGGTAGTTGTGGTGATGGTAGTTGTCTGGTTGTTGTGATTATAGTGGTGGTAGTTGTGGTGATGGTAGTTGTCTGGTTGTTGTGATTATAGTGGCGGTGGTTGTGGTGATGGTAGTTGTATGGTTGTTGTGATTATAGTGGCGGTGGTTGTGGTGATGGTAGTTCCTGGTTGTGAAGATTATAGTGGTGGTGGCTGTGGTGATGGTAGTTGTCTGGTTGTTGTGATTATAGTGGTGGTAGTTGTGGTGATGGTAGTTACCTGGTAGTGAAGATAATAGCGGTGGTAGTTGTGGTGATGGTAGTTGTCTGGTTGTTGTGATTATAGTGGTGGTGGTTGTGGTGATGGTAGTTACCTGGTAGTGAAGATAATAGCGGTAGTAGTTGTGGTGATGGTAGTTGTCTGGTTGTTGTGATTATAGTGGTGGTGGTTGTGGTGATGGTAGTTACCTGGTAGTGAAGATTATAGCGGTAGTAGTTGTGGTGATGGTAGTTACCTGGTTGTTGTGATTATAGTGGTGGTAGTTATGGTGATGGTAGTTGTCTGGTTGTTGTGATTATAGCGGTGGTAGGTGTGGTGATGGAAGTTGGTAGTGAAGATAATAGCGGTGGTAGTTGTGTGGTGATGGTAGTTGTCTGGTTGTTGTGATTATAGTGGTGGTAGTTGTGGTGATGGTAGTTGTCTGGTTGTTGTGATTATAGCGGTGGTAGTTGTGGTGATGGTAGTTACCTGGTAGTGAAGATAATAGCGGTGGTAGTTGTGGTGATGGTAGTTGTCTGGTTGTTGTGATTATAGTGGTGGTAGTTGTGGTGATGGTAGTTACCTGGTAGTGAAGATTATAGCGGTAGTAGTTGTGGTGATGGTAGTTGTCTGGTTGTTGTGATTATAGCGGTGGTAGTTGTGGTGATGGTAGTTACCTGGTAGTGAAGATAATAGCGGTGGTAGTTGTGGTGATGGTAGTTGTCTGGTTGTTGTGATTATAGTGGTGGTAGTTGTGGTGATGGTAGTTACCTGGTAGTGAAGATTATAGCGGTAGTAGTTGTGGTGATGGTAGTTGTCTGGTTGTTGTGATTATAGTGGTGGTAGTTGTGGTGATGGTAGTTACTGGTTGTTGTGATTATAGTGGTAGTAGTTGTGGTGATGGTAGTTACCTGGTTGTTGAGATAATTGCGGTGGTAGTTGTGGTGATGGTAGTTGTCTGGTTGTTGTGATTATAGTGGTGGTAGTTGTGGTGATGGTAGTTACCTGGTAGTGAAGATTATAGCGGTAGTAGTTGTGGTGATGGTAGTTGTCTGGTTGTTGTGATTATAGTGGTGGTAGTTGTGGTGATGGTAGTTACCTGGTAGTGAAGATTATAGCGGTAGTAGTTGTGGTGATGGTAGTTGTCTGGTTGTTGTGATTATAGTGGTGGTAGTTGTGGTGATGGTAGTTACCTGGTAGTGAAGATTATAGCGGTAGTAGTTGTGGTGATGGTAGTTGTCTGGTTGTTGTGATTATAGTGGTGGTAGTTGTGGTGATGGTAGTTACTGGTAGTGAAGATTATAGCGGTAGTAGTTGTGGTGATGGTAGTTGTCTGGTTGTTGTGATTATAGTGGTGTGGTTGTGGTGATGGTAGTTGTCTGGTTGTTGTGATTATAGTGGTGGTAGTTGTGGTGATGGTAGTTACCTGGTAGTGAAGATTATAGCGGTAGTAGTTGTGGTGAGGTAGTTGTCTGGTTGTTGTGATTATAGTGGTGGTGGTTGTGGTGATGGTAGTTACCTGGTAGTGAAGATTATAGCGGTAGTAGTAGTTGTGGTGATGGTAGTTGTCTGGTTGTTGTGATTATAGTGGCGGTGGTTGTGGTGATGGTAGTGGTCTGGTAGTGTGATTATAGCGGTAGTAGTTGTGGTGATGGTAGTTGTCTGGTTGTTGTGATTATAGTGGTGGTAGTGGTGATGGTAGTTACCTGGTAGTGATTATAGCGGTAGTAGTTGTGGTGATGGTAGTTGTCTGGTTGTTGTGATTATAGTGGTGGTAGTTGTGGTGATGGTAGTTACCTGGTAGTGAAGATTATAGCGGTAGTAGTTGTGGTGATGGTAGTTGTCTGGTTGTTGTGATTATAGTGGTGGTGGTTGTGGTGATGGTAGTTGTCTGGTTGTTGTGATTATAGTGGTGGTAGTTGTGGTGATGGTAGTTACCTGGTAGTGAAGATTATAGCGGTAGTAGTTGTGGTGATGGTAGTTGTCTGGTTGTTGTGATTATAGTGGTGGTGGTTGTGGTGATGGTAGTTGTCTGGTTGTTGTGATTATAGTGGTGTAGTTGTGGTGATGGTAGCTGTCTGGTAGTTGTGATTATAGTGGTGGTAGTTGTGGTGATGGTAGTTGTCTGGTTGTTGTGATTATAGTGGCGGTGGTTGTGGTGATGGTAGTTGTCTGGTTGTTGTGATTATAGCGGTGGTAGTTGTGGTGATGGTAGTTGTCTGGTTGTTGTGATTATAGTGGTGGTGGTTGTGGTGATGGTAGTTACCTGGTAGTGAAGATTATAGCGGTGGTAGTTGTGGTGATGGTAGTTGTCTGGGTGTTGTGATTATAGTGGTGGTAGTTGTGGTGATGGTAGTTACCTGGTAGTGAAGATTATAGCGGTGGTAGTTGTGGTGATGGTAGTTGTCTGGGTGTTGTGATTATAGCGGTGGTAGTTGTGGTGATGGTAGTTACCTGGTAGTGGTGATTATAGCGGTAGTAGTTGTGGTGATGGTAGTTACCTGGTAGTAAAATTATAGCGGTAGTAGTTGTGGTGAAGGTAGTTGTCTGGTTGTTGTGATTATAGTGGTGGTAGTTGTGGTGATGGTAGTTACCTGGTAGTGAAGATTATAGCGGTAGTAGTTGTGGTGATGGTAGTTGTCTGGTTGTTGTGATTATAGTGGTGGTAGTTGTGGTGATGGTAGTTACCTGGTAGTGAAGATTATAGCGGTAGTAGTTGTGGTGATGGTAGTTGTCTGGTTGTTGTGATTATAGTGGTGGTAGTTGTGGTGATGGTAGTTACCTGGTAGTGAAGATTATAGCGGTAGTAGTTGTGGTGATGGTAGTTGTCTGGTTGTTGTGATTATAGCGGTGGTAGTTGTGGTGATGGTAGTTGTCTGGTTGTTGTGATTATAGTGGTGGTAGTTGTGGTGATGGTAGTTACCTGGTAGTGAAGATTATAGCGGTAGTAGTTGTGGTGATGGTAGTTGTCTGGTTGTTGTGATTATAGTGGCGGTGGTTGTGGTGATGGTAGTTGTCTGGTTGTTGTGATTATAGCGGTGGTGGCTGTGGTGATGGTAGTTGTCTGGTTGTTGTGATTATAGTGGTGGTAGTTGTGGTGATGGTAGTTACCTGGTAGTGAAGATTATAGCGGTAGTAGTTGTGGTGATGGTAGTTGTCTGGTTGTTGTGATTATAGTGGTGGTGGTTGTGGTGATGGTAGTTGTCTGGTTGTTGTGATTATAGTGGTGGTAGTTGTGGTGATGGTAGTTACCTGGTAGTGAAGATTATAGCGGTAGTAGTTGTGGTGATGGTAGTTGTCTGGTTGTTGTGATTATAGCGGTGGTGGCTGTGGTGATGGTAGTTGTCTGGTTGTTGTGATTATAGTGGTGGTAGTTGTGGTGATGGTAGTTACCTGGTAGTGAAGATTATAGCGGTAGTAGTTGTGGTGATGGTAGTTGTCTGGTTGTTGTGATTATAGTGGCGGTGGTTGTGGTGATGGTAGTTGTCTGGTTGTTGTGATTATAGTGGTGGTGGCTGTGGTGATGGTAGTTGTCTGGTTGTTGTGATTATAGTGGTGGTGGCTGTGGTGATGGTAGTTACCTGGTAGTGAAGATTATAGCGGTAGTAGTTGTGGTGATGGTAGTTGTCTGGTTGTTGTGATTATAGTGGTGGTAGTTGTGGTGATGGTAGTTACCTGGTAGTGAAGATAATAGCGGTGGTAGTTGTGGTGATGGTAGTTGTCTGGTTGTTGTGATTATAGTGGTGGTAGTTGTGGTGATGGTAGTTGTCTGGTTGTTGTGATTATAGTGGCGGTGGTTGTGGTGATGGTAGTTGTCTGGTTGTTGTGATTATAGTGGCGGTGGTTGTGGTGATGGTAGTTGTCTGGTTGTTGTGATTATAGTGGTGGTGGCTGTGGTGATGGTAGTTGTCTGGTTGTTGTGATTATAGTGGTGGTAGTTGTGGTGATGGTAGTTACCTGGTAGTGAAGATAATAGCGGTGGTAGTTGTGGTGATGGTAGTTGTCTGGTTGTTGTGATTATAGTGGTGGTGGTTGTGGTGATGGTAGTTACCTGGTAGTGAAGATAATAGCGGTAGTAGTTGTGGTGATGGTAGTTGTCTGGTTGTTGTGATTATAGTGGTGGTGGTTGTGGTGATGGTAGTTACCTGGTAGTGAAGATTATAGCGGTAGTAGTTGTGGTGATGGTAGTTACCTGGTTGTTGTGATTATAGTGGTGGTAGTTATGGTGATGGTAGTTGTCTGGTTGTTGTGATTATAGCGGTGGTAGGTGTGGTGATGGTAGTTACCTGGTAGTGAAGATAATAGCGGTGGTAGTTGTGGTGATGGTAGTTGTCTGGTTGTTGTGATTATAGTGGTGGTAGTTGTGGTGATGGTAGTTGTCTGGTTGTTGTGATTATAGCGGTGGTAGTTGTGGTGATGGTAGTTACCTGGTAGTGAAGATAATAGCGGTGGTAGTTGTGGTGATGGTAGTTGTCTGGTTGTTGTGATTATAGTGGTGGTAGTTGTGGTGATGGTAGTTACCTGGTAGTGAAGATTATAGCGGTAGTAGTTGTGGTGATGGTAGTTGTCTGGTTGTTGTGATTATAGTGGTGGTAGTTGTGGTGATGGTAGTTACCTGGTAGTGAAGATAATAGCGGTGGTAGTTGTGGTGATGGTAGTTGTCTGGTTGTTGTGATTAGTGGTGGTAGTTGTGGTGATGGTAGTTACCTGGTAGTGAAGATTATAGCGGTAGTAGTTGTGGTGATGGTAGTTGTCTGGTTGTTGTGATTATAGTGGTGGTAGTTGTGGTGATGGTAGTTACCTGGTAGTGAAGATTATAGCGGTAGTAGTTGTGGGGATGGTAGTTGTCTGGTTGTTGTGATTATAGTGGCGGTGGTTGTGGTGATGGTAGTTG